>JAMXBB010000004.1:95627608-96155540 GCA_024138015.1 Lumnitzera littorea | reverse complement strand
GGGAGAGGAGGGGAGGGGGGGTGCGGTGTGGGTGAATTGAGTTCATTACCCAAATTTTAATTTAATACCAATTTCTTAATTTAAGCAACTAAATGAATGCAACATTAAAACAATAAAGCAACAATGAGTATAATCAACATAGTGATAAAACAATAATAATTGCGTAAAAAAAAAGATAGGGATAAAAAAAATTAAGCTCGGATTTAACGTGGAGTTTGAATCACCACCTACTCTTTACGGAAATACAATGCCTCTAACCGAAGACTTCACATCACTTTATTAATTTCTTGATCTAAGCTCTAAGAGCTACACATATACAAACTTGATTATATAAGTTTCATACTCACAACACACATAATCTTGATTTTACAAGATTCTCAATCATAACAACTGTAAAAACGAACTCAAACTCAAGTATAGTGCACTCTCTCAAATTTCTTGTAAGTATAAATCACTTTGCACTATACTAGGGTTTTATAAATGATTTAGCGAATTAAGTATACAAAACAAGGGACAAGGGAACAAAAGGAATAATTGCAAATTTTTAGCTTTATTTCTTGTCCTTCAACTACTCAATAATTTATATTTATAGCCTTTTAAGAAAATCCAATGATTGGTTCACTTCTCTCTTCGTTTAATTCTCTATAACGACTCTTTTCTATGTGGACTAGTTGGATGGTTCAAGTGGGACCAATTGGACAGTCCACTCAAATAGGCTCACCATTTGGACGGTCTTTAAGTCACCAGTCGCATGGTCCAACATAGCTCACTGACTTGTAGCAACTAGTTGGACGGTCTAAGGACAACCAGTCATACTGTCCATCACCTGCTACTGGTTACAAAACACCTGATGCAACCAGCAAGACAGTTCATACCAGAACATTTGAACAACACACATTAAGATACAGAAAACAATTCTGTTCCCTTTTACTTTTTTCAAGAATTTCAAACTTAATCTAATCAAGTTATATTACAAAGATATTATGCAAAACAAAGTGTTATAAAGATAATTCAAGTCCTTTATCAAATTAACCATACTTTCATAAGATTTGCAAAGAGGTTGATAATCAATGATTAATTTAACATAACCTGTATGGTTTTATTCTCATCAAAATCACACATAAAAACCTATTGGTTCAATAGGGTAACCATTATTTGGGGTTGATTAGGCCACCCCACTTAAGCTTTGATGTGATTAATGAATTGTTTTTGAGGAAACGTATAAAGTTACGAAACGTATAAAGTTACAAAACTTAAGGACCTTTAGAACCTACCCTAAATTACATACATATCTTTTAGGCCAGCAAATAAATAGTAATGGGGCATATCACCAATGAAAGGTTGGAACTCTATTGGAATTCTATTATACCATAAAAATATTGTAATACACTTTTCTTATATGGTAATAATGAAATTTTGGTGAAAGTCACAACCTTAAACCCTCTTATTGCCACGTTATTATTTAGTTGTTGGCCTTTATATTTGCATCCATGTGCCTTCATCTTTTCTTGTATTTATATGTAAATTTTAGCATTGTGCTTATCTATGTAAACATTAGAATAAGACCATTAACCCTTTAAAGGCATACTTGTAGATTTTAGTTGACCTTTGTAATAATTAAAAAAGAAGAAAAAACCCCATCGCTTGTAAATAGTCTTCCTTGCTTTAAAAGGTAATTAGACTTAAATCATAATTTTTTGTTCCTCTTTGTAAAATTTTAGAATCCACCACTCTATAGATTATCATAAACTCTCTTAGCTTTGTAAATCCTTAGTTCTCTTATCAAATTCATAAATCCTTGTTCATTTATGTAAAGCCTTATAATTGCAAAATATATCTAGCATTTCCCTTCCCACTGGATTATATCTAGATTGTTTGATTAAAAATCATTTGTAAATATCAAGTGTCTCATAAGATTTTCCTTTCTAAAATTACTCTTTTCTTTTAGATAACACTTCTTACAAGTATTGTAAGTAATCTTTTACAAGTTATACATAATTTCCTTTATTCACCATAAATCATTTCTTACTCTAAGTTTTTTTCTCATGTAAATATATCTCACTTGCATATTTTTTTTTTCTTATCGTCCTTTGTGAAATATTTTGTAAGCTTTCTTTTTCTCCACTTTTGTAAAAGTTTCTCCTCATAAGAAGTTAAGTTAGTCCTTTTTCTCTTTTCGAGGAAAAAAAGAAAGGTTGCTAACGGGTAAGAATTCTTCCAATTAAGTTCAAATGGCTGATGATAAGATCGTGTTCCTAGAAAAAATGGTACGTCAAATGGACCAATAGTTGCAAATCTCGTTCCTTATAATCACTACTTTCCAAGTGTCTCAAGATTCAAATCTAAAAAAGAGATTTTTAAATCTAGAAGAAAAAGTAGCGACACTACAATAAAGCATTGCAAACCTAGAAATGGCAATGGGCTCGATACTTAGAAGATTTCAACACCTAATATCCAATACTGATCAAGTATTGGCAAGCCCAAATAATGAAAGTGGGCTAAAAAGAAAAGAGCTAAGGATAAGTGAGAAAAAACAAGCCCTAGGGCCTTGAAGGAGAAAATTCACTCAACTAAGATTCTCAATGGCCTAAATCTTTCATCATTTGAAGGAGGTAAAGATCTGAGCCTATGAAGCCCCTTATCCAAATTATAGATCGTACAGTTTTGACCTAAAAGCTTAATGCGTGAATCATATGGGTCAGGAGGGGTACTCAACTGAAAAATGCGGAAGGTTAAGGAACGAGATTCAAGACTTGATTGATATTAAGGTCATTTAACCAGAGTTGCAAGAAGTTGGTCCTTCTTTAAGTTAAGCGGGAAGGTCATTCGGCCAGAGCTACAAAAAGTTGGTCATTCTTTAAGTCAAAAGGGGAGTTCAATTGAATCACCTAAAGCCTTTATTCTTTTGGATCTACTGATACCTTATGACAAGCTCACTTGTTGTCTTATGTAGTTGGGTACTTAAAAGAGAAAGCTAAAGCAAGGGCAAAGAAGGATCGAGTTCTTTCTAATAAAGTCTGTAATAAACTCATAATAAGATGTTATGAATGGCTTTGTAACATCTGGAATAAAATTAGCTTTAGTTGCCTTCTAAATTAAGTGATTGCAGTGTGATTAATATTGGGGCAAATGAACGTACATTCTGGTATCTTATTTTGAAAGTCTTAGAATGAAAAGAGGTAAACTATATCCCATACACTAACTTTAAAAACCTTAAGAGTCGAGTGACATCATAGCAAGGACATTTTAGAATCAATCCTTAAAGGAGATTCATTTTGAATTAGATACACAGATTAAAATGAAGTTATGCATTCATTTTCAAATCCTAAACATGACTATCCATTATTAACCCCACTTAACCAATTTGAAGAATTTTCACCTTGTCAAGAACTACCCTAAAATGGGGCAATTCGAAGGTTAGGGTCATTGATTAGGAGAGAAGGATGAAATTGGTTTATACTTGCTTAAGTAACATTAAGTCAAAAATGACTTTTATTTCTAATAAGTTATTGTTCTTTGAAATGAAAAAGAGTCAATTCCTCAAGTGTATACATACCTTACCCAAGCCCATACACTAGAAATCTATGGATTTAGGGCCTTGAATTTCTTAAAAGAAAAAAACTTGACAATGGAGAAATCGCTTTAGGGGCCAAAAGAAAACGTTAGAAAATAATGGGGCAAAGTAATTAAAAAGAGGGAAAAAAATGAAAAAAAAAATAATAAAGGAGAAAAGAGTCTAGAAAATTAGGTTCAAGTGTAAGACAAAAGCACCAAAAGATGTGTCTTAGCAGGGGCAGTAAAACTGAATCAAAAAACTGGAAATTAAGGCTCAAATAGCCCCAAAGATGCAAAGCCCTGAATCATAGTTCAAGCCCAAAAACACAAAACCTCTATATCTACTTTGAAGTCTTTCTTATCCATACTGAAACACATAAGGCCTTCTTACCTATAATATCACCCGAAAAAGCTTTTTTTGATCTTAAAAGATAATTTATCTTTAATAAAAAAATATTTTCGAAACTAAGGTAAGCATACTTTTAGTTTTTTTTTCCTAACTTATACACTTAGGTTGAATAAATAAATTGGCCTTCTCACCATTTGCCTAATTCATAATGTTGGACCGAAAAAGACCTAACAGATTGATCAAAGCATATTACTTACAAAATGGACTATAGTTTTTGGAACTATAGTCAAGAGTGTAATGTAGACCGAAAGTTCGCAAAGAAGCCCTCTTTGACTAGACTAATCATGAGTTGCCTTCTCTTAAGAAAAAGGAATGCTTAAAATCACAAGGCCCCACAAGGAAGCCTAGCATCAAGGTTAGGAGATATTTTCAAGAAAAATATGAGATGCCCTATACGGTTACCAAGAAAGGGGATGATTATAACATTTGCTCTTTAATAAGAATTTATATCCGTTTGCAAACTTTCAAAAAAAAAAAAAAAGAGAGAGAGAGAGAGAAAAGGTAAAGGCTTATCATAAGTTTTTTGTCTAAGTCCATGTCAGCTTAAGTGGCTAAGTTTCGAATTTATGTCATCCCCTTATGTGGTTACACCTTTTAAGCTAAGTAATCAAGGATGCCTTTTTGTCATAAATGATTTTCACCAATTTCTTTATCTATAAATATTTTCAAGTCGGGAAGTTTTTTTTTTTTTTTTTTAAATAGGTTATGTTCTTCACTTTGCTTATCTCTCATCATTTTTAAGATCTTAGCCAGCTCAAGGGGTGCTGCCCCATGTCACAACTTTCTTTAGGGTTCTAGCTAGCTCTTCTAGCGCTATCCCATCTTCGATCCTCTTTTAAGGTTCTAGCCAGCTCTTAAAAGCGCTATTCCATCTCATATTCTCCTTTAGGGTTCTAGTTAGCTCATAGAGTATTACCCCGATTCATTGCTTCTCTCTTTGGCATTCTTAGCGAGCTTGTAGGGCACTTCCCTTCACCAAATTATATTTAAGGTCTTAGTGAGCTCATAGGGCGCTTCCTTTCATCAATCTCTTCTCAGAGTTTTAGCAATCCCGTAGGGCGCTTCCCTTCTCCAAACTCTTCTTAAGGTCTTAGTAAGCCTATAGGCCACTTCCCTTCACCAATCTCTCTTTAGGGTTTTAGCAAGCCCATTGGGTGCTTCCCCTCTAGTCTCTCATTCTTCAGATCTTAGCTAGCCCATAGGGCGCTTCCTATCACCCATATCTCTTTAGTATTCTTAGCAAGACTATAAGGCACTTCCCTTTACCAATTTGTTATATCAAGCTTATAGAGCGCTTCTCTTCACCAATTTCTCTTAGCTAGCCTGTAAGGCGCTTCTATTCACCAATTTCTCTCATCCAGCTTTGGGGCGCTTCTCTTCATTAATGTTCTTAGCGAGCCTGTAGGGCACTTCCCTTCATTAATCTCTCCTTAGGGTTTTACTAAGACCATAAGACGCTTCCTTTCATCAATTTCCTTTAAGGTTCTTATCCAGCTCATAAGGCGCTTCTCCTTTTGTCATCTCTCTTTCAAGTTTTCAGGGAGCTCGTAGGGCGCTTCCCTTCATCAATTTCCCTTAGGGTTTTAACGAGCCTGTAAGGAGCTTCCCTATTCATCAATCTCTCTTTAGGGTTTCAACTAGGTCGTAGGATGCTTCCCTTCATCAATCTCTCTCTAAGGTCTTAGTGAGCTCATAGGGTGCTTCCTTATTAATTAATCTCTCATTAAGGTTTTAGCGAGCTCATGGGGTGTTTCCCTTCACCAATTTCTTTTAGCAAGCCCATAAGGCACTTTTCTTCACCAATTTCGCCTCCCTCCATTGATTTTCATTTAGGATTGCTAGTCCCTAAGAGACGCTCCTACCTAGGTTAGTTAGCCCGAAAGAGTATGATCAGGTTTTCCAAATTGATTCTAACTTAAGGTTGCTAGTCCCCGAGAAACGCTTTTGCCTAGGTTAGTGACCTCAGAAGAGCACAACCAGGTTTTCCAAATGCATTTCAATTTAGGGTTGCTAGTCTTCGAGAGATACTTCTGCTTAGGTTAGTGAGCTCAAAAGAGCATGACTAGGTTTTTCAAATGGATTCTAAATTAGGATTGCTAGTCCCCGAGAGACGCTCCCGCTTAGGTTAGTGAGCTTTGAAGAGCATGATTAGGTTTTTCTAATCAATTCCAATTTAGGGTTACCAGTCCCCAAGAGATGTTCTTGTCTAGGTTAGTTAGCATAGAAGGGTATGACTAAGTTTCAAATCGATTTTTCTAATTAACTCTCAAGGCATTAGATCTTTTTAAACTCACTTTTATGTGTTAGCTAGCTCTTGGAGCGCCTTCTCTTCTTTTACTTTTCATCAAATCTCTAGTGAATCAAGCCTAGAATAACAAGCTAGTTGAAGCACTTCTTAGGATAATTTCACTCCTATGGCAAAAATGATGTCTATTTTTATTTTTGCGGCAAAGTTTTATTTAAACTTCGCCACAAAGAGGGGTAGTTATAGATACCCCATTTTTGCCCCATTATATTTTTTCTATAGAGTAAGAAAAATGGTCTTAATTTAGAAAAAGCATGTAAAAAAAAAAATACAAAAGATAGAAAATTTTAAAAAAATTATAAAAATAGAAAAATTGGAAAAAAATCACAAAAAGTAAAAGATTTAAGAGAAATTTAGAAAATAAAAAAAAAAGGTATAAATACATAAATAACAAGAATAATAAAATTTTTAGATAGTTTAATAGAATAGGCTTTTTTTTTTTTTAAATTTAACTTTAGTAATTTTTAGGCCTTAAATAATTAAAAGAGAAGAAGGATTTTTAGGCTTGAGCTTAGATTTAAACATATCTTAGGTCAACTTAGTCCATATATACAATTTGATTGCATATGTAGACAAGACATGAGCCAATGGCTTGACGGTTCCACATTCTGACTTGATATTGCATATAGCTTGAAGGTTTTGGGTTCGAATCTCACCAAAAGCATAAAGTGCCTTTTATTTTTCTCGATAAAACACATCACCACATGTCAAGATAGCAATGGGCCATGTGTCTACTATAATGTGGCATTGCTTTGTTCGGTTGTAAATGGCGTGGTGCCATATGATGCCACGTTAGCACCTTCATGACACGTATTGTGCCATGTGTTCGATACATGATACATTGGCTTTTGCCACGTGTTCTACTCATGGCATGACATCATTGGGTTACTCGACTGATGAGGCACCGTGTCAGCAACTCTTTCTCTTACTTTCCTTCTTTTTCCTACAATTTCCTCCCTTTTCCCCAATAAGCTCATCCATACTTTCAGCTTAGTGGCTCATGTTTGAGCTACCTTTTCATGCATTTTCCACACGATTCCACCCAAATTAAGGGTAGAATTGAGAAATATGCGTAGCTTGCTTTGAATAGAACTGAAAAACTCATCTAGATTCATTCATTAATTGGGTCAAATTGGCATTTGAAATTGAAAAAACTTTATTTTTCTCCAAGTGCGACTTCCATGATTCAAGCACTAACAATAAAATTCAAAGCTTCCTTTGTGTTTTTTAGGGAAGACTAAGCAATGAGGTAGCATCTTTGACTAGAAGTTGATTCGAATTAACACTAAAGTGTGAATCGTTTTCCCAATCAACTGCACCTTTACATTCTTTGAATTCATGGCAATTATGAGCTTTCCATGTTGAAATCAAGCTCACACAGTATAAATAGAGGTGCATAAACCCTTCCCAACACTAAGAACAATTCAATTCATTTCATACATATACTTACGAGCTCTTTCTCTTGCTATTGTGAAACTCCCTCTTCCTTTAGAAATCAAGCAAGATTGGTGTTTTTCTTAGCAAAGTTAAGTTGCTTGTGTGAATCTACACCTCTCGAGCTTCAAAATGCTTCCCTTATCTTCCTTAACCATCGCTCTTAGTAGCTGTTATGCTCCGAAAAGGTGAAGTTGTAATAGTCCTGCTGTATGAACCATTCTAAGATAGAAATTGTTCTCACAACTACCATTTTAGACCCATTTCACACAAGGCATACTTGACTCTATCCCTTTAAAGCGTCCAATTCAATACCTGTTTAATATAAACTTGTATAGTAATTCTGTGAAATAATTTATAATAATAAACTTATCATTTAACCTTATAAAAAAAAGTAGTAGTAAATCCCACAAGTACCTGTCATTTCATATACAGACTGAAATATTGAAAACTACTAAGCCCCTTTGAGTAGTTGTGTAATTTTCCTTAAAAGATAAAAAGTTAATATTAAGGGTAATAACTGGCCATTTCTTGTTGTATCTCGCTCTCCGTCCCAATTTACTAGGGATTCGGGTGTTAGGTAGGCACTTATAAGCTATTTAGAACCTATAAAACAAACTATTGGGGAATGAGCGATAACTTGCTCAGTAAGTAGGGGTAGAGACAGAAGTATGCATTTAGTACATCACAATCGGGGTTTTCAATCAAGTTGGTTAGATGCAATGTATGTATAAGCAAATGCCATCGCACGATGTTATCCGGTCCGTCATGAAATTAAAGAAATTTCACTCGCTCTAATTCGGATTGAGGAGATTGACGTCATATACTCATGGATTGAAACTAAACCGAGGTTTGTACAATGGAGAACACCCTCCTCTCATGATCACCTTCGAACCACGGCCCCTAACCTTATCGCGATCTTCTCTCCTATCACTTAGTTCGGCTAAGGGTGGGGAAAGGACCATTTTAGTTATCCTCATCGAAGGGAATCCGTATTTGGCCCGAGAATCCTAGTTGTTACCTCTAGTGGGTTGGAATGCATATCAAATTAGATATTAAGCCAAGTTTGAGTTAGTTCATTTTTTTAGGGTGATCAACCAAGCTCAAATAATTTAATAATAATATTCATAGAACAATCATATCATGGAGCTCAACTCCTATCACAACAAATTGAAACCTAACTACAAGCGTTGCATATGCACAAATAGCTAACTACATTCACAAGCCAATACATATCAAAGTCCATAGATATTTTGAAATAATATCCCAAAATGTGGTAAAGCATTGATCCTACTTACTTGTCCTGGCGCTTACTTCGAAAAACTCGTATCGTCAACGGTTTGATCATTAGGAGACCTTATATATACAAAACTTAAATTCAATTTTCGTAATGGTTATGAAATCATTAGGGTCTTATCTAAAGCAGCTATATATATATATTAGTATATTATTATTTTTATTATATAATAATATATAGTTTCATTATATCGATCGAGTTAGGTTATTAAATATTAATAATATACGCAATTATGCTATTACGCATAATATATCATTTCGATTGTATCAAAACGTACTTTTAGTCGCTTAAATCACATTTCGATTACGGTAGAGTTATAATAGTATGTAAATCAGTAATATAGTAGAGATATAGGTTATATTACTTAGGTTTATCTGATTTTAGTAAAAAAAGTGTTGTTGGGCTTATATAAACTTAACGACACGTATTATAAGTCTTAATTTCTAGAGATGATTTTTAACAAGTAATTCGAGTTTTTAACACAGCTATACATATCTAATCAAATATTATCATACTATACGTAATTTATTTTATTAAACCATATTTTACCTAATTTGTTAATATAACCCATAATATAAGTATTATTTAACCCTAATACCTCTATAACGTATCCCGATAATTAAAATATCATTAAAAATATAATTTTTATCCAATTTGACTAGTTCACAAATAGATAGTTTTGATTCACCTATTTATCATATTTTAATCTATTATTACTAGAATTGGGTATTGATTCGTTATTTAAGATATTTTACAACGTAAATTCATAATAAATAGCTCGGGTTAGTAAATAATTCCCTGAAAATTTCTATAGACTCTAAAAATATATGGAATTCAGCTAATACATGGGTTCGAGTTTTTGATCTATCGCTTATATATTCGTATTTACGATTTTACCCTTGAATTATCTTGAAATTAATATCCTTTTTGCACCAAATTGATTTCAACCTATTCCAACATTATTATTATTCACTAGAAATCAGTACGTGTTCATTTCATAATTTAATTTCATAATTTCTTATTTATTTCACAATTTCAGCCTATTTTCGAGCTATTTTTAGGCCGAAAAATACAATAAATATTAAAAATATTCAAATAAAAAATTGGGCTGCATAGAAATTATCTTTATATCATAAGTATCTTACATAAAAATTTTGAGTTAGAAACTATATCATTTAGTGTATTTATTTTAAATTTCAAATTTTGGATGAATAGTATATTTATTAAGAAAATATATTAAATATTCTTAATTTTGTTAAAATAAATTTTTGAAATGAAAGCACATCTAAAATAACCTAGAAATTAATTTTTTCATATTTTTGCTAATTAATTTAATAATTTTTAAAAAATAAAGAAAAACAGAGCAGAAGTTCGGAACCTGAGTTCATCGGAGCTCCGGTTACCGTTGGTCGAAGAGAGGTTGTCAGTTGGCCTAGTCGGTGGTGGCTCTGTTAAGTGGCGGTGAGGCTCCCCATTAGGTCATCGAAGGGTCGGGGAATTAGCTAGGTTCAGTCTTTGCTCTGTTTTTTTCTTATTTTTTGTCAAATTTTCCTAATTTTTTTTTTGAATTTTCCTTAGGTTTTCTTGGTTTCTAAAATGTTGATTTTGAGTCTTAAGATCCTATTTATAGTAGTTTAGGTTGATTGAATTTTTTTCTTAATTATTAAGTAATTTATTTTAATATTTTTCTCAAAAAATGCATAGTAAAAGGTGTCAATTTTTTATAAATTTGCTTTTGATACAGCTGCTTATTTTTTTAAGCTGCTCAACATTTAATCCAATCATATTTCAAGTTTTTTTTTATTTTTTTATAATTTTTAGATAATATTTTAGGATATTTTGGTATTTTATATTAGTATTTAATGATTTTTGTTAATATACGGGTATATATATCCTATATATATCATACATATATATATCATACATGTAAGGAGTAATTATATATGTGTAATCATGTTTCTAGCATATCTTTAATTTTTAAGATACTTGTTCCCTATTTAATTTTGCGATTCTATTACTCATTATGTATAATTATATTATTTTAGGTTAATTTACGAGTATATTTATTATATATATTGGGTATCCTCATAAAATTATGTGTATATTCATATAGTATATTATGCTATATTATTTTCTTTTATTGCCTAATTATTTTATTTCTAAGTCCTTATCGCATTCCAAGCATAGTTTTAGGGGTTTCAAATAATTTTGGATTATATTAAGTAATTATACTTTTAGGGAAAAAATTGAGATTTTGGGTAATTATTTTTAAAATCTAACTTCACCAAATTACTTACAACTAACTTTTCTATCTTAGTTATAAAGTTTAGGTTTAATCGAATAACTTTTCTCGAAAGCCCTAAATTTAGGTACGATTACCCTAAAGCTAAACTTGACTTTAAGGTCTTATATGGAGTAAATTCTCCCTATCTTGATTGTATTCTGAATATTTTATTGTATTTTTTACCTCAACGTGTACGGGGATTCCTCAATTAGGGTTATTGTGTTCCTCTAAGCTTTTAGCTTGCTCGATTTACTTTCCTAAATGCTCTAGATTAATTATCGATCCTAATTATATAAGGACAGGGTTTTATCGTAATACTTAGATGTTCATGTTTGGATTGTTGATTTATGAAATATTACAGTAGCTTAGCAGCATACTACCACCAAACCTATAACACCAGCCAATAACCACCATCGGCCACCATGTATCCCGACCATCCACTGTACATTTGGGTAAAGACTACCCCCACCAATCAATGTGCCATCCTCTAAAAGCTAGGATCAACTGACAAACACTACTACAAGCTATGCATAACTTATTTTTCTAAATCGAACCACCTATATTCAGCCACTACCCAAACGGCTACCATTGGCTAAGGCATTGAAACTAACCCCCTAAAAGCTAATAAGAAACATATGAAAAACCTTTCTTTGCTTGTTTTGATGACCAGAACTAGTCAAAGCGTACCCTTGTTATTGTTGCTGTTGAAGATTGCTTGAGACCTAACTCGATCCAATTAGCCTAACCCGTGCCCCAAGTCTCCTTGACCCGTATACATAATCTCTTAGTCCGATTTTATGTTGGTTTGTAATTTTTTTTCACTAATTTATTCATTCCATTGTATAAATTGTAATTCAAAAGAAAAAAAAAAGAAGAAAGAAAAAAGAGAAAGAAAAAGAAAAAGAAAGAAAAAGGGAAAGAAGGCTAGCATTTATCTATTTTTATAATAATAAATATATATAAAATAAAGAAAATAATGAAAAAACAATGAAAAAAAAGAATGAAAAAATTGTTTTATCACTTATAAAAATTAATTTTCCAAATAAATAAAAATAAACCAACTCTTTTCAAAATTAGAATACTTTTAGAACTTTCCAAAAATAAAAAACCCCTAATTTAGAACCCTTTTAGAAAATTTTCAAATAAAATGGAATGGTTAAGAGATATAAACTCAGCTACTTTTCAAATTTAAAATAAACCAAAACACATAATTTTTCAAAAAAGAACTATGTACGTTTTATCTCGATTAATAAATAAATTGACATTTTTGAGGTGATATAAAATTTATAAAAACTTAGTTTTTTGTTTTCCGTAAATTATTGCTTAAATTATCTAATTTTGTAGAATAAGTCTAATGTAATTCATTTACCAGTAATTGAGTTTCGTTTTAAAAAGGGTAATTTTGAAAGTTAAATATAAGTTTGGAAAGTCAATAGTGGTACCCATAAGGGTTTAAAAGATTAGCTCCCGGATCTAAAATCTTTAGTTTTAAAACCTTTTTCTAAAAACTGGTTTTTCAAGTGGACTAGTGGTTAAGTTAAATCGGTCAACCCAATTGATTTAACCTAATCCTTTCTTTTTTTTTTTTGGACTCTAGTTAAGTGGTAGCTCCAAAAATGTTTTTTGAAATAAAAAGCCTATTTTTCTTTAACTGTTAGTCGATGATCAATATTAAATGGGTTTGGGTTTAATATTGAATGAGTTAAGGAAAATTTATAGAAAAAAGGGAAAAAAATTAAGCTTGACAACTATAGGTCCCACATAAGATATCAAAGGGAGAGGGTAGGTTGTGAATTAATATCTCTTGTAAAAATTAAAAAAAAATTATTTTTCAAATTATTAAGCATAAATAATAAAATGTAGAAAAGTAAATAGGGAGAGAGAAAATCAGGCAATGACTTAAAGAGCTTCGTCTTTTTACTTATTATTCTCTTTCAACTCCATCGCTGGGGACCCAATATTCCTCATTGATGCTATTCCACTAGTCCAATACTTTTATAATAAAAAGTTGAAATTGGAGGTTACAAGGAAAATAATCTTTGTCTAACCTATCTCATTAACTTCTTCTTAAGCTAATCATAGGCCTATAGAGAACTCATTAACCTTACATTCACTTAATTACACTTTCTCAACAACAATTAGAAGGAATGAGATAATATAGTAAAAAAGATATCTCTAAAACATTCGTACAAATGTATAACAGTAGAGTGAAAATTCTGTATTAACATAGTTTCTAATAGAGTTTCTAATAGCTTGCTCTCGTAAACGATGGATAGCAAAGAATCTAATCTGTTCTGAATGTTGTGTGTCTTGCTTTTTTTTGTAGCCCAAATTATATTGTGTCGATCCTTGAAGTAATAGCTAAAAAATGGTTAGTTCCAAGATTTTTTGGAGAAAAGAAATTTGTTTCAAGCTAATCTCATCTTTTGGTCGAATAAAGATCTTAAGAAAATAGGAATTTGATTGTTTGAAAAATTTTGAACACTGGTTTTCTCCTAATGTAGTTCACATGAGCTTGATCCTTCTTTTTGAATAATGCAGCTTATAATGTTTGATCCAAAAGCTTTCTAATTTGTTGGGATTTGAAAACTTGAAAAACAAATATCTTGCGATTTGGATATGCATAAATAGATTTGATCTTATCTTGTTGTACCAACTTGCTCTTCAAAAATTTCGAAAATAATAAACTACCTGATCAATGTCATATGTATCTTACTTAAATTTGAATGAGTAATAGATCATATCTTTCTTTAAATCTTGTTTAAATTTTTGAAATAGAAGAAATCTCTACAAAATTTGGTCAAATATATCTGCAATATCCAAAGTTGATCTTGATAACATATCTTGATTTTCTAATTTAACCTCATCAATGAAGCTTTAACTATATTTTGAAAAATTGAGGCTCATCTTCAAATAAAATCTACATTTGAATCTTCTTGAACTTCAAAAATAATCTTATCTAATCTTATAACCAACATTATTTCCAGATATGCTTCACTTCTTTTGATCTTAATGTACAAAAGATTGGTGTAGCAACTCCATCCATCTTAATGGTCTTGCAATTGTTAAGATTGATCAGGCTTACTTTCATGAAGTTTTGCAATAATATCAGATTAACATCCTTCCAAAGTGGATTTGCACAAAATTATTCAAAACAGCTCCTTAATTTTGATTCTTGAACAACCTTAAGATAAATAATCTAACTTCAAATCCCTATAGACTTATACTAACTTAGTGGAACGGAATTGAGCAAGTTTCTTAAATATGCCTAAGAAAAATAGAGTTAGGTCTTCATTAAAAATTTATCCAACGTAGATAATTTAAATATTGGCTTAAGATAACTTCCTGATCGAGATTCTAAATGCTATCAGTATGATCTTGTTTTTTTTTTTTTTTGCTAATATACATTTTGACATACATGTAGACATCTAATTTTTGCTCCTCCATAGTTTTAATTTTTATTTTTTACAAAAAAGGGTCCTAATTCAAAAAGATAATAAAAAATAATAAAATTAACAAATCATGAAAATACAAAAAAAAAAATAATAAGAAAAGGAAAAATTTTGTAAATTTTTAGGAAGTAATTTATATTAGGAACAATTAGTTTTAGTGTTAATTTTAGTTTTAGTTTAGTTAAAAATTTTATTTTAGGGAATCGGATAGTTTAAATATAATTTAATGGTAATGAATGTCAAGATATATACCAACAGTCTAATGGATAAGTAGCGAAGTTTTTGGGCGGATTTAGTTAGAGGTCACGGGTTCAAGTCGCAGCAGGCATCAGTAGTTAAATCAGATTTGAACTACGAAGATGATAAATCGATAATTGAAGCATGTCCCAAATCAGACGTCCTTCAATCCAATTCTAAGTTGTTAAAGTCCACGCCATCAATTCGAAACCCTGACAGTAGCGACTAAACTCCTCCAGCAGCGACAACAACAGTCCATGTCGATCGGTCACGTTGAGAGCAGCACACAGCACGTAAATCCGCTCCCACTGTCATACACACACGACGATACATTAGCCGTTGACGATCACACGCCCCCTTGATCACTTTTGCCGCACTCAGCTGCTATCCTCCATCCATACCGAAGCCTACTGCACGATTAACCATACCTACACACATCCTCCTCCACTACCTCTACTCTTTTCTTCCATTTTGTGGCAGTAAGACTGCTAGTGAATGAGGTTTCTGACCCTTGCCTTGGAAAGCCCGCCATAAAATGCCTCTCTGCCATAAAGAGCCTTATGACAGTGTATCGACCTGCGATCACAGAGAATTGATTGTTGATCTGAACTAATGTGAGTGTATAGAAAAAGTTTGCATGTCCGATGTAATCTGCTTTCTTACTAAGGAAGAGAACGTATCGCCTCCGATGATGGCTCTCGAGGCTCTGGTTCGCGCGGTGATCGCGAAAGGTCCTCCTGCTGTTCGACATCGAGAACTGAATGCAAACTTATTGGAAGCAATAGAACTCATTCAAGGAGGAGCACAAAATCTGGTAGTACCGATCCAAACTCGCTCCAAATCTAATTTTAGAGAAACCCTCTTATAGAAACAAGCCTGCTGCAGCTACACCCTCCACAACAACCGCGAATACTGCTGGCTGACCCAGGAAGACATTATCCGTTACCTCCTCAACTCGATCGCCTTGTTCTGCCTTACCCCAGTTAGCCCCATCAATTCACTTGGCATCATCGTCACTGTCCATTACAATGATCCTGCTTCCCTTGCTTTGCCATTCATCTCCGAATCAATCATGACTCAAACTGCTATCGCCATTGTGGATCATAAGGGCATGTTGCTTGGAGAGATCTCTAGATTAGGTAGCTTGCCCGAGGATTTGATTAGGTTGGTTAAGGAAAGACTAGAGGAGAACAAGTTAGGATCACTTGCTGAGCTTTTGGACGAAGATTCAGTGATGTCTTCAGCATCCTCTGTTTCATCATATTTGTCTTCGTCTAACGAAGAATTGGGTTCAGGTTCCAGTTTGGGGAGTAGTAGCAGCCAGTGGCTAAGAAGTTACTCAGGAAGGATGATGAGGAGCTCCGAGGCGATTATGTGCTATCCATGGAGCTCACTCCTTGTTGTGATGGTTGAAGCGCTTGCACATCGAGTAAACGACGTTTGGGTTGTGGAAGAAGATGGAAGTTTAGCTGGAATCGTAACGTTTGCAAGCATGTCGAAAGTTTTCCACGTACGCTCCAAAGTTTCTCTAGCCTACAAACTATCACATCGGTCATTCTTCTCCGAGAAACATCAAGAAGTTGACATGCCAAGTGCGATTTCACACCCTGTCAGCCAGGACTCAAAACCCTTTGTTGAGGTCGATCTGACCGGCTGCCACGAGCTGTTATCCAAGCTTCTAGGCTGGCTCTGGTGCGGTGAAGAAAGTGTACCGCATATTTGATTCGGAAGACAGAGTTGACATGGAATCAAGTGAAATTGAGGAATTTCTGTAATAATCCAACCATGATCGATGGGCTCTATTCCGAGGTTCGGTCTCCTTTTTCAATTTCTTTTTTATTATTATTATATTATTTTTTTATCTATTAGTTATTTATTTATGTATTTATGTTAATGACATAGTATATAAATAGATATAGATATATTAGCTTAGGAGATTTGTTTATTATTAAGATAGTTTTTTAGGATTTCTCATTTAGTAAATAATTTTTTAAAATAAAAATTAATAAAAGGTCCTTTTTGAAAAAAAAAAAAAAAATTTAACACACTTTAGAGAGTTTTATTAAACCTCAAGAATTAGGGTCCTTTTAGATTTTTTTAAATAAATTAAAAACATAAATTTGGTCGGTTTTTAAAAATTAAAGAAGAAACAACACTTTAAAGTTTTTAAAAAGAACTACGATCGTCTGATCCCGGTTAGCGGGTATGTAGGCACCTTCGAGGCGACGATAAAATCTGTAGAAACTTAGGTTCTTTTTTTCTTTTGATTTTTATTTATTATTTTAAATATTATAATTAGATAAATAATCCTAATTTCGGCAAATAAATAGTGGTACCCGTTAGGGTTTAATAGGTTAGCTCCCGAATTCAGAACCCTTTGATTCTTTGTTAAAATTGAAATAAAAAACCGGTAGCTAAATCGTAACTAATCTACCCAATTGGTTACGGTTTCTCTTCTTTTCCCGACTTCGGTCGGGTGGCGACTTCAAAAAATAATTTTCAATAAAAAACCGAAATTTCTCAATTTCTTTAGTCGAGGATTAATATTAAATGAGTTAGGGTTTAGTATTAATCAAGAAATGAGAAATCAATTTTAAATAGAAAATAAAAAATCAGACTTAACAATACATTCTAACTAAACAATTTTCAAACCTCATTTTCTTTCTTGAACATATTTCATTCTAAATTGACCTACACACATGTTATACTTGTTAAATACATTGTAACCTTTTTGTTATTAACAAAATTTATTAACAGAGAACTCAACACTTGCCAATGCTCATACAACATTTATACTTTAATGAATAATGTCTTTCATGAATATCTTGACAAATTTGTAATAATCTATTTAGATGACATTGTTGTTTATAGCAGGATTATGTAAAGCACTTACGAATGGTTTTCCAAATGCTGTGGAGAATCATTTGTATGTGAAGCGAAGGAAATGTGCCTTTGCTTGGAAGCACATCAACTTTTTCGGTAATGTAGTTAAGGAAGGGTGGATCTAAATGGATATGGCAAAGGTGGAGGCAATTAAGTAGTGGCTAATGTCTAAGAGTGTGATAGAGTTGTGGTCCTTTCTTAGACTAGTTAGTTATTATAGATGATTTTTTAGGGTTTATTCCCATCGAGTTACGCCCCTTGTAGACTTGTTGAAGAAAGACTAAGCATGGTCATGGGATGAGGAATGGTAGAGTACCTTTAAAGAGTTGAAGTGTATAATGATGGAGGAGCCAGTCTTCATACTTCCTGACATTTCCAAACCATTTGAAGTCCACACGGATGCTTTAAACATTAAGTTGGGTGGAGTCTTGATGTAAGGGGGACATCCAATGGCACATGAGAGAAGGAAGCTGAATTGAAGGGAACGTAGGTACTCAACCCAAGAAAAGGAGTTACTTACAATCATTCATTGTCTTAGGGCCTAGAAATGCTATATGTTGAGATCCAAGTTTCTAGTGAAGATAGATAATTCTACTTAAGATAGATAATTCTACTGTTAGCCATATATTGACTCAACCTAAGCTCTCTACTAAGCAAGCTAGATGGCAAGAGTTCTTTTTAGAGTTTGTGTAAGCCCTGTAATTGCAAGTTCGTATTCGATACGTAAAATTTAGAGTGATTGGATAAAGTGTTTGATTAAGCTTAAATTGTACAACGAAACTAAGAATATTAGTAAAAGTGACCCCATAAGTTTGAAATTAGGAAAATAGTAATAAAATAATAGAATATTATAATATCAAATTATAAATATATAACCCGTTATTTATCAAAAATACGTAAAACAAGTTTCGATAACTAACGAGTTGATAGAAATAAATTATATGCATACTAAAAATCATAGAATAACATTAATAATATATATGAGTACTTATTTGTACTCCATATATATTTACATGTAAGTAAAATATTTGAAATTACTTAAAATGCTCGAAATATAATGAAATAATACTAAATAGTTAAAGAAAATTAGATTTAAATCAAGGAAAAATAAGAAAAAGTGTGGAATTGTCCAGATTCAAGTCTTAACTAGTTGGGAATAGAAAGAAAGAAATTAACCAATTACATCAGGATAAATAGAAAGTGAAATGGAAGAGGATAAGGGTCAAATGTCAACTAGAAATCAAAAGTAAAATATCAAACATCACTATATAAATAGAAATCCACATTTGGAACTCATTTTGGTTTGTTGGGAGTATAAGAAAAATAGAAAGGAAACAAAAAAAGAGAGTTAGGGATTTATACAAAAATTTGCAAAATTAGTGAGCAATTAGGGATTAGAGAGAGAACCCATGACCTACAATCATTTGGAAACAAACCACCACTACAACTTACCATGACTGCCTAAGGTTGTTGACATTCTTAGGACCACCACTGGTGGCCAAAAGTCCATCAAACGGGTGAGTCAAATTCCAACCTGATTTTGTTTAATTTTATAAAAATATTAAATGTAATTAGAAAATTATGAAATTTGGTATATGATGTTTTTATGTATATAGATTTAGAGAAAAATATTAGTTTGATGAATTTAGATTTAGAAATGTATAGTACTTAACAAATCTTGTAAACCTGAGCTTACTTAGATTTAGAAATAAATAGCCTTACAAGTGTAGTTTTGAATTTAATTTTTTTGTGTAGACTATTTAGAGGATTTATAACAGTGCTATGAAGAGATATTTAAAAATTGAATTTTTGAAATTTTAAAACAATTTTTAGGCTTTAAAATGATGTATAAAATATGTGATTTTGGAATAATTTAGTAATTAAATGGATAATTATTTAGTTTCTGATGAAGTATGATAATTTTAGTATTTGGAGTGTTAGATGTAATTATTAAGTGTAATATGTAAAAATCGATAATATGTGAAAGTGTATTTATAATAAATATAAAATATTATGTTAAATTTTATAATATAATAATAATAATAGAAATATATAATAAATCTGATATGAAATTTAAATTTTAGTAATTATATGAAAAATGTAAATTTTTCTCACATTAAGAGTAAATTTAGTAGTTAAATGAGGATTGAGATATACTGTACAAACTAAAATACTGGTTAAGGACTAAAAGTGATATTTAGGATACTTGAGCATAATGTGATTACTTTTATATTATGGTTTAAAACAAGATCTTAAGTTTTACATATAACACTCGTAGTTGAAATTGAATTAGAACTTAAATCTAAATCAGATTCGGAAACCAATTTCAAAACTAACCTATAATAGATCGGAAATAAATAATATATATACATGGAAAATTGAGTCAAATCATAACCTAAACTTTATATATTAAGGATATAATTACTAAAAGAAAATTTATATTATAGGACATGTGAAGATAAGTAATCTATGATAAGTCGAGTGAGCTAACCGAAGATTTCAGGTAAGTTAGGCTCAATATTTCACTACATTTTAGAGTACTATTTTAAGTACTTAAAGGCATAAGATTGTATGTGACCGTACTTGTAGGTAATTATATGTGCATGTACTTGTATGTATTTGATTTTATGTTAAAAATTTATGTTGTCATTTGGTATTGTTGTGAAATGAGTGGTGTGAGATTGTTTATCACCTTAAATCGAACTTAATTATAACCGATCTAAATACCTTAATTAGACATGCATTACAACCCTTTAGGGGACATTTAGGACTCTTCAACTAAATATTAATACCTTTGAAAAAGATAGCACTGGATAATATAATGGTCTTTTCCTTATTCTTAGTTAAATTAAGTAATAGAAGAGGGGGTTGTGGTAAGGATGAGGGAAATGGTTCAAAAGATAGTCATGGGGGGAGTAGTATCTCTATTATACAAACCTGAGTTTAGTTGTCAATTGTTGCATAAATATGAAAACTCCTTAACCCGATTTAGAGTCGGTGAAATTACTTTGATTTCACAATGGACTAGAGCATATTGTGTGATGGCATTTGTGTGTTATATTGCATATAATTAATTATTGAAAACCCTATTTGTGTTTTTTATGCATTCTTAAGTCTTCATCTTGACTTATTGAGCTGTTAGTTGCTTATACCCTTATAGATTTTCTTGTAGGTACTAACTAATATGCCACTCTATAACTATCCTGAGGTTAGTATCTTTTTGAAGTGCTAAGCTTTGGGGTAGTGAAAATCAAGCTGGTTAATAAAATTGAGTCTTCTAGAGTTTTGTCATTAACTCTTAAGTTTTTGAATCGATTATGTAATATGTAATATGCTACTTATTAGACTACTTTAACATGTAGACATTTCTTGAGAATATAGAATAGTATGAGCATCGTTATGTAAATATGACTTAAAGTTTTAGTTATATATATAAATTCTATCTTTAATTATGAATGACTGTTTACTTTAAAGTAAGAAGTTGTAAACGCCTTGTGTAAATTGTATCTATGATAGAGACTGTGAGGTTAATTACTATTATAGGTTAGTTTACACGATAGAACTGTTGCAACTTTGCCACTTCGGCGCATAACAGTTTGATATGGAGATTAAGTATCGTAGTATATGGACTAATTAGGTAGTAGATGCTTTGAGTAGGTAAGTAGAATTAGCTTCTTTAGTATAAATTGTGCATCAGTTGGCAAGTTAAGTATCGACTTCAACATAAGAGCAGATTAAGCAGCATATGGGTTAAGACTTGTTTGTTAAGAATCTCAAGCAGATGATTAAGGAAGGTAGAACTCGCAACTTTTGGATAGAGGGCTACTTCATCTACATGAAGGGGTACCGATTGTATGTCTTGAAGGTAAGCAACTTAATAAGGGTACTCATGAGGGAGTACTATGATACTCTGTGGGCTGGATACCTCAATTGGTAGAGAACATTAAGCTTGTTAAAGTAGATTATTACTAGCCGAATATGAAGGAGGATGCGATGAGCTATATGAAGACTTGCCTAACTTAACAGCAAAACAAAGTTAAGCGATAAAAGACTACAAGGTTGTTAAAGCCACTTTTAGTGCTATCTTGCCTATGTAGAGAGCATCTCCATAGACTTCATCACTTCCCTACCAAAAGTAAGGAAGTACTCATCTATTTTTATTATTGTTGACTGGTTTTTCAAGTATGCAACTTTCGTTCATACTATAAAAACTTCAAATGTTGAAGAGACAACTTAGTTTTTCTTTAAGCATATGGAGAAGCTTTGGGGAGTGCCTAGAATATTGTAAGTGACAAGGACGTCAAGTTTATAGGGAAATTTTGGACAAAGTTGTTCTACCTCTTAGGTTCCAAATTGAACATAACCTCCAGCTACCATTCATAGAGTGACAAACATATTGAGAGATTTAATGGGTTACTAGAGGAATACCTTCTACATTTTGTCAGTGCCAACTAGAGGAATTGGGTCAACTTGCTGGATATTGCCTAATTCTGTTTCAACATCCAGCGAAGCTCTTTCTCTAATAAGAACCCTATCAAGATCATCATGGATTGGCATTACGCAATGGCTACATTATATACCAGGAGATGCCCAAGAGCTTAATAGTTTACTAAAGATTGGAAGTAGAGTTTTGAAGTATCGAAGGTATATCTTGAGAAGGCTTCTAAAAGGATAAAGAAATGGGCAGATCAGAACTGTTGACCTATAGAGTACAATGTTAGAGATTAGGTCCTTATAAAGCTTCTTCTAAAATAGGTTAGATCATTGCAGAACGAGGACATAAGGAAAATTCAGAGGCACATTGGTTACATTCCATCATCTCAAGGATTAGAGAAGCAGCTTACAAGGTCGAGCCTCCTGTATGGTTGAAAGTCCATCCCGTTTTTCATGTTAGTGTCCTGAAGCCATATTATCTAGACATGGAAGACCCATCTTGCAATGTGTCTAAGTGATTGCACGTTAAAATTAAGTTCAACTTAAGTGAAGCCATTGAAGACATCTTTGCAAAGAGAATTGCTAAAGATCTTACTTCTAGAGAACAGCATATAATGTATTTGGTCAAATAGAGAGGTAAAAAAAAAAAGAAGACAATAGTTAGAGACTGAAGAGAATCTCAGGCCCTTATTTAAGAAAAAGTTTGCTTTATAAGCTAAACGACCTTCGCTACCAGATCTAAGCTCCAACACATTTTGCTGAAAATGTCAATAGAATTAAATAGAGGAGGATGTCAAGGCCCCTTTTGTGTAATACTCTTATACTAGTAGCACCCCATCCTTTTGTACATTATTATAGTATAAATGTGGACTTTTTTCTACTTATAGCTTAGGGCCTTATTATTCTTAAAAAGTTTCCACTTTGATAACGATACCATTTCAATGATTTTAACGTCTACTCCTGCTAAACTAAAAAATGCCCGTAAAGTTCTTTATGAATGTATGAGTATTTTTTTGGATTAAAGCTCTTACCCATCTCTTTGGTTGATCACAAGCAAAAGCATCCTGTTATATACACAAAACCCTTGTGCATACTAGATTGTAGCCTTATAACCTTGACTTATTAATAAAAGTATGATATCCATTTACGATTCTTGTTTGTATCCCTTTTTATTTACTGTTGCCTTTCTATCTTATTTCATATTACTTACGGATTTAAGCTTTGTTAGCTATCGTTGTATACGAGTTAGGCTTGTGTATTACTGTAGAGGTAGGATAGAAAGCATCGCATGGTTCATCTATGTGCTAGAGAAAGCCTCAGATTGTAATACACTATGGATGCATACTTGTTACTAATTTTAAATATGATTAAAAATGGTTTAAACTAATAGGCAAATAAATATAATATACATAGAAATTTTAATTATTCATAATATTTTACTCCTATTTTTTGCAACTATTATGACTTCTATTGGTATCATTCCTAATCATATTATAATATAAAGTTTTGAAAGCTTTTTTATATATAGTTTTAGGCCTACAATGTCTTTTGTTATTTGGTTTCATGAAATTGCTATTTGAAAATACCATTTAATAATTAATCTTTTCTTTTGTATTTATTATGACACATTAGTTTAGTATTGAGCAGAATATACTATAATTGACTCAAATTATTCTTAAATTTAGTTTAGCATACCATGCATATCTACTTACTTCTCTCTATATAATTCTTAACAAGCACAAATGAATGTCAATACAATACGAACACCATTTTAAGACTTGATTCTTATCCTCTAAAATCAATCCCTATGTGAGATATATTTTGCAAGGGATGAAATTTCGGTTTAGTGATCAAGAAAAAGGATAAAGAGCATAGTCGTTTAATGTTAAAAATGATTCAATCAATGATAGTGAGAGCATATGCGACTTTCTCTAAATTCAAACCTAAGGAATTGAAAGACGCCATGTACATGAAAGCTAAATATGTTAGAGAAACAAATATTTTTTTGTAATATGGTCCTTATTATTTGCAATATCTTTGTATATGGTCTTTATTTTTGTAATATTGTTGCTTTGTGATAAACTTGAGTTTTTTAGAATAGCACGATTGGTTTGGCCAAAAAAAAAAAAAAAAAAAGAAGGAGTAGCACAATTAGAACTTTGTTAATTTTATAGTAAAGATTGTGTTTCTTTAATTATTTTTAGCCTATCGATTGTTTTTATTTTTATTTGGGAATAATTACATATATGATTTAACAATGTAATAACTTTTTTGAGAAGAGATACAATTCAAAGCTTAATATATACCGTTTTTTACAAATATTTTTTTCTTTTTCAATAATATGTCATAAATTGTTATTATTTCACTTATATTGAAGAAACCAATGAGCAATGATTGTGGTGAATCCACGAGAACATGATTGAAATAGTGAAGGACAATTATGATGATGATTTTATTGTAATTCTAAAATATTCTTTATGATGATTTTTTTTTATCAAAATTAATCTTGTGTTTTGAACTAAGAATGTGAATGTATTGTTAATGATAATAAAATAAAAAAACAATTCAAGTTTTATTTTAGAAATTATGCATGTTTTACCTCTTATATATGTGTTATTGAGTAAATTTTAAAGTTTGATTATGAAAATAAAGGTTGCATTGTAAACCAGAGAAATTTTCTTGTTGCCTCCCAAATTATAGTCACATCATTTTATTTTTTTTTTATATAGGATTTAAAATAGCATGGAAAGAATTTGGTCAAAGACAATAATTGTTTGTTTCTTCTTTGTTTGTTAGTGTCGTTAGTTTTGTTTCTATTATTTTGATCGGATGAATCAATTAATTTTAATACTTTTTTTCCAACAATGAATTTTAATACATGAATGTGATTTTCAAGAGGTTTTTTTTTTTTTTTTTTTTTCTAATTTTGATGATTATGGATACACTTTGATGTATATAAATTGTTCATATTATGTGGCAAATGCTATTTGCATAACAATATTCAATGTAATTCATAGTTTTCAATTATGAGATATAGTAAATTTGTTTTTCTTACTAAACAGTTTATTGAAACATTAGTCAATACCTTAACATAAATTATTGGAATTTATTTGCTATTGGTAATAATATTGCACATATTAATAATTTACAGTGCCAACTGATTAAGCGACTATCTACTACAGTATCTTCTAAATTGCAATATTGTTTCATGTTTCTAAAATTTAGAGAATTTATTTATAAAGCTGGCTATTGTCATATTCTCCATTTACATGTTTTATTCACTTAGGTCGCTTATAGTGTTTATTTCAGTAGGTTTTGAGGCTCTTAATAAACAAGAAGATCATCATTACTATAGTTTGTCATTTAGACTTAGGCAAGACAATTATTAGCATTTGTAGTTATCTTTGTTGTCTTTTTAATATACATAATTTGACATGTGATAACCTCAGGTTCCAAGCCTTTAAATTTAGAGCATCAATCAACGTTGATCAAATTAGGTGAAAATTTATGAGTACGCTATAAAAATTAGAAGAAGTTATCCTAGGAAATCGAATCACTAAAATAATATATATATATATATATATATATGTGATGAATTATTTAATAAAGCGTTGACCCAAACAAAATTGAAAGTGATTTGAATAATAAGTCAAAGACTAAGCATGGAAAATTATTTAAGAGTTAATATATCCTTGGAAAATATAATTATAATATTAAAAAAAAAAAGATAATGTTGAATGCATATGAAGAAGGAAAAAATATGGTTTAATAGTAAACCCTTGTAGAAGGCTATGTTGATAAGAAATAATATAAAGAATTAAAGGGTAAATAGACTAAAATATTTAAAAGTAGTTTTAAATGAGACAAGGTGTTGTACATGATTTTAAAAAGATAAAATCATAAACTCCCATGGTTTGAAGTTGGAAAAATAAGGATAGCTCATAATATGAGACCATTGTTTTCATGAAACCACTCAACACATGGCAAGTTTCTCTTACACTACTCATTATAGAAACCCTAACCTCCCTTGAATTTCTCTTTTTCGCTAGAGTTGCATCTCAAAAAAAAATTATGGAGCTTACTTGGGTTATTTAGAAATTAGAGAAAATTAATCGAAAATAGTGAATACCTAGAAACGAGGGGTCACCACTACTAGGCTTTAAAGACAATACCTAGAGTGGCTAACACACTCTTAGTGGTGCTTGGGGGTTGAAGCTTGCAACGACAGTGAATTTGGGCTTTTACCCAATTTTTAATAATTGGTTAAAAATAGAAAATTAACTTAAAAATTTGTATTTCTAAGTTATGTTTAGTATACTTTCATGAAATAATATCAGTTTTTTAAAATATGCATGGCTTATATATTATTTTTAAGAAATGAGTCGTTTTGAGCAAATTTTCGATCTGATTTTCAAAAAAGCAAATTATATTATTTCAAGCTAAAATTTTTTGTATAGTCTCTTCATAATGTTTATTTTTAAGCTATGTCAAAAGTTGTCCCAAATTTGCTTAGTAGATTTTTGTTAATTTTGATTTGTTAAAAACTACCAAATTTGGAAATTTCAGTAAATTGATAGATTTTTTAGTGTTTTTAGTCAAATTTGGTTTCTATCCATATTTTTGGTCTTAAGATACTATTTTACTTGGTTGCATGAGTTTTTGAAAGAAAAAAGGGTCAAACATATGATATATTGCATTTTCACAAGCTAAAAAGTGTCAATTTTATAAAACCAGAGCAACAACGTGTTAAAAACAAGCACAAGTGATGGGTTTTACAAAATTTTCCAAATTTGGAATTCATCTTTGGAATTGGTTAATTTGCTGGTTTGTGTTCAAAGTCTCTAAGTCTTAGCGGGTGTGTATAGAGTTTTAGTGAATTTACACATTATTTGGCCTTGTAGAAGCTTTTATAGAAGGTCTTTGGTAAGATACCAAAGTAAGCAAACTAAAATGGGTCTAAATAGAGGCTTGAGTAGAAGGTTTTTTGATGAAACATAAAGTAAAAGCTAAAGATAAAAGTTTTAATAGCAACTTTCCTAACCATGAATCCTAAGACCAACCTTAAGTGGAAGGTATTGCTAATGATATAATTGAAGACTCCACCTTAGTAGAAGGTTGTGTAGAAGGTCTTAGATACTAGTGAATTGTTCTTATCTAAACACTTAAGATACATATCCTTAACTTATAAAGATTTTTTAAGATTAAATAAAGCACTTGGAAACTTAATCACAAACTAAAGTATGAACCTTGATTATAGGTCATCAAGATAACTTGGAACTTGAAGACAATACTCGATGCGAGGAGCATTAGCTACGGGTAAGTGGATATTGTGTGTTTAGGAGTAGACATTTGTCTACTCATTAGGTTATAAGTTTGTGTAATTCTACTACAATGTGCTTAGTTGTTTGGGTTTGATGCTGATTCTTGAAATGTTGTTTGCTAAATATATGATGATTGTATACTTAATTTATTGAACTTGGCTGTGAAGCTTAACTATATGATTCACTAATTATGTACGAAATTATTATAGGAAAAAAAAAATACTAAGAAAATGGTTCGACTTTTAAGGTGTTCGCTTAAGTAAACCCAATACAAGATTTTAGTTTATAATGATGAAGTATACTAAAGAAAGACTAGGTTAACTAAATAACACATGATATGAAGCTAGGATGTATTGCTTGGAAACTATACTAGTTATCATGATAACTTATTTCTTGTTGCATTCATGACATGGTACGAAAATGACCAAAGGGTCATGATATGAATTCATGGGTAAACATATGAACCCGATATCACACGTAACCAAGGGATGGATCCGAGCTGCAAGATGGCTCGAAAAGTAAACGATAGTCGAAGGATGAGCAAGGGATCCCGTATATCGACGTTGGATATGATACATTGATGCCTTACACGAGCTTATGATGCACAAGTATAGCCAGAGGTTACTTGTCACTAATTTATGCTCAAAAGGTTATATAAGAGTAGTTCGAGAGTAAACAATAGAACATTTAGCTCAAGAGAGTATGTTTGAAAAATTTAATCTAATAACTGTTGTAACTATTACAATATACAAGTATTTATATGATTAAATTAGGGTAAATCTTAGGTGAAAGTAAATTACAAAAAAGATTCCTATTAGTAAAGGAAAAAGAGAATAATTTACAGGGGTATTAATATAATCGTGTAAAAAGAATTTCTGTTGGTAATAAGGACAGTATAGATATTAGAAAAGGATAGCACGCATATGATTTGCTCATTCTATGGTCCTAATGATATTGTTTGGCGGGCAAGGGTAGATTTTGATCAAGTCAAGTCCACGTCGGCAGTTTAGTAGCTTCGACAATTTGGATTGGATTAGGGTTGGTTTAAGGGCAACTCATTTTTGGGTTGGCTTCAGGTGATCAGCTCCTGATTGTTGTTAGCTCGGCCTTGGCATTGGTAAGGTTAGTGGTATCCTAATTCGATGCTCGGACTAGTGTATAGCAGTATGGTCGGCTGGTCACCTCAGTAGTTTCTTGGATTATGCTGAGGGCGAAGTAACTCAGTAGATCGAATTGGGGAATATATTACTCCTCGGCACTTAACTCACTTCGGATAGCTCGATGAACCATGTAAGTGAGCATTCAGGTTTAAGAGTGCATGATTGGTCCTTAATCCTTATCACGTCAAGTTTTCTAAGATAAGATACTGCTAAGCTAAGTTGGGCTTCTTTTCAGCGTATAGAACTACATCAATAAATTTTCTAACTATCTTGTAGTTAGCTAGGTTGAGAGTTTAGCTACTTATTATAGCCCTAAGCTTAAATTATTCAAGGATCTTTTGGTAACTCTTAATTGCCTACATTGGACTAAAATATTGGTATTGATGCATTTGTTCATGTACATAAGCATGACATGCAGTTCTTACATAAAATCCTTGGTTGGGAAATGTTAATATATGCTTGTAATGTCTAACTTTTTGTATGGATTATTATTTATTGGACTTGCTCGTATTTTATTTGTTGTTATCCACTTTCACTCAGTTCATAATGAATTGAGTGGATATGTATTGTATTTACAAGTAAAAGCGAAGCACAAGAGGGGCATCGTTACCATTTGGAAGGAAGACTTTTTGAGAGCGTTAAGTTTGAGTAAGCTATTTTGAAAGAATCTTTTATTGATAAAAGAAATGGGAAGCTCCATCTTATAAATATAAAGGATTTATATGATGTAAATAAACTTGTTGAGGCTAAGGCCTTTGTTTTGGAAAAAAATTTCAAGGTATAAAGTTGAACTCCAAATGTGCTACTTTTGATGTATAACTTCTTTTGTGCAAATAGTCTTGTTCTTTTATTCTCTCAGCAAGTTAGTTGCAGGAGTTGCATTCAAGACCAAGCTGGGATGTGACATATGTATTCTAAACTCATTGTTAATTATTATATTTCTATTTGCTTCAATTTACTTCTAATAGTTAATATTTATATACATATAGTTTGTGTCATTGAAAACTTGCAATCTTTTACTTACTCAATCTACATTTATATGTATCTAAAAAAAATTCCCCTTTAATGGCCTACTTTATTTTTTCTTCAATGTTGTATGTGATCTAGATTAAAAATTGCAAAACTTACTCATGTATTATTATATGTTAATGTGTGCTTACTATACATTGATATACATATTACATATTTACAATAATTTGATTAAATAAATTATCATATAACTTGTATTTATTATAGTTTGAGGGCATAAGATTATTACCATATTTTAATGTCTATTGCTATTCTTAACTATATAGAATATAATTGACTACTATACTTTATGTCTTTAATATGATTTGATTATATAGGTCATTAATGAAACTAATAATTCTAATTATTACTATTGTATATTAGTGAGTATTTAATATTGTTTGATTATACAAATATATGATTATTATTTGTGAATTAAAAGATGGTGGATAAAGAGAGAGTAAAGGCATAATTATTACTATGATTTTTATTGTAAATTAAAAGTTTAAATTTATCCTTACTTTTATATTCTTAATAGTTACTAAATATTATTTAGATAGGTCACATTTTAGTAAAGATAACCTTTTTTATAGAAGTTGATTAAAACTTTTAATATAATATATGGTTTTACATTATAAAAATTCATGAGATGGAAAAGAAAAAGCATCGAGTGATTAATTATGCTCTTGATAATAGTGAGTCTTATAGAACTGAAAGGAAAAATAAAAAGTTCATAGTTTTATTTATTCATAACAATATAATATATTTTCTTAAATGACATACCAATAAGGTATTTAGAGTCATACTCTAAATGTTTATATTTAGTAATTTTTAATTGTCTTGATAAAATTACAATAACTAAAATATTTATTCACTCATTATGTGTGCTCTTTAACTAATTATCTATGAATAGGAGTTCTAAATTGTATACAATATCATGTGAAATTGGATCTTTTTAATTTAACTTTTTCCAATTAATTTCGATTTATCCTTTCCAAATTCCGTCTTAATACGGAAGTACATCCTGTCCAGTAAAGATTGGGTCACCAGCGTGTCCGGTTCTTAGAAACTTCTTCGCTCTTGCAGGATATTCGGGTGGGTCCTACCATTATTGGATCCAGATCCAGATACATACACCTCGGGTCCGGGTTTGTTTTCTGCATCTCGAGCAAACACCGATCCATCATCATCATCTCCCAACCCAACCTCCTCTCTCTCTCTCTCTCTGCTCCAGCTTGAGAGTTCCATCCAGGTACGTAATCCGTAGATAAACACTTACGCAACAGTTTTCTCTCTTCGACGGTGATTTACAATAATAATTATAATAATAATAATGATCGATTCTGTCTCTTCATTCCAAAATCTTGATTATTATAATGATTGCAAACTTCTGCATTGGATCGATCATATTGCGGAATTGCGTATTGCTTTGATCATTCTGGATCTAACAACAATGTATGGCGAATTATAATTATTAACTGATCGACCCGTTAGCTAGGGCTGATGAAATTTTCAATTTTTACAAGAGATTCTCATATATATATGTGTGTGTGTGTATCTATATATATATATCCCGTCGTTAAAGGGGTTTAATATATGTTATAGATATAGGCAAAATTAATAATGGCTGGTTCCATGTCTTCCAATTACATGTTACCACCTGTGATGAAGCCCGGTTTTATGGTCTTTTTCTTATTCACATATGGCAGCATGTAATCAGCGTAAACATGAACAAGTAAACCGAGTGGGGAGGGGAAAATTTTGTGTCCTGATCTTGTTAATGTATTGGGGATTCCAATCCATTTTAATTATTATGATATGATTTTATGAGGATTATTAAAATGATTTTTCCCCTGGGTACTGAAAACCGTGTTACGAGAATTGATTTTAAGCTGATTCCAGTCATGTAAGTGCATAGTGTTATGAAGTACGACACTGGATGGTTTTAGGTTACACTTTAAAATTTTTGAAATATTTTGCTTGTTTTGCTCTTGTCATCTTTGAGCATTAAAGTGGTTGAGAGTGTATAAAATAGAATTAATCAAGTGATATACATTGGTTTATGCTAGTTTCTGCTATCCATAATTTGCTCTTGCTTAATCATGCAGGACTTTCATTGAAGTTTAATATGGCTGGAAGGACTCCAATAGCTAACAAAACTTCAGCACTCATCGCAATGATTGCTGATGAGGTCAGTAAAAGTAATATTTTGTTAGTTTGTTGGCTGTTGTAATTTTTTACAGGTGGTTGGATTTCTAGATATTACAGACTTCTTGTGATGGCAGTATACTGTATAGGCCAACTTTCTACATAATATAAGTCAAGCCAGTAGATTTATGCTTTTCAGTTTATGTTTCATGTGTTGTTTCTCGTCATTTGTGCGTTGTGGTAATAAGTGGCTCCAGCTGGGAGATAAAGTAGGATATGCTAAGTGGTATAGATTGAGGCTGAGAGGGCCATTTTTCTAAATCCATCTTTTGAAGGCAGTGGTTGTTTGCAATGGTTCAAAGATTGGTCTATCTATGGATTCAAGTCCACCCTTGAATAAGAGTAAGAAATACAAGTTAGTGTGGCAAAATGTTGTTTGCTCTTTAAGGATTGTTCAGTTCTTGGTTGCTTGTGCTTGAGGGTACCTATGCAGTGGGTTGAAGAAACGGTGCTTTTAAAGTTCAGAGAAGATGAAAAACATGCATGGGTTCCTGTTCTGAGTAACTCCTTTACAGGTTTCAAGTGCTTTTTTTTTTTTTTTTTTAAATTATTATTATTATTATTATATTAAATCATGGCTTTGTGAATATGGGAAGTGACTTGGCCTCCCATGGAATTCCAAGCTGCGAAAATGGCTTAGATTATGAAGGCATTTATTTGGTCAGCACAGTACATAAGACAGGGATTTTCTTCCTTGACAATAGAAATGTTCAACTTGTGGCATCATTTATGCAAGACAGTTTGCAAAAATGGCTAAGATTATGAAGAATTATTGTTAATGATTATATTGTTATTCTGTTTAGCATATTGTACAGAGAGTACAACTCAAAGTTTACACATCTTCTTTGTAATTAGGCTTCTGATGGATTGTTCTTCCCTATGTATCACTAGAAATTTTCTTTTACACTAGAAGTTTTCTTCAAAAAGAAAGCACTTGAAGAATTTGTTTAATTTTACCTTAATGTTGATTTTATGTAAGCCTGAATAACTGAAGCTCATATTGTCCAATTAACTGAAGTTACTCAGCTATCCTAAAAAATTCTTAGGCCCTATTTGTTTCAAGAAAAATCAGCTGTAAGCATAAAATGTTTTCCCTTAAAAATATTTTTTGGAAAATAATATGTTTTTGTATGTTTACTTGTTTTTACAGAAATGTGCTGAAAAATGCTTTCTGATATTTGTCTCACGAATACTATATAACTGATAGCAAAACCTAAACAAATTATTATTATTATGCTACTATAAATACATCATATCAAATAAATTATTTAAAAGTAAAAGTCTAAAATATAATTTTTTTTGTAGTATTAATCGTTACAGTCTCTTTAGTTGATTTCATATATAGTTTTCAACAAGTGTTTAGGTTTTTTTTTTCGCCCACTAAATTCTTTCATGTTTTGAATATAATTTATAGGTCAATTATAACAAAAATCAAATCAATATCATTTTCTTGGAGCTAAAACTCTAATGGAGACTAATTAAGAAAATGGCTTTCCGTTTTGATAAAGGTAAGTCATTTTCCTAGAAATGACTAGTATATTCCTTTTAATTGGAAAATATTTTCCCCCCTTACAAGGGAAAATGTTTACTACTTAAAGTGCCTATTTCATTGTAACAAACAATGGAAAATAGAGAAAATGTCTTTTGGAAAATATTTATCTTGAAACAAACAGGGCCTTATTATGTGATTTCCTGCGCCCCCCTGCCAATTTCCCTGGACTTTTCTAGGCAGTGGACTCATTAGTACGGATGTTTATATACCTCAGCTAAAGAAACTTGATGGAGGTGCTCAGATATGATTTCTTGCAGTCTGAAAGACATGACATGCAGGGCATTTCTTGGACTTGAGAAGTATCCTTATTTCTCGTGCTTTGCCTTTCCAGCATTTGAGCTCTGGGTTGTCTTCTGTTATGATTCTTTGCTAGTAATTTTTCTTTGTTCCTAGTTGGACTGTGTGATCCTGTAAACTTAATTTGGATCGTAGGAATAGGCTGTTGCAAAATCAGAAATCTACCATAATTTTCATCTGATACAAAGAGCTTTTCACTGCTTTTGACTGCTGTTTTGTTTTTGTAGAAAAATTATAACGTGATTTCTTCATGCACATTTGGTTCCTACTAAAAGAATCTAATGTACAGGCAATTCTACAAAAGAGGAGAGGAGTTCTAATAATGTAATACAACCCATGATGAATTCCCTACTCTGGAAAAAACAAAAGCATATGTTACTAAGTCTTGTGCTTAGAAATATATCTTTTCAATGTTCATGGAACTTGGTAGAGGAAGAGGTAGATCAATCCTATCCAGCTAGGAAATCAGGACAATGAGGACCCAGCAATAGGAGGAATATGATGTCCAACAACAATTGGAACAAATACATCGAACTAGAGTAAGGAGAGGCGATGAAGGCCACAAAGAGAAGCTCTTGATGATGAAGTCTACTATGGAAATATGGCAGTTAAAGCCCCTAGGAAACAAAGGAGATTAAGAACACTTGGAAATAGCGAAATGAAGGCAACAAAAGAAATAGGGCAATGAAGGCCTCTAGGAAAATACAACCATTACTATTGCTAGAAAATAGGGCAAGTAAGGCCTAAGAAAAATATGGAAATTGAGAGCATTTAAGTATAGTCTAATGAAGAAGGAACTAGGAAAATGGGTAATTAAGGCCACTAGAAAAACATGGCAACCAATGCCACTAGGAAGAAAAGGAAACTAAGACCACTTGAAAAAAAGGACAATTACGCCACTAGAACAATTGACAATGGAGGCCACATAAGATGGCAACAATGAAGGCTAAATAGTCTAGACAACAATCAAAGCCAAGTAGGTTGGATGCTAAAGAAGGCCAATTAGTGATTGATGACAGAGAATGATAAATGGGGTAAATGAAAGAGAATCATCATGACTTAGCTCTAGAGTGTCCGCTATATGATTGATTTATCTAGACCAAACTAGTTGTGAGCCTGAGTGTTAAATATAAAAATGGACGTGCATTGCATGATCTTACCTTTTTTTCCCTAAAGGCCATCACTCTATGTAGTAATGTAATGAGGCATTAAAATATCATGCTTTCACCATTTGCAAACTAAAGGATGTGGGAGTGTCTTGCTTGTGATGAAAACATGTGTTCTAAGGGATCTCATGTCTGCATACAATTGAGGGTTATGCATGGATTCAAAGATGTGCTACTAAGGTATATTGGAGGCAACCATTTAAGGTTTCACTATTTTAAACAACTTAGGCCTGTTGGTGAATGTTCAATCCCTATCCCATGGTCAAGGAGGGGGGTTGCTCTTCTCAACTTCATATTGGTGTATGCTTGTGTGGTGATTGCATTGACGTAGCTGCATCAAATATTTGCATTTAATGATGACAACTTTCTTGTAAATGGGTTTTTATGTGTAGTAATGAGGAACTCTACTCATTGAGCCATGGATTATCTGCCATGTATCCAAAAATCAAAACTCTGCAATGAAGATGATGAAGAATAGGGTATCAACCTAGAAGGTGGCTAGGCAGTAAAACTGGGATTAGGAAATCAGATTTTATTGAGTAGAAAGAGCAATGTGCCATGAGGTTCATGGATGCTAAAGATATCTAGGATTTTGTTGGAACTGACAAAAAGGAACCCTAGGGAAGCAGGGGCAATGGAGGTGAAGTGGAGACATGATGGAGTTAAAATGGGATGAAATGAACAAGAGAAAAGTAGCAATAAATGCTACTAAAACAAAAGGGGTAATAAAGGTAGATCAGATGATACAGGGCAACAGCTGATAAGCAACAGGTAATATTGATTAAAAGAAGAAAGACAATAAAGGCTTCTGTGTTAAAAAAGGAATAAAAAAGAATGGGTGATTAGAACCTAGTGCTTGGTTGCCATTGAGCCATATAGAGGATGGGTAAGATAATGCCCTGGCAGAGTTGCTGTAATCCATGTTTAAAAGAAAAATGACATGATCTCGTTCATATTTTGTTCACACTGCAAGAATTTATAATACAACAATTTATACATGAGAAGTTCTAATTCTGTACATTTAGGTTAAGGGGGATTCTGGGTTTATTCTTTGGCTTGTGACACAAAAAGTCTATACACCCTTGATTAGCTGGTCTTGTGGGGGGTGTAGCTTATCATATGAATGCTACCTGTATGATGTTGAAGAGGGAATGTGCACACACTTGTTCCTCAAGTGTTCCCTTGTGAAGGACATTTGGTTAAGTGTGAATGAATACATTCATGACCCTGTGGGTTCCTTATATGGCTGGCTCACTTTTGGAGTTATTCAACTCCTTTGCTGCACGATTGAGACACTTGTGGAGGAAAGCTATTGGTATAGTGATATAATATGTGGAAAGAGCAGAATGAAAGGCTTTTGGGGCTTATCAATCTTGATTCCTCAATTATATTTTGATGAATTTTAGCTTGTTTCTTGTCTAAATGATGGAACACTTTGTTTGTAAATCACTGAGAGACCGATGGTTGCACCCTTTTGTTTTTTGGTGCTTTGATTGTTCCTTAGGTATCCTTGTGTGTTCCTTCTTTTGTTTTGCATAGCGGCCAGTGGGTTCTAGCCACCTCTTCTAATTACTTTTATTCTTCTTTATATAAAATATAAAAAGTCTGACTTCACCCAAGAAAAGGTTATTAATGACAGCAGAACATATTTTCATTTTAAAATCTGATGATGTTGCTTTATCATGTAGGATACTGTTACTGGCTTTTTGATGGCTGGAGTTGGAAACGTTGACCTGCGAAGAAAGACAAACTATCTTATTGTTGATTCAAGTACGGTAACTTATCTGTTGGCAAAAGATTATCTGAAAATTTTCTGCAGTCAACATTGCAAGTTTTGCAAGTTTTTTTTATCTTCCAGGGCTGTTACTATGAAGAACGTAGACTTACCACAAAGTATCGGAAATGTATGTATTTGTGTATTTTTTTCTTTTTGGATTGTTCAATGAAGAGCTCACTCAGTTAGAGTAGTTTTTAGAGGCCCAGTGTTATAGTTACAACATGGAATCGTTTTCCTGTAGCATCTTCATTCTGTGAAGGCATCAGACATGGACCTTTTCCCACAATATCATCGTGGATATAGGATGCTATAGTTTTTTTGGGTGAATGAGATAAATATCATTGCACTAAAATTGTACATAAGATGTGTACAAGAAACCCGCACAACTATTCGACCTTAGTGTTTGAACAAAACAAAAGGACACTAAGGATGGATGGTAATCACAAAAAAACATTAGATGCATAGAGAAGTTACAAAAAAAATCCCAGAACCATTCTCTGTATAGATTCTGAACTGTTGGTAGTCCCATTCACCCCTCTATTTCATTCTTTACAGAGATAATAACAACTACCTGCGAATGCCCTTCTCTGTTTTTTATTGAGCCTTGTAGAAGTCAAGTCATCCAAAAAATCCTCCAGCACACAAGCTTCTGATGGTTTAGCTCTTCTCCACCCTATGGTAGATTCTATTCCCATCCACATGACCTTTTCAAAAGGACAGACAAAAACAGATGGTTACGTGACTCCTCTTCTTGGTGGCATAAGTAACATATATTGTGCTTTGCTACACCCCATCCAACCAACTTGTCCAACATCAGTAACCTTTTTTGCACTATCATCCACAAAATAATGGAATTTTGTGGTGAATTACCTTGACTCCATATCATAGATGTCCAATTCTTCTTTAGTTTCTCTTCTTCCACAGCAAAGTAGGCCTCCTTAATTGTGAGTGCTTTCTTCTCTGCAGGGCACCAAACCAACTTGTCAGATTCTGCTGGGGAGGGAATAATATCAGCAATGTCTCGTGTAATAGCACTCTATCTCTCTCCTCTAGGCCAATTCCAGTCAGTGTCTGTGATAAATGAGCTGAGAAGGGTGTTTTTAGGATACTTGAACCTGATTCTTTCTTATTACTCAATCCGATTCATGAGTGGGCCTTTGGGATGCCAATTGTCACACCAAAAGAAAATTAGATTCCCATTTCCAATTTTCCATTCAAGCAATCTTTTAGCTAGTGGTCTTGTTTGCAAAATTTTCTGCTAAGACCAGGATGAATCATTTTGAGTCTTGATGGACAAGAAGCTTTTTTCTCTTTAGATTTTGTTTTTAATCCAAAAAGGCCAAAGTGAAGAGTTGTCATTACCACAAAGGGCCCAAATATGTTTGAGTTGAGCAACTTTGTTCCAATGCTTGATATCCAAGATACCAAGGCCACCCTTATCTTTAGGACGACAAATGTCTTTCCATTTCTCTCTTGCCTTAGCTCTTGATTCATCTTCACCATTCCAAAAGAATCTTTTAAGCTTCATCTCAATGGTATTTAGGATGGAGGCTGGTAAAAGAAATATGATAGCCCAAAACACTTAATTACAGAATAAGACACTCTTTATGAGCTGAACTTTTCCTGCATAGGATAAGAACTTAGAAGACTAGTGTTTTATTATAGCAGCCACTTTAGCAATAAGTGACTCATAATCAGCCTTTGTTAAGCTAGAGGAGGATAGCGGAACTCCCAAATACTGAATAGGGAGCTTTCCAATTGCATAGCCCATCATAGGAATCAATTGTTCCTTAAGAGCTGAGCTGACACCACTAATAAAAATGTGACTTTTGGAATTATTTGCATATAGGTTCAAGAGTCTATGAAACTCCTCAATTTTCTACTTCATATGTCTCAAAGAGTTCATATTAGCTTTAGAGAGAATCAAAATATCGTCTGTAAAACTATCTTTTTGCATCTCTAATGGTAACCAGCCTTCCATTTCTCCCCTCTTCTTCATAATGCTAGAAAAAAACTTCCATAACTAACATGAAAAGGTAAGGAGAAATAGGATCCCCTTGTTGCAGGCCCTTGGAAGTGCCAAAATAGGCTATTAACTCTCCATTAATATTTATGGAAAATTTTGGTGTGATGATGCAAGTCATAATCTATGATATGAATTGGTTAGGAAACCCCATAGGACATTTTCAATATATCTTCAAGAAACATTATCATACGCCTTAGATAAATCCAATTTGATAGTGCAGTTGTTACCTTTATTGTTATTATGATAACCTCTAATAAGCTCTTGTGCAATAAGCACATCGTCAACTATTCGTCTACCTTTAATAAAAGCGGATTGCTTTTTGCTTACCAAGGATTGTAAGGTAGATTTGATGTGGTCCGCTATGAGCTTAGAAATACATTTGTAGAGAGTGTTGCAATACATAATGGGTCTAAAATCTGCAAAGAACGATGTATTTTCTTTTTTTGGCACAAGAATGAGATAAGTGTAATTAATTTTACCCAGCATTCTCCCCGAAGCAAAGGAGTTTTTAATTGCCAAGCAAACATCCTCACTCACAACTTTTGATCTATCTCTGAAGAAATTTGCTTCAAAGCCATTCGGACCTGATGCCCTATCTTTTGCAATTGACCACATGCCTTGCTTTATCTCTAAATTTGTCACTGGACTGGTTGGCTCAATTGCCTCATTTGCTGTCACTCTTTTTTTGATAAGATATGTCACTCTTTCTGCTTCCACTCGGTGGGAGGCATTATCATTCAGAAGCTTTTGAAGGTGTTGGGTGGCCAAAACTTTAATATCCTCTATGGAATGCACTCTTTCACCATTTGCATCAGTAATGGCAGACAAACAATTCTTATATTGGAATTATTTATATAGTTTCATGGAATTCAGCTGCCCAACTAAAGCACAATTGGCTTCTTTGTGGAGAGGATGGTGATTCTCTTTGGCCAAGTTGGGTTGAAACTAGGTTGCCAAGGGGTAGGAGCTTTTGGAAGTTTAAAGTTCCCACAAATGTCTCTTGTAGTTGGAGGAAGACTTTACACTCAAGGGAGAAAGCTTCACAATTGCTAAAGAGGAAGACTGGTTATGGAAATTCCACATCCTTTTTGTATGACAGGCACCTAGAAGGACCTATCTCAAATTGTGTGAGCAAGCGTGAGATTTATAACTCTCATTGGCTTAAAGAGACTAGACTTTGCTCATTCATTCAAGGAAATGATTGGTGTTGGCCAGAAGGTGAGCTCTGAGAGGCCATTAAACAGGATTACCTATCTCATTTAAGCCTAACTCTTCATGTCAGGATGCTCTACTGTGGGCTGACAACTCTTCTAAGTCACTCTCTATCAAAGAGGCTTATGACAGATGCTGATTAAGGGGTTCCAAAGTGCCCTGGTAATCTTTATCTGGCATAAAGTTGCTATCCCTAGGCACATTTTCATGTTTTGGCTAGTGATTCAAAAGGAGCAATATACTCTCTTGTGGAAAATTGTGGACTATGAAGCAGCTGCTACTCCAAGATTGAAGATGAATTTCATGAGCATTTATTCTTCAATTGTGATTTTGCTTCAAGAATATTGAGTTCACTAGGAAACCCACTCAATTGGCCTACTTTTATCAGAGATAGAACAAAGGATCTGACCTTGTCTTTTTAGCATTCTTTTGTGACCTTTGATGTAATTGGCAGAAGAGCTACAGCAGCTGCAGTTTATTATATTTGGCAAGTGAGGAATTCAGTGAGATTAGGTCTACAGCAAGCGACAGTGGATGGAGTTGTTAGGGAAGTCCTTAGTTCAACTACACCTCATGATACAAGTCCTTTATTTTAGCTTCTTGTTTTAGTATGGTGCCTCGATGGGCTATGTGTTTGTTGCTCTTTGTCCTGGACATGTTCTGTGTTGCTGTTTGCACTGTTTCCAAATTAGTACAATCATCAACATCTGAGCTTCATTATGACTAGAGTCCACTCATTTGTTTGTACAGTGGACTCTACTTTGAACATGTTACTTATTTAATGAAATCTTTAATGAGCTTAACCAAAAAAAGAGGATAAGATCTGTTGCATCATTTCTTAGTAGCAGTGGAGGAAGCTATCTCATAGACCATAATATTATATTTTCCTGTTCTTTTGGTTGCAAAGCTTCTCTCAGTTTTTGCCTTCAAAAAGAAAAAGTTTTCAGCTTTAGTTTTAAGACAATCACGATCATTTCCTTGCAATTATTTTGCAGAAACAACTGTGAAAGCTATTGAAGATGCATTCAAGGAGTTCACAACAAGAGAAGATATTGCTATTGTCTTGATCAGTCAATATGTATGTGTTATAGTCACACTCTCTTTTGAAGCTATTAATTTGTTTATACATATCTATATGAAATCCTGCGATTGCATTTCTTTGGTTTTCATCCTCAAATGAATTATGGGTAATTGTAGTAAACACATCCCAAAAATTATTAGTTAGATGCAGGGAGACCTCAAAACTCCTTGATTGTGCTTTTACCCCTCCATAATTTTTAATGATGCTCAGACAATACTTCCAAACCGTCACTAAAGCCTCAAAGTCGTTGCTGGAAGGATTGGAAGATAGTGACAATTTTGGAGCTTTAGTGATGGTTTGGAGAGCAGGTGCAGATATTTCAGAAGTTTTATGGTAAATCATATTTTCAAAAAAGTTAGGAGGAGGGTAATGCATTCTTTGAGCTTATGTGATACATTCATACCAAACTATAGTTTTGGGGGCATATTAGTGATTTTCCCAGTGAGTTAACAATGTCATTTAGTTTTTCCTCTTGGCTTTTGGGATGAAGAGACAGATCGATTGATTCTGTTGCACGAATGTTATCATTATACATCTGTATGGGCATAGAGACATGTGCACACATATGCATACTCTTTACTTACTCCAGAATAAGAGCCTTAACATCCACTCTGTATCCTATTCATAATTTCTTGATATCTTAGCACTGGGATCTTCCTATGATTTTTGTGCTGAGGTTTCCTCACTGATAAGAGTCCAATCATGTTTTGAAATTGTCAGGTCGCCAACATGATAAGGTTTCTAGTTGATAGCTACAACAAACCAGTTCCAGCCATACTCGAGATCCCATCTAAGGATCATCCTTATGACCCTGCTCATGATTCAGTTCTTTCAAGAGTGAAGTACCTCTTTTCTTCTGAATCTGTGGCCTCCGGAAGACGTTGAAGTGTCAGCAGCTCATGTGAACTGCTTGCACATATACTGAGATTCCCATTTGTCAATCTGATTTTCCTGTTTGCGCTGTTCCTTGTATGCATTATTATTTATAATCCTCATCCTCCGAGTAGAACTTGCAAGTTCTTATAGAGAAATAAGGTTTTGAATTCCGACTAACTTGTAACATTCATCGTGCTCTTTCTTTCAAGAATAATGTCTTTTTTTTTTTTTTCACATTAGCCTTATACAATTGGTTTTACTTAAATTAGTACAGTAAAACTGGCCTAAAAGTAATGCTGATGATCGCATTTAAATTAGACAGCCACAGTAAGTCCCGCAAGTGGATGGTGCTTTTAATTGTTGTAATGGGAGGTCGTGCTTGGGTCTCTGGACTGAGTAGACAGGACAATGGTGACATATCCGAGAACCCGGTTTAGTACGCGGCATGAGATACTTAATGAGTCCCACGTTCTAATAATTTTTTCTCCTTCGTGTCTCTGTTGTACTTTTAAGATTTTCATGCCATAGGTTTGTATATATAAGAAGACTAATAATTGCTGACATACAATATTACAAAACATGACACAATACGACACACTACACATACACAACAGGAAGCGACGATTGTGAAATGAATGGATATGATTAAATTGTAGTTTAATTATTTGTAGTTTTTATTCAATTTTATGTGTTTTTGGTATTAACGCCATCAACACGGAATGGGGACATGGATACAACCTACTGACATGAATTGTCAGCCCTAATAGTTAGCAAACTCTATGTCAGCCAATTGGACATCTCGATTCTCAAAGAACTTGTCAACTCATTGAACCACTGAGATTCATGTCCATTTGAATGGAGGGATTTTGATCTTAGCGAGGCCATGTTCAACCCCTCTTGTCTCTTATGCCTAGGTTGGATTCGCTCGGCCTTCTTGAACCGGATCATTACAACCATTGGGCTGATTATTTGAAACTTGATGTGCTGGTTTTTGTGGATTTTGCAATTGTTCCATTACATCAAACATTGTAATGGCTTCTTGTCTTCTTTGAAAGCCAATGATTTGTGCTTGTTCCAATGAAAATCCTCTTGGAATTCCGGTATTTATAAAACTTTCATCCATTTTTGCATTTGAATTCTTTCACTCTTGTATTTCACACGGTTTGATGTTTATGTGGATGCCATGACGTTAGCTCTAATACTAAATGATACCTATTAGTAATTAAAATAAGCGCGTATTGCAATTTGTGTTCTTGATGTGTATAATGGAAGAAAAATGGCAGAAAAATTAAAAGAATAATATATATACATGGAGAGAGATTGGCGTATATGAACAGGAGGAAAGACGGGGTAGTTATTTCGTGAAATGGGAAGTTATTTTGTGGAGGGGTAAAATGTTTAATTGCTGGAAATTTCTGAAATCAAACAAAGGGAATTAGAGATTTACTAACATAAATTCAATACTTTATAAGCAACACACCACAAACAAGAGTTTTAGGCAAATCCCACTACACAAACTTGGTCAATTAGATTTTTGATAAGGAGTTTGATTCGATCTAACAGAAGTGTAGCAGGAATCAAACACAAAAAAGAACTTAATTAATAATTCACCATCATCCTTTACAATGGTGCCACAAGGGTGTATAATGTCTATAGAACCTTGATCATGGCTGTGCATGAAACATTACAACTTTTACATATTATATGAATAGATATGGCTTTTAACAAAAAAAGACACTACTTTTTAAAGAACAACACAAACTTTCACAAATGAAGGGTTAGGATTCTTCACGAACTAACACAACTCTTCACTAATGAAAGTACATGACTCTTCATGAAGTAATACAACTTTTCATAAACAAAAAGACTAGTCAAATCAAGAAAAATAACAAACTAATGACACAATTGTAACTTATTCTTCTAGTGAATGGTGCCAATTGCTGGCTTCTTCTTATGCATTTCAAACTTTACTTCCCTTCTTACATTTCCAAACGAACAAATGGACATGGCACGGGGATTGAATATACCCAAAATCATCAATTGCACTATCTCCCAGCTCAGACTTAATTAATCCAATTACTTGCTCTTGTATTTTCTTCACTCAAGATATCGTCATTAGATCTTGTTTATTGGAAACGACGCAAGGCCATGCGACTAGGGGTGGCCAGATTTGAAATCAAGATAAAATGTGTTTCATAAAATATACACATTTTTTTTTTTTTATTCATAATTGATTCTTGTCCGATCTTGGGGGAACACCTATTTCGACCCCTATCTGGTTCCATCCCTACTTGTTTCCTGTCAGTAGCAGGGTCCATATGTTGAACCACATAGTATCATTTATCCTTCTCTTAGTGACCACGATGGAGGAGTCAAAGAAAAGCTTCAGTTTTTCATCCGCTACCATTACACTTTGTAAGATGGGTAGGAGGCGAAGATGGGCTTATGATGTATAGATACAGCTTACCGTATGTAAACTTTCATTGGTATACTATAAATGAAAATATTTGCATTGTCATACATTTTTATGTTACTTTTAGATATCTTACTATCATATGTGTCTATATATCTTTCACTCAATGTTATTTTGATATGGAAGCCTGTATTTGGAGTTTGTGCTTGTAGTTTAGCGTAGGTTCTGCATTCTAGAGCTTCGGATTTGTGTTTATGTTTTGAGTATGAGTTTGACTTAGATATTGGAGTTTGCATTTGTGTTCGGTCTCGACATTTGAGCTTGCATTTACATTTGGAGTTTGAGTTGGAAGTTTAGGGTTTCGTGTTTGTGTTTTGTCGATACCGATGTTGCTATAATACTTAATGCATGCAAAAATTGTATTGAAGGAGCATAACTATTATGCGCCTTCCATAAAATAATGATTTGTACTAAAAATGCATACTAGACTCAGTATTTTACTAAAATGGTATTGGTGTTGAACATAAGCTTGCATAACTAATTGATAAAGCGGGGGTCTAGTAGTCACTCTATACAAATTGCTTGGGGTGAAGATTTGGGTGAAGTGATACAATAGAAAAGAGTCCTAGGATGCCAAATTTTTTTCCAAATATTTGTTTAAGAGGATCTGAAACTATGTTATTTTCCGGATTTCCCATAGCTAAAACAGTCGAAAGTGTATCCTTGGGGGTTGTTTCAATCCATGGGCAATGACTAGTGTAATTACCAAGTGCTAGTGTGTCCATTATCTTGTGATATGCATAGCTAGGTGGCCATAAATCATGTAATCCTAATATAGCTGATCTCAAAGTACTGTCATGGCAACAAAAAGTGGATTTCATTAGTTGATTCTATAAATTTTTACATAATTTTAGTGATTTAGGGTATGATTTACCTATATATATTACTTACTATTTAATGAATATATATCTATTGAATGCAATTTCATTCCACATAGATAACTTTACAAGCCAAATAATTTATCTTTACTATCTCATCATGTCTTGAAATCAATTATACCTGCAAATTTAAGTTTACAATTATCACCTTGTATAACTTTTGTGGAGAATGGTTTATCAGAAGCTTTAAAACTAGTGATTTGAAAATCCAAGACATTGCACCTTTGCTTTGCAAAATTTGCACAAGATGTCACTCAAAGAGTTACAACTTTGGACAATTATTTTTGAGTTGTTTTGAGTATTTCAGTCATGTCAATTTGTGATTAATGATCTAAACCAGCTCATAATTGATTTAAATCAAACCTTAAGGACAAGAATCATGACTCTTTGGAAGAGTCATTTCTTGAATAGTCGTTTATTTTGCTTTATAATTTGGTCTCACTTTTAGCCTCAATTTATACATAAATCATTATGCTATCCCTCTCTATGAAATATTGTAAAACTACTATGAGCACATTATATCTCATCTATATCCTATCTATGTTTAAATACTTGAAATTTGCTATTCCAACATCAAGACTTAAATTTCTTAACAAAACTTTAAACTAACATTTCTTTTTAACTACCACCTCACCACCACCTTATTACCGCCATTACTACCACTACCACTACCATTACCACTACTACGTAACTATCATTATTAGGACTTTACCACTTGCAACACTACATTACTACCATCAATGCCATCAACACAACATTAGCCTTAGGTCATTATTACCACCACTACGTTATTATTATCGTGCCACCGCAACTACTTGCACCACCATTACAACACTAATTCAACACTATTATTGCCCCCTCAAAAATCTCATAAACCACTAACGGGGATCACATTTTATTAGTGCTATTTCTAGTGCTAGTGCAGAGGATATTAAACCATGGTTTGTAGATTTATTATGGATTCCAATACAAATAAAGATAAAATTTATAGGCTCTTGATTTGTATTGAATTAAATGGAGTTGTATCTTTTAGTAAGCTGTAGTAGACCTTGGAGATAACCTATACATGATTTGCCTGGCTTGCGTGGCTTCGACTATGGCTTAAAGTCCATAATGTAGACTTCACTAGTTATTTAATTCATTCAGTTATTAGATAGGTTTTTTCATTAGACTATTTTATTAAACTTATGGTATTACCATTTGTTAAATCTCTCACTTTGATTTTGATGATAAAAAATGTATGAAGAAGTTACTAATGAGTACTTGGGGTGTTTATACAAAGATAGAAACATACATAGAAGCATAGAATGCAAATAAGAAGATTACTAGAAGGTAGACGCGCACTAAGAAGCTTATTGGAAGAAGTTAGAAGCATCACTATTATTACATAGCATGTTTGTTTGTAGGTCAAGGCTTAGCTTCATTAATCGAATATGTTTGGCTTTATTATGCTATAAGTTAGATTAATTTTCCGGGGAATTAAATCATGGAAGTGGGGAGAAGTTTTTCAAAATTATTATTTGAATATTTTGATCAAGTATTGGGCAAGTTCGAAAGTTTAGCGATTTCAGGTGGAGATTATTCTTCAGCTAAAGTTGGAATCGTTGGATTAAAAAAAACAAAAAAAATGAAGATGTATCTGGTTTATTTTCTCTAAGCCTGGTTTGTATTCTTCAATGTGGAAAATTACCAAGTTCAGAGTTTATTTTCTTTGACAACGTGGTAGGAGGTTCGATGTGCCCAAGAATTTCATGTGGAAGCAATATTCGATGAACTTCATTTTAACATAGCAATTGGGCGGGATCTCCAAATGTCTTCAACGAGGCATTTTTAATTTTGGCTTGCTAATAGCACTTGGTCACATTTTAATCTCAACGTGGCAAGACTTTAATTATTCAAGCTATATTAGAATTTATGTGCGGCTACTCTTTATGGAGTCAATTAATGTGGCAAGGGAATAAATATTTAGTCTTTCAATTCTCTAAAAATGTGGTAGCTCTACTTGGTTGATATATTTCAGCAAGCTGTGAAATTAACGGGAATCAACTTCAGCCGAATGATCAGGATTATTCGAATTATTTTAGGATATCTTTTCGAATGATAAGGATATGCATTTGGAGCTGATACTTGGAGACATACATGGGATTTTGTACTCAAATTAAGTGGGATTGATATGCTATGGGATAAGTCTGGAGTTTAAATTTTGAAGGATTTGGTGAAGATTATCATAAGAAAAATAAAGATTTTGAATTTGGACGAATTTTTTTTAGAGACTCAAGGAATTTTTTCCAGTTTCGGTTCAAGTTTTCAAATTTAAATTTGTTGATTTTGTGGGAGCCATCGACAAGAGAAGATTTATTTCGTTATCCTCTCAACGTTTAAAATTGAATCTATTTTTATATACTGTTGACGAGCCCAAGAAATATATAAAAAGCCAAGTCTTGGAAGATTGAAAAAAAAAAAAAAAGAAAACACAATTCCCATCTGAAATTTCTCAAGATCAACGTTACTATAGACTATTGTTTTTTAAGCTAATCTTAGAAGATAAAAATAAATAAATATATAAAAAGCAAAGTCTTACAAGATAAAAAAAAAAAAGACCACTCGAATCAGAAATTTCTCAAGATCAACGTTACTATAGACTATTGATTTTTAAGCTAATCTTTAATATTTCTTTTGTAAATTTAGAAGCCTCCCTTATACAAAAAAAAAAAAAAAAAAAAATTAGAGTATATTTCTTTCCACTTCCTCACTTGATTTCAAACTTTTTTGTAATTGTTAATAGAAAAAAAGATGGCAACATAGAACTATGAGAGCTAGTGGTTAGCTATAAAACAGAGCCGTGTGATTGTAATTGTAGAGGCTGTACTTGTACTCTTCAATTGTTTGTTAAAAATAGTAAAACAATTAGTGTAGACAATCGAATCCTTAGTTAGTGGAGTTAGAAGAGAGAATGGATGCATAAAGCAGAACCATTGTAAATTCCTTTGCCTGATTTTCTTTGACCTTCTCTTTTATTTCTCACAAGTATATTTAGTTGTTTGCACCCTCACAATTTAAACTCTCATGCCATACACACATAAAGCAACGAAGGGATTTAAGTTTTTGAAAAAGTTTAAAATTTTATAAGCAATTAATTCACTTCTCCACTAATGGGACCACCACCATTATTTTCTTATTTTTATTTGGTGTTTTTACTTTAATACTCTTTATCATAATTAAGGTTATGAGACTTTATTATCGGTTTGTAATTGAATGGACATTATCAACTAAATATTGAAATCTTTGAGAATTCTCTCATCTTCTTATTCTTATCAATTTTATTAAGATTGTGGTGATCACACATTTGATCTATTTATGCATTATATCATCTAGTTTATTGATAGGGCCTTGTATTACTAAAAGAAAGGGCTAACCTACATTGCACAATGTTCTTAAGATGGAAAGAATTTCCAAAGCTCTCTTTCTAACCCTAAACTTCTCTAGTAAGTTTACATTCATTCTCTCTCTCTCTTGTTCTCAAAAGCTCTCAACAATTCTAAGGTTTTCTAACTCCTTCTCTCTCTATTTTTGTTTTGTTAGGTATGAAATCAATAAGGGGTTTTGAAGCCAATTTGAGATGACTAATCTCCTCTCAAACAAAAAGTGCAACAAACTCTCGAATGATCTTTTCATTCTAATGTTGTTTCCCTTTTATACATGTTTAGATCTGTACTTGAATTAGTTATATCATATCTTTACTTCGATTATCAGTTATTTTCTGTTGTACCTATACTAACTATTTATAACCACTAAATGTATGATTAAATGTTTGTTTATTTATACAACATACTCTACATATTTTCTTGGAAATCTTTTTCCCCTCTTACTCCTATCGGTAACATTTATACATAGTTCAATTCTTCTTGGTGTGTCATATCCTTGAAGAATTGTTTGCATCTCCTTTCCCAAAGCCTTGAAAACCATAGCTTCAAAATTTTTGTTATTACCTTATTTATTTTTTATCTTTCACACAAAACCTTATATGAATCTTATTTATATCATTACGATATTGAAGTCGAAGGTTTGTGATAGGAAATCCAATTTTAATGGGTAGTTCAAGGAGGGGGAGAGACATTGCATGTGAGACTTCCTTAAAAGAGTCAATAAGAGAATAAATTATGATGGTGAGAATGTTTATGGCAAAATAGAATATTAGATTAGGAACCTTAGATGTATAATAATGGTGTACAAGATGTTGTGCATAGCAAAATAGCTTGTGCTAATGGCGCACAGGCTGTAGCACAAAGGAGGTAGCAAATGATCTTATTGAAGGAGAGGAGGATAGTGATGGAGATGAAATACCCTTGCAGAGGCTAAGGAAGTTGAGAAGGTTAGAAATCATTAAGCTTAAAATTCCTTTACTTGCCAGAATAAACACTGCAATGGAGTATAAACTAGATAAAATGTCTAAATGTTATGACTATAAGGATGAGATGAAAATTGAAAATTGCATCTTTGAAATTTAAAAGGGCATATAGCCTTAGGTGGAAGAAATGTGATGACTCAAAATAGGTGAGTTAGAGAGGGTCACATGACTTCTACAGTGAATAATAAATGCATACACTATGCATGTAGTCTATAACATTAGAAAATTTTCTTTTATGAAGCTAAAGCAAAAGGTACAAGTTAGAATAACATATCAAAAATCCAAGAAAGATAGAATATGATAAGTTTGACAAATACAACAATAGTTAAGGTTCCACTAATTAGATAGATTTAAATTGTTTGTGACAGTAAAATCTAAAGGAAAAAGGACATCTCGACACCAAACAGGATAAAGAGAGGCAAATTGTAAAGGTTAAAGATAAATCAATCTTTATTAGAAGAAGTAAAAGCTCATAGGTGATAATAACCACAAAAATGTAATATTAGATAATGCCTTTCCTTAAAACAATGGAAAGGGAAAGCCAACATAATAGGTGATTTTTGGGGTTGCTTTTATGGTTCAAAATTTCTCAAATCATATAGATTAATCAAGAATAAAATTTGTATTACTTAAAATACCTTTGTTATCTTGACTTTTCTTACAATAGAGAAATGGTAAGACAAGTTGCAAAATTTGGTGTCCTTGTAACTAATCCAATGCTTGAGTCTCAAGAACTTACACTTGTTGATATTGTTTGGTTGATCAATGAAAAGAATATGAGATATATGTAACGGGATGATGCCATAATAAGAGAAAGACTCTTCCTTTTAGAGACTTGAAAGAACATCCATTTTCCAATTTATATTAGTGTTTGGTATCCACACATAACCATTCAATCAACTATTAAAGCTAATTTCTGTAGCAAGAAGAAGCATTCAATCAACATAGCCCTAAGGAGGTATTGCAATCTTAAAAACCAAGATCCTAACCATATGTGAATTATTAAGCACATTTGTGAAAATAAACCAATCAAAATGAACTCACTCTTTTATGCTTCACAATTAGATAAATTTTGGGAATGGAGTAAGCTTATGATACAGCTTTGAGATGTATAATACAAATCATTAGGTTCAGACAATGTTTCAACTTGAGCATGCCTTATTCTTTCTGTCTATATTCTCAATTATGGTTCTTCAAGTTGTAGACTTTAATTTGGACTATCGGAATTACAACATTGACTTATGCTAATAGATGATTGAAAAAATAAGAACCTAAGAGATGAGTGATAAAAGGATATATTATTAATGATGGAGTAAACGCCACGTACTAATGGATGGAGATTTTCAAAGAAAACAACAGTTCCATAGTTTATAAATGAGATCCTACCTATTGCATTTCGACAGGATGTGACAAGATAGAGATAGCAACTACGATATAAAGAATCTACGTTACCTCTTATTTGCTCTCAAAATAAGTTATACTTATAATCATTGAAAACTGAATATGGATTTCCACAAAGAATGATATACAACATCAATTGACAAACTTCCATTAGATACTAATGCTCATCACCTTCTCAAAACCTAATAGATTTATGAATATCTTGAAGAAAAAAAAGTAATGAATTGCTCACAAAAATGAGCATAAGGGGAGGTCAATTTATAAGCACCTCAAAAAACATGGTAGATGGTGCTAGCACCACCATTTATTTACCTAATACACCAATTTTTGACCATCTAAAAAACACAATTAATATTCCTAGAGAAAAAATGATTTATCTCATACTTAAAAATAAATTAAGATTAATATTCCAACACATCTTGATATCTTATATTGCCTCTCATATTAAGGAATAGATATCTATCATTTCTTACTTCGATAAAATTTCCTTGAATTGTTGCTTGGCCAATGCCTTATTAAAACATCAACTTTTTGAATTCATGTAGAGATGTATTTAAGCTTGATTTCAACACCCTCGATCTCAGTCTTTATAAAAATTCCTATAAATTTGAACATGCTCTATTGTATCACGTTTAACTGTTTTTTTTTTTTAACTATATTTATGGATTATCACAATACAATATTGTTGAATCCCATCTCACTTTGAGGTTCGTCAATAACATTTGCAACCATATAATCTTGCATAAGCCTTGTATAATAGCTTGAAATTCAACCTCATTACTACTTCTTATAACTACAGACTATTTCTTACTTTTTTAAGTAACTAAGTTGCCCCATACTTTGGTTAAAAAACAATTGTAGATTTGCAATTTAGTCCGTTAACTCCTAAATCAACATCCATAAATGAAGCCAAATCATGTTGCTTAGATTTTTTTTATAAGGTCTTCCTTACCCAATGTACTTTTGAATATCTCAATGTATCATGGACAACATTTAAATTGTGCTTATGGGTGCATGCATAGATTGGATTACCAAGTTAATAGCAAATGCAAGAGTTGGTAGTGACAAGGACAAATAAATTAGTCTTACTAGTCTATGATACCGTTCCTTATCAATAGGCAAATTATTCTCCTCTAACCAATTTTTCCAATTGTGTTAAAGAAGAGTTTTCATAAGCTTGCAACTAAGCTTTCCTATCACCTTTAGAAGATATAAAATATACTTTCTTTTATTAGTAAAAATTCCTTGTTGGTTCGAGCAATCTCTATGCCATGAAAATGTTTTAGATCACTCAATTCCTTTATCTCAAATCTCTCTTTGGTCTTCCTTCTTGATTCCACCATCTCTATTTCATCATCATCTGTAATAATGATGTCATCCACATATACAATAAGGATAGATTTTGGAAAGGTAAAAGAGTATGCTCTACTTGACTCTGTTGATATCTAAACTCCAATAAAGTCTTACTAAACTTCTTAAACTAAGCCTTAGGAGATTGCTTTAACCCATTTAATGGCTTGTTTAGTTTACACACCTTGCCTTGATCTTTCCTCTGATTTAAAACCTGATGGAGTTCGCATATATATATATATTTCCTCATCCAACTCTCCATTAAGGAAAACATTTTTCATATCTAATTAGTATAGAGGCTAATTAAGATTGTTGAGTAGTGACAGTAAAACTTTGATTGAATTCAACTTTGCTATAGGGGCAAAAGTTTCTTCATAATCTAAGTCATATGTTTGAGTATATATTTCCTTATCCAAAGTTTACATATGTGATTTAACCGTTTCAAGTTATCTTTGAGAATATTAATTTTTTCTAAAATTTAATATATAGACCATGGTTAATTTTGATTATATTTGGAGTGCAAAAAATGAGATTGATTCAAGTTAACCATAGCTTCAAATAATGCCTCAAAGAGATTGATAAGAACTTGTAAAACTGTTAAGTTGAATCTAATTGGAAAATTAATTAAACATATTTGCATTAGACTTGCTCATTGAAGGCATTACGTTTTTTATGTATTAGGAATCGGTTAAATGGGGCTTAAACTCGGCTTGAATCAAGTTTCCCATATGAAAACCAGTTTAAGCCATTTTAATTGCATATATGCAATTGAGTTTCAATATATGATGATAAAAAATAGCCAGCTTATATGGCTAAGCCATGTCTGCATGAGGTGAAGGTTTAAGGTTCAGTTCATACGCTAGGCACTTAGTGCCTTTTGTTTCTTTTTTTGCTTCACAGTGCTATGTATCAACTGGTGATTGGTTGATATTGGCACTTTCCATCTCTTTCTTACATTTTCTCCTATTTTCTTGTGCGTTACATGATTGGACAGTTGAGTTTGAGGTTGTTTTTGGCTGCTACATGATTTCATCACTAATTTGATGAAATTGTGTAGATCGTATGGACTACTTTGCATTGGATAAAAAAACGTGACTAGATTCATACATTTATTCATTAGCCATAATCGAGCTTTCAAGCTAAACCACTATTACTATTAGAGCTCTTAGTTTTCCTTAGCTTCCATTCCCTACCATCGTTGTGGCCATAATCAACCTAAACCATTAGCTAAGGGTCGAACTCGTAGCTACTACCTCCAAAACCCTAGCTTCTTTTGCTCCTTGCTATAAAGTAACCACACCACGAACTTTGTAGCCTCTCAAACCCCTTAGCAACATGACTCCCTTACTTCGAGCAACTACCCTATGAGTTGAGCACCACCACTTTCTCTTGACTCAACTTTGACCACCACTAAATGACTACCATTTGCCATTGCATAATCATAGACTCTCCTTTCATCAACTAAACTCTTACGAATCTTCAATTATCCTCATGAAATTCGTATTAAAACTACCTTTGGAATGTTGGTAAAGTCATAGCTTGCATTTCCTACCCGCGACTTGTTTTCAACATGGATCTGAACAACTTGCTTAATTTGCACTCCCTTAAGCCCAACCTAGATCCTTTTTTTTTTTCAATTTATTTTATTTATTTTGTGTGTGTTTTTCTTTTATTTTTCTTTTGTGATTATAATAAAAAAAGCACATGTAAATAAAAATAAAAGTGGGATTTTTCCTAAACTAGGCTAGTGTAAGATTTTTTATAAATCTTTTTTTTTTTTGAAAACCCCTTTCTTTTCCTTTTTAACCTTTTCTAAATAAAAGAAAAAATTTTCTTTGAAATAAAAAAGAGAAAAAATTTTCTTTCCCATCTAGAAAAAAATTTCTTAATAGAAAAATAATAAATGAACCCTTTGAAAAAAACTTTTTCTTTAGAATTTTTCAAATAAACCATCAAAATTTAAGACTTATTTTAGATTATTTTCTTAAATAAAAATTAAATGGATAAAAATATAAAAATGAACTACTTTTAAGAGTTAAAATAAATAAACACATTAAAGTTTTCTAAGAAATTGTGGAAACCTAATCTTGAATAGTGGGTATGTAAGAACTTATAGACAAATATGAGACTTAAAATACAAAATTTTTATTTTCCCCTTTATAAATAAATAAATTCAATTTCTCAAATTTTCCTCCTTTGTAAATAAGTAAATTTTATTCATTTCTTTGCTTGTAATTTAGAATTGTTTTTTAATCAAAATGGTACTTTGGAAGATAAATTTAAATTTAGAAGGTTAAGATGGTATATCTTTAGTCTTCAAATCCAATGTCTTTGGGTTTCAAAAATAACTTTTTTGTAGATTAGTGCCTAGGTTAAAATCAATTTACCTAATTAATTTTAAATTAACCATTTTTCTAACCTCGGTCAGGTGATGACTCCAAGATTTTCAAAATTTATGAGAAAACTGGATTTCCTTAATTCCTAGTTGAGGGTTTATATTAAATGGGTATAATGTTCAATATGAATCAAGTAAAGGAAAATGTGAATTGAAAAATCATGCTCGATAACTTAGCGACTTCACTAGGGACCATTAAGAGGGCTGGCTACTTCAAACCTATTGAAATTAGAATTTATTTTTTAAAATACCCTTTCTACATTATATTTCCTTTTGTAAATATATTATGTATTTGTATATATCCGTACAAACCTTAATGTAAGAATATTAGGGGCAAATATGAGGAGTTTTATCATAATGTATGGTAGATATAGTTAAACTTAAGTTATCTTAAGACTTTAGGATGGGGATCCATTATATAAGTTTTGGATGTTGTGGGCTAATTGTCTCTCAAAATTGACTAGGCTACTTTACTTAAGCTTCAATATGATTGATAAACTATTTTTTTGGGAAACGTGTAAGGCCATAGAACTTAGGGACATTTTTGAACCCACCCTTTTGCATATATGGACTATTGGACTAGTGAATAAATGACAGTAGGGCATGTTGTTAACCAAGGGTTGTTATTTTATCGGAATTCCCTTATAAAAGTCATGTAATTCACTTTCCTTATAATACCTAAGTAATTTCTATGTATTTTATCTCTCTCTATATAAGTTTTCCTCTTGTAAATTTGAAATTTTTCTTGTAAATAACATTCTTATATAACATTTCATTTCCCTATAATTTCAAATTTATTATAATAATGCAATCCTAAATCTTGATATTACTACATTACTATTAAGTTGCCTGTCCTCTATCTTACATCTACATGTCACACATCATTTCATTTGTTTATTCATTTTTCTAAATTCTTGAAAAAATATTATAAATTTCAATATTATTTTTGTCAAGTAGGTCTTAGTTTCTTAGAATTTTGATTAAAAATAAGAACAAAAAGTTATAGTACAAAATGTATCCTATATATCTTAATTTTTAGGAGTGGGCAAAATACTAACCAAATTGAATCAATCCATAAGTTGAACCAAATCAAATCGAAAATATAGTTTTTCTTACAATTTTTTAAAAAAAATTCTTTATCAAAATTAATGATTAGTTTAGAAAGATAAACCGAATCGAACCATTTTAGAAAATAACATAGTAATATTTTATTTTAAGTGAAGAGTGTCTTTTGTTATAACATAGCATATAAAAGAATTTTTTATTTACATTTATTGAAATATAAATAAATATATATTAAACTTTTAATTACTATAATATATAGATTATATATGTAGCTTGACTTAAAATTTATACTATATGCTATTTTTATAAATAAAATTAATTATTAACAAAAATTTGAAAAGTTTTAGTCACGTAAATATTAATTTAATCAATCTCTATTATGATAATATTTATTATTTTCAGTTAACTCAATAATTTTTACATGAGATTACATGTTTTGTATATATAATTTTCTAAATTAGAAGATATGGTTTAATCTGTAAACCAAACCGAAATTTTATGATTTGAAAAAATTTCCAATCTGAACCGTATGGTTTGGTTTAACATTTTTATGGTTTGGTTTGGAGGGAAAATTGAATCAAACCTATTTATGCCTAACCCTATTAATCTTATACTCCTCTCCAGTAGACTTTTCAAGAGTTCCCTCTAAAAAAGAAAAAAAAAAAAAAAAGAGATGGAGAGAGAGAGAGGTAAGAATGTTTATAGATATATCTATTCCACATATTGCAAAAATTTCTTTTTTCAACTATTTTCCTCACTTAAAATTCATAAACCTTGAGATTTTACTCCATTTTTTAAAATGAATATCCTTTGCTTATCTTTTTGTAAATAGTATAGACAATCATTTACGAGTTTCATGAGTTGTATATAACTTTCTCATTATAGATAGTTGCTACTATACCACCTTGTAGATTTTTTCATCTTTTGCCATCCTTTTAGCCTTCAAGTTGGAAATTTTCATAAGATTCTAAATCATCATATAGGTAGACGAATCTTCAACCTTTCATTTTAAAACAATTATTAGTTATTCTTTTTTTATACCCTAAAAGCTTGTAGCCTATAAACAATCCCACCATTAAGTTCTTTTTCCTTAAGCTCCTTGTGTGAAGTAATTACTTCTTAACTATTTGTAATAGAAGATTGTTGTCATCTAGCTAAAAATGGTTGTCCTCTTCATTGCCCTTCTCAAAAAGTATATTTCATTTCTATCTTGTAAATAGGACATTTTCCCTTTTCAAGTTAGGAATTGTCAATCCTCACAAAATAATCCATAAGGAGACTTATAACTTGTAGTCCTTTCTCCTTCCTTTCCTTGTAAAATAATGGCTTCCCCATCAATCTCAATAAATGGATAGTTTAAAAAATAAAAAAGAAAAAGAAATTAGAAATGATTAGCTTCCACAAAAGTTTTCATTTTGTAAAATAACTTTCCTTTAGTTACACTTCTTGTAATTATTGAAACGTTTTCTCCTCTAAGTTATACCACTTCTTATATATTGTAAATTCTAGGCTTGTCTTTTTAGCACTCATTCTTGTGCTTTTGGTACAAGTCTTTCTCTAATTCTTATCACATCCTGTAAAATAATTTGAAAAGTTTCTTTTTGTTTCTCCATACTCATAAGTTTCTCCTTGTAAAGCTGGTCAAGGTTAGTCTACCATTTTTCTCTTTCAAAAAGAAAATAATAAATAAATAAATTAAAGATGAAAGCTTGCTAATAGGTATGGATTCTATCTAGAAATTCTTAAAAGCTTAACTTTTAGGTCCTCTTCAAAGTCTAAATGGCTAATGTAAGCTCTAAAAATAAGTCAAGTGACCGTAAGATCGAATTTAGTATACAAATTTTAGGGCGATCGGTTAAAGGATCCGATTAAACCTAAATTATAAATTATAGTTAGAAATATTAGCAAAAATGACCTCGTAAACTTGAATTTAAGAAAATAAGTAATAAAATAAGAGATTATAAAATTTTCAAATTCTAAGTATATTACTTGTTATTTATCAAAAGTGCATAAAATGTATTTTGGTAACTAATAAATCGTTAAAAATAAATTATATGTATACTAAAAATCATAGAATGACCTAAATAATATTTAGGAGTGTTTACTTGTACTTCATATGTATTTAAGTGTAGATAAAAATATGCGAAATTACTTAAATTGCCTGAAATTAGCTAGAAACTTATTAAATAATTAAATAAAATTATAAAATGATTAAGGAAAAATCATTAAAAAATTAGAGGAATAGGGAATGATCCAAATTTGGTCATGGTAGGTCAGGAATTAAAGAAAAAAAATTTGGCCAATCAGAATTAAATACTTAAAAAGGCAAAAATGGAAGAAGATAAGCCTTTGTCTTGTCTAATTAATTCATAACAATTGCCTTAAAACCTTATAAATAGCAAGAAAATTTACAGAGCTCATTTGGTTAGTTAGAAGCTTAGAAAAATTGGGAAGAGTTGAAAACAAGAGGGAAAGTTAAGGTTTAGAAGATTCTTTTGTAAATCTGTGCAATAAGGGCTTATGAACCGAACCTACACGTCATCACCATCTGGAACCGAACCAGCACCACCACCACTACCACCCCACTCCAAACCTACTGCTTGGATTGGCCGATACACCTAAACCGATGTTGGAAGCCAAATAACCATCAAACTAGGTGGTCTCATATCTTCTTCGATTTTATAAAATTTCCTAAAATTATTTATTTTGCCCAGAAAATTATGAAATTTATTCTTATGAGGTTTTATTATATGTAGATTTAGGGAAAAATAGTGATTAATTTTAATCACGTCTGTAAATATGCGATTCTTAAGAAATTAAACAAAATCGGATATGATTAGAATTAGAAATAAATAGACTTAGGAGTGTAGTTTGGAGCTCAAATTTTTTCTATAGAATACTTAAGTGATATAAAACAGTGCTATGAAGCTATTTTTTTAAAATTAATTTTTGAAATTTTTAAGTAATTTTTTAGCACTAAAATAATGAAAAGAACAGGTAATTTTAGGTTAATTAGGTGATTAAATGATTAATTACTGATTTAAAAGGTAATTAGATGTTTAAGGATGTTAATCTTTGATGTGAAAACCTAATCCTAGTCTTTGGAGTGTTAAGTGTAATTAATATAGGAATTATGTGATAATTGTAGGAAATTAGGAATATGTGGAATTGGAATTTTGATAAATATGGAAAAATTAGGTTTATTTGGATAATATAATAATAAAATTACTACATAATAAATCTAAAAAAAATTTTAATTTTAGGTAATTGGATAAAAAATGTAAAATTTCCTCATATCAAGAGTAAATCTGATGCCTCAATTAGGATTTGAGTGTACCAAATAGGTTAAAACACTAAATTAAGACCTAATGTGATATTAGAATACTCGAGCTTAATGTGATTAATTTCACATTAGGATTCGAGCATATTTAGGATTTCTCGTAGTCAAAGACAATGCAGAGTCAAAACTGGAATCTAATTTAAAAACCGAACCCTGAACTAAGGTAGAGTGAATCATTAGTAAATAATAAGTATACATGGAGAAGTGAGTTAAATTATAATTTAAAATATGTATCATCAAAGAATAAGTACTAAAAAAATGTATTTGTATTATAGAATACACGGAGTCGAACTAACCTGCAATTAAATGATTGGATGATTGAGAATTCTAAGTAAGTTGGGTTTATTACTTTACCGTATTAGAGTACTATTTTAAGGTACTCGAAGACTTAGGATTGTGTATGATTGTGATTGTAAGTAGTTTATTCATGTACTTGTGTATTTGAATTCGTGTTGTGATTGATTATTTATTATGACTGGATTAGTGTGAAATTATTTAAACACCCTAAATGGAACTTAATCTTAATTGACTCTAATATCCTAAATTATCATGCATTGCAACCTTTTAGGAGATCATTTGGATTCTCCAATCAAACACTAACACCTTTGAAAAAGATAGCGCTGGATAGCAAATTGATCTTTTCCTCATCCTTAGCCGAACTAAGTGACAGGAGAAGAGGTCGTGGTGAAGATGAGGACATTGGTTCAAAGGATAGTCTTAGAAGGAGTAGTATCTCAATTGCATAAACCTAGGTTTGGTTGTGAGCTGTTGCATAACATGAAAACTCCTCAACCCGGATTAGAGCGGGTGAAATTTCTTTGATTTCGTAACGGACCGAACTACGTTGTGTGATGACACTTGCTTGTTGCATTGCATGAAAATAATTGCTTGATAATCTTGTTTGTGTTTATATATATTCACAAGTCTTCAATTCAACTTATTGAGCTGTAGTTGCTTATATCTGTATAGATCCTTTTGCAAGTCCTAATTTCTGAATACTCCAAGTAATATGCTGCCCTACAACTATCCAGAGTTTAGTTCTTTTGAAGCTTGAGGTGTGAGGATCAATTCGCCTAGTAGTTAATGTATATTTAGAGTCTCCTTAGTAACTTAAGACTGAAAGACTGATGGTTAATATGTAAATTAGCTGACTGTTACGTTTGCTGTAGAATTTCTTGGGAAATTCTGTGGAATGTAAATGTAATTATATATATTGACTTAAAGTTCTTGATATTTACTGTAACCTTAGCTAAATTCTTAATTGGATTATTAACTTTAAAACGAGGAGTTATCGACGCCTTATGTAAATTATGTCTATGATAAGTACTGTGAGGCCAGTTATTATCATATAATGGTTTATATGGAAGGATTGTTGCGACTCTGCGACTTCGGGGCATAACAACTAACAACGAGATCACCTCTCTATAAAAAGTGATATGTTAGATGGCCCAACAATTGCGGATCTTGTTTTTCATATTTCGCAGTCTTCAAGTATCTCAAGATCTAAGTCTAAAAAAGAGTCTTGCAAACCTAGAAGAAAGGGTAGCAACATTACAAAAGAGCATCATAGACTTATAATGGGTTAATGAACTTTAACACATGAATCTTGTTCTCTAGTCATTAAGCCTAAAAACACAATGTAATTATCATATGGGTCAAAAGAGCATTCCATCGAAAAATTTGAGGTTAAGGAGCAAGATTTAAGAGTTAATTGATGCTAAGAATATTTAGTTAGAGCTTCCAAAAGCCAATTCTTCTTTAGATCATGAAGGGACTTTGAATGAACTACTTACAACTCTAAACCTTTTGAGTCTACAATGCCTTCTAACAAGCTCACCTATCATCTTAAATAAATGCGTGATAAACTTAATGGAGCTCGTTAAAGTATGGGCAAAGAAAGGTTAGTCTTTCTAATAACTCTATTTTGCATTGTCTTATAGCAATTGTTATTGGAATAAAATTATCTTCTTAGCTACTTTTCTCTAATAGAAGCATTCTTTTAAAATAAGGCGAATGTGGTTACAAATTTCTTGGGTTGATTAATATTGGGGCATCTTAACGAAAATTGGAAAGATCGAATGTATTGTCTAATTGAATTTTACTTAAGAAAAATCTCATCATTTGAAAGGTTTAGGATGAAGAGTGGCACACCAAATTCCAAATACCAACCTTAAAACATGCTTCGAGAATTGAGTGATATCATTGTTAGGCTATTGAACTCATTCTTTAAAGGAGATTTATTTTGAATACGATATACAAATCAAAATAACGTTAAGCATTGATTGTCACTATCTTAAACATAAATTATCCTTTGTCAATCCTATTAAGCTTACTCGAAAAGTGTTTTCGAAAATTTAACCTTATCAAAAACCACCTCACAATGGGATAATTGGGAGGATATGATCATTAATCAAGAGAAAAGGATAAAACTAGTTAATGCTTTCCTTTGTAACATTGACTCAAGAATAATTTTTATTATTGATAATTTTTTTCTAAGAAGAGACAACAAGGCCCATATACTTTTCTAGACACCTGAAGCCCATTGATCTTTTCCAAACACAAACCCTAAAATTGTCAATCTTTTAACGAGAACTCTAATCAAACTCACAAAAAACCCTTCTAATAAGGGTATCTCATCATTTTCTCCTCTGTTTCAAGGCAAAATCTATTGTCTAATTCTATGTAGATTTCCAAAAAAAACAAAACCCATCAATAAAATAAAGTTTTGAAAAAGTTCCTGATGGAACAAGAATATTATCAACTACGAGAAGAATATATACATATATATAATTAGACAAGCCAGTTTATATATATATATATATATATATATATATATATATTATATAAACTACCTTGTCTAATTTGAGGGGGGAAAAAAAATAAAGTAACACGATAAAAAAATATGCAAGTTTTAGGATGATTTTTTAATCAAATTTCTTTTTCTAATATTCCAATATCAAATGACGATGATAAATTGATCAGAACATCTCGGTGTAATGATACGCATAATTAATTAAATATTCTAGAAGGCCATCACTTGTTCTCCAAAATCGCCATCAATTGTATGTAATGATCTAGTCTCTTTTTTAAAGAATCCAAAAACCAAAATTCAATAAAAGCAGAATCAAACCTTTAATAATAAATCAACCAGACACCCTCATGTAAGGATATGTATGATAAACTAATCATTTAAGAAATCCATCACTTGTTCTGTACTATCGTTCAAACTTATATGGACCAACAAATGAAATCGCAATCTACAAATGATATCAGCTAAATAATACAACAACCAAATCACCAAACCAAAGCCCTAAGAGGGACAATTATAGATAAATCACACCTTGACATATTGAATTGATTTTGAATTTTAAGTACTCGAGGAAGATTGCAATAGAAATCAATGTGGAAGTAAAGGAAATTGCATCAAGATACTAAACCAAACCCTAGTGAAAGCCTTAAGAGAGATGATTATAGATAAATCACACCCCAACATATCGAATTGATTTTGAATTTCAAGTACTTGAGGAAGAATATGATAGAAATCAATATGGAAGTAAGGAAAAATCACATTAAGCTACCAAACCAAACCCTAGCAAAAGTAGATAAACCATAATGGAAATTCAAACCAAATCATCTTAAATCTTCGAAGAAACCTAAAACAATCTTCAAAACAAAAAAGAACATAACACATCGATACAGGAAATTGAACCTATAGATGTCGATGTATATATATGATTTGATATATGTGGTGGATACGTACTAGTTGAAATTGCTGGATGCCTAGATGGTTTATCTTTATCTAACTTGTGTTGCATGCGGTTTTTATGATGGCGTAAAAGATAAAGACTCAGTCAGCATTTTCACGTATTATCAAAAGAGTGGTTATTGCCTATCCAAGATTCTATCTATGGGAAATTTGTATAGTTCCTTCCATTTTTTTTTCCTAAACTAGTCCAACTCATGATCTAATCATTGAATCTTTTATTATAGTAACTCTCATGATAATTCGAATGATCAGATCATGGGCTGGATGGTCTTACTGATGGGTTTCTAAAAGTTCTTATATCCATATCTATATCTTCTATATTATTTAAACTAAAGTTTTTTTTTTTTATATTTGTCATGTTGTAATTACCAATTAACCATTCATATTTAGTTCATTAACATTTTAGTTATTATAATAGCTATATTCTTTATAAAAAAACAACAACTCAAGTTTACTATTATCATTTCAATAAATTATTACCCATCCTCTAACTCTACTGCTTCAAACATACACATCATTTTCTGTATCTCCTTATATAATCCATATTTTTCTTACACATACCTTGTTTTCTTAAATCTTCACATCTCATTTTTTTTTTTTACAAAAAATTGCTCAAGTTTACTTACCACTTACATACATAAACTGAAGTTACACCTATACAAAAACTACAAAGTATTTTACACTTTGAAAAAACTTCCCCTAGATTACCATCCTACGTCTGGCAGTCTTCCATTCATGACAAAAACGAAACATGTGGGGTTAGATGATGTTAGTGTATTTCTACTCTTTACAATTATTTTCATGGTTTTAATTTCTATTTTTCGTAATATTTTGGCTTGTGATGACCACATAAGGTAAAATTTGAAAGCAATTTCTCTCTTTCTCTCTCTCTCTCTCTCCCCCCCCTTTCCAATTTTGCAAAAGTTATAAACCTAATCATTACTTCCCTCCGAAAACTAATAAGTATAAGAAATTCACTCTTTTTTCTCTATGGAATGAGCAAATTCTTGCTCTTCAAAACCTTAGAAATAAAATCTTACAACAAAAGAAAGCTAGATTTGAGAAAAAAGAACAAACTTTAGAGCTAATCTGAAGAAAATAAAGGAAGTAGGGGGAAAGCTTTATAGATTGAGAAAAGTCGAGGATAGTGCTTTAGGGATTTACTACAAAAGAGAAGGGAGATAGAGGGAGGGACTTGAAGGCAGGAGGTAAAGGAAGAAAGAGGAGGAAGAGATGGAAAATGAAATGAAAAATTTCAATGAGTGGATTTTAAGTTTTAACTTTAAGGATATGATTTTAACTTTCAATGAGGAAAATGAAAATGAAATGCCAGTACTTATTTTGGTATTGTTGTTTAAATTTAATTAATTACTTTGTTTTCTCCTTTTGCTAAGTTAATTAATTAGCAATTTTAAGTATCATGCTTGGTAGCTTCTAAATCCAACTTCAGCATCCAAAGTTCCTTAAATCATTGTCCTCTTTAAACCTAAGAACATAAGCTCATCTTGTCAAAACTTCTCCATTTGGCTCATGCCTCCTATTGTCCAAAATAATTTCCTTAAACAAGCTGCAATCAAATATCCATACTTAATATCAAAATTTAGTTTCTCTTAGTATTCAAAATCATAGCTCCTATTTTTGTTTTTCTATTGTGTAAAGTTGTACGTTTGCCTTTTTTCTCATATTCACCACCACTTTTCTAAAACAAGGTCAAATAATTTTTTCAAAAGAATATAAGAATTTTCTTTTTCTTTAGACCAAAAAGATGTTTATTTATCAACAAGAGTCACTATATGGGTACTTATAATCCAAGAACAAAAGGTTAAACAATGGGAATGGGGTTTATCAACCCTAAAATTAGCGCTCATCCCAAACATGCCCCATATTGCAACCCGATTAGCACTTACATTAGTTTTTCTACTAATCAAAGAAAATACACTAGAATTAAGGAAAGTTTTGACTCTCTTATATGGCTAAGAGCTCCTAATTCCTTATATCACTTGATCATAAACAATTTTTGAATCAGTTTTAAGAATCACATTCTTCCAATGCCTTCTAGTAGGTGACATTATCCCTTCCCAAACAACTAGAGCTTCCACTAACTTTTTTTTCTTTAGCAATAATCTAACATTATTTTCCAAATGGAGGAGCTAGCTGGTATTATTACTTGCACCAATAAGACATCAACAAACAAAGCATATGCTTTTCTTCAATGATCTCTCATAGTTGATAAGGTTACAAATAATGATGTTAGCATATCGAAGAATTTTATTATATATATATATTTTTAGGTAATATTTTATGATATATTTATTCAAACAAATTATCATGTATATTTATTATTTCATACATAATTTATATATAAAACATTTATTTATATCAGAAACCAAATAATATATATATTTAATATATGTATCTCAGAAACATACTGTATATGTATATATATGTATGTATATAATCTAAAAACATGCATATATATATATATATATAAGAAAAGCTGGGATAGAAATAAAAACCACCACAAGCGACAATGTTAAGGCTAGTAGAGCTTTACGCAAGAATATTAAAATGTATGAACATTAAATATATAAAATAAACTTCAATATAAAACCATCATAGCGGTAATACCTACCAATTATGTGGTCTTGTAACAATTAAATTAATAGATTTTGTAGAGTTACACCCAATTTAATTGGAGATTCCCTACACAAGATATAATGTAAGAAAGAGAGATAATAAAACTGAAATTTTATTTGATTAAAAAAGATTGTATAAAATATAAGAGCATTACATTCAAATCATTGAAAGAAACTTAAAACATTAAGAGGTATCAGTATTCTATCTCAGAATAGAAACGTATAAACGTTTTAGAAAGGAATGTATTTGGTATTGAAAAGAGAATTGATTGGAAGTAATAAGATCAGATGCAGTAGAAAGTAGAAGAGAAAGTATATATGTAAGAAGAGGAAGAGAAGTAAGAAGTAAGAAAGAAATTAAAATAGAACAAAAGAAATCAGAACAGAACAAAAGATTAGAAGTATAAAAGAAAATTAGAGAGTAAGAGAAGAGAGGATGAGAGAAAGATGTGTATGTTTTCAACCTTACTTTTAAATGAGAAAGAGCCTCATTTTATAATTGAGGGAGCCGACTGGTTATTATAATGAATAGTGTTTTTGTGCCTGACAAAGTAAGAGACATTTTACTGTAGCAAATCATAATATGTTAGATGGTGGTTTTTTATGTCATTGGTGATAACATTGTGTACTATAGTACATGTGTACAAATACTGTATTTCTACTATATTTTATAGTAAAAAATGACATCGAGGAAAATGAAATACATACATTGTACAAGGATCTCCTAGATTTATCCTAAAGCAGTCATCTTCGTTCATATTCCCACTGTGATTAGATTCTAATCCGGAGGTTGATTATGAACTTGATCCTTAAGTCCATTTATTGATGTTAGCCAATGTTTTTTTCTAGAATATGCTTCATTTGATTTGGGGAACTAGCACCAACTTAAGAAGGCATCAAAAAACTTCTATTATGGAATAGTGAATTTGAAACATTGGTAGGATTAATCGAAGAATTATTATTTTTGATCCAATTTAGAATCAAATCTTCTTCAAGCTTATTTCACATTTTGTAGCTATCCTACTATTTGACTTTATATATTTTGACCAAATTTGTTGTATTTGTGGTTCTATTAGGTTTGTAACCAAACCATCAGGCCATAACCCAAGACACACTAATATGCATAAAATAAAACATTTCCTTTTGGAAATATTTTTCATGTGGTGTTAGGTTAAAATTTTTCATAAAAACATTAAAATCATTTTTGGCTTTTTCATGAATAATTTCAAGGGTTGCTCCAAATTATTCCTACTAGTGTGCAAACCAGTAGGGAATAGTTTTTGATGAACAATTATTGAAAAATATGAGCTATGTGTATGATCTTTTTGCATTTGTTTGATAAAAAAACATTCCATCAAGCTTGTTTATAATCAAAATAATTATAATTGGCTCGATAACTTAGCTGAGTTGAGAAAGGTTCTATATTGAGTTTGATTGAGCTTGTTGGATGGGTTCGCCACTCCTTAAAGTTGAAGACCTTATGGATCCTGGTTGTAGAATAAATAACCATTCCATCCTTTTCAAAATGATATTGATCTAGTTTCAGTTAAAATTCTTTTATAAAATTAGATCGGTTTGTAAACATCAAATGGTACATAGGAAAAATTTTTTGTAAAAATTTTTCTTACAAATTCAAAACAATATTTTTCAAATAAGTCTTCTTCAATAGAGAAAATATATCTAGAAATAGATTTTTGGAAAAATTTTGACCTTTGAATTGCATGTTTCATTACTGAGGGTACTGAGGATGCTACCTCAGTAATCTATACATTTTGATTACTTCTTTGGATATTTGTTGGCTGAGGGATTCTTAGAAGCATAAGAGGTTCATTTTTTAATTGTAAGGCTATTGAAATTGCTTTAAGCAATTCTGGAGTAATAGCCATATCAGCCAATTCAAAAAGATTATCATTGGATTGTGTTTGGACATTGGAAGACTGAACATTAGAGGTTAGAACATTTGATGACATTGGTTTAGAGGTCTTTAAAGATGATTCCTCTTTGATTATTAGAGGGACATTTGATGATTTACAAACATCTAACCAAAATTTAACATTAGTTAATTCCTTCTTAAAGACAAACGAAACTTTACCTTTATTCTTTTTCTTTTTGAGAGGCATCTCTTTGCAAAAATTCATGGGTAAGAAAATCAAGAAGGGAATTTAATGATTCATTAATATGCTCTATTTCAAAATCAAATGCAGAAAGAATTGATTACTATTGGGAAAACAATTGTTTAGATGCAATGTTTTGAACATATTTTATTAAAACATTTTTAGCAGCTATATAATCAATACGTAAAAGAAACTTTTGATTTAATAAGTCTTCTTGAAATTTAGAAATTGCTAAAACAATTGCTAAAATCTCTTTCTTGATTGTGGAATAATTACATTTACATTCATTTTAATATTTTGACACAAATTGAACTACACACTCTTTATCATTTTGTTTTTGTTTTAGAATTTCTCTGAGTTCTAAATCAGAAACATCAATCTCTATTATCTTTGGTAAAGAAGGGTTAGTAATATGTAAACATAGGATTTCATTAATTTTTTACTTAATTAATTTAATAGTATTTGTATATTCATTTGATCATTAAGGTGGATTTTTTTCTAGTCTTTGATATAATAGTTTACAAATAATATTAAGATTTGGAAAGAAGTTAGCTACATAATTTAAATTTCTTAAAAATCTTTGGAATTGATTTTTATTTTTAATTTCATTAGGAAATTTTTTCGCAAATTCAATTGATCTTTGCATAAGGACTATTGTGCCATTATGAATATTAAATCCTAAAAACCTAATTTTAGTTTGAAAAGACTAATCTTAGATAGTGAAACTATTAAGTCATTTTTCCTAACTATATTGATAAAGATCTTAACATGTTTAAAATGTTGATCTATATTAGATGAAAAAATCAAAACATCATCTATATAAACAATGATGAAATTTGCAAAATCAGTAAAAATTTCATTCATTACTCCCTAGAATTTAGAGGGAGTATTTTTTAATCCAAATGGCATTACATTCTATTCGTATTGACCAAATATAACTGTGAAGGCAGTTTTGTATTTATCATTTTCCTTAATCTGAATCTACCAAAATCCGGATTTCATGTTAAATTTTAAGAATATTTTAATATTATGTAATCTATTCAGTAAATCCTTTTTATTAAGTATATGATACCTAATCCATTTTAGAGCATTATTAAGATGTTTATAATTGATTACTAACCTAGGGATACTTCTTTCTATTTCTGCATTTTTATTAACATAAAAAGCAGAATAACTCCATGGAGATTTACTGTTTCAGATTAGTTTTTATTAAGTAAATCATTTATTTCATTTTTGTAATGATTTAAAATTTCATTGTTCATTTGAGAAGGTCTTGCTTTAGTTGGAATATTTTTCTCATTAAAATTATTTTCGTAGAGTAAATCCACAATGTGTGACTTACGATTCCAAAACGCATTTAGAAATGTTGAACAAATTAAATTTTTTATTTCCAATTCCAAGTTAGAAATTTTTCTTTTTAAATTTTCATTACTAAGTTAGGTTTTAATTCTTTTAAACTCAAGATCATTTTTTAGATACATTAAATAATTTTCTTTGCATTGAATTAAAAAATTCAATTCAGAAATTAGATTGTATGTTAGTTCATTTAAATATTTGGTTTATGGCTTTATAATAAAATTAAATACAAATTTCTTCTTAAAATATTGTGTTTCAATTCCATTTTTATTTACAAAAAATGGTTGGATTAAATTGATGAAGGGAGTACGTAAAATAACATTTTTGTTCAAATTTCTTATAAACATAAAAGAAGTTTTATAGGAAGCATTATTTTTTAATATTTCAGCATTGGACAATTTATAATTAATTCGTAATTTGCTACCAGATGCAGAATTTAGAAATTAGATTGTTTTCTCAAAATATTTAGTAAGAATCAACCCCTTCCTAATACAGTTTAAATCAATACCAATATCAAATAACACAGTTGTCTCTAAAATAAATTCATTGTTAATTCTAATTGTAATATTAATAATCCATTTCCTTGTTGTTACTTCAACAAGTTGCATTAAATAATTAGAATGATTAAAAATTGGTAAAACATTTTCATTTGAAGTTTGTTCATTAATAATTTCAAGGTTATTTTCCTGAACTATCATTTTTTGCTTTAATTCAAGAAAATCCTTTTGAAGTTTTATCTGTATTAATTTTAAATCCTTTATTTCTTATTTCTGAACATTAATTTCATTGTGCAAGTCATTAAAATTAATTGATTTTTTCTGTTTTTTTTTTTATCTCTTTCAAGGATATCATTGAGATTGTAAGATAAATTCGGTGTAAGAGTTAAATTGGGTTTGTTAGTATTTTTCAAGTAATTAAGTTTTTCATTATCATTGAGTAACTGATCAATATTGTGAAGAATTTCTTCTACTTCATTTGTTAAAACATTAATTTCATCTTTTTTTTTCAAATGATGTGGATTTAATGTCATTGACTTGAATTCTATTGTCACTATTATTTTTTGATGAAGAAGGTTCATTATCACAAAATATTTGTAAAATATTATTTATTGTTTGTTCATCATAATTTAATTCATTAAGCTTATTATTCATTTTACAAAAGTTTGCTGTATGACCAATTTTTTTACATTTATAACACCTTAATTATTTGTATGATTTTCTTTTTTGTTTTTTTCTTATCTTTTTTCTCTTTATCAGGTTTTTCAAATTTTTTAGAAAATTTTTTATTAAAATTTTTTCAGGGTTTCTTATGTGTACAATGAGAACATTTTGGATGTGAATAAGAGGATTGTTCATTCTTTTTCATTTTCTTATTAACAAAAGAGGAATCATATTGAGCACAAAATTCACTAAGGCTTTGGCGTTTTAGACACTGTTCATTTTTCAATTGCTTTTGTAATTTGATTGTGGTGCATAAATTGATTCCAATTTTATATACATAAGAGATTAATTCCCCATATGATAAATTATCATAAGGAAATTTCCTATTATTATCTTCTTGAATTTTAATCTTAACTTGTTCTCTTATTAACTTAGGTAAACTAGTTAAAAACTTTTCTTTCTAGAAAGGTTGATTACAGTCATTTCTTAGTAAGAATCATTGGAAGAAAATATCCTTATTTGTTTAAATTCTCCTAAAGACTTATACTTTATATTGGACAAACAATCTAAGATTTTATAGCTAATATGCAAAGGATCTCCTATGAAATGTTGGTTAATTGAAAAGATTAATGTATTGACTATATCTTGGATTGGTTCGTTATTTTCATCTAAGATTCTTTTCCCATTTTCTTCAATTTTACATGAAGTTAAAATATTGATACGTTATTCTTCAGTGAGATAATTGTTACGTCCCGAAGTCATAGAGTCGCAACAGTCCCGCCGTGTAAACCATTTTATGATAGTAACTGGCTTCACAGTGTCTACCATAGACATGATCTACATAAGGCGTCGACGACTCCTCGCTTTGAAGTAAACAGTTCGATTAATAGTTATACTACAATTATGATAAGCATTACAATTTCTAATAAACATAGATAAGTATAAGTAAGTCCACAAAGCTTCCTAGGAAGTTTTACATAATCACCATAGTCTACTAATTTAAAGAATAGCTATCAGTCTTTAACCTTTAACTACAAAGTCAGTTTAGTTACACATTATACTAAGTAACTTGATTCTCACACCCCTGGCTTCAAAAGGACTAACCTTTGGATAATTGTAGGGCGGCATAGTACTTGAAGTGATCACAAATCAGAACCTGCAAAAGGATCTATAAGAGTATGAGCAACTACAGCTCAGTAAGTTGAATTGGAGACTCATGAATGCATACAAGCACAAATAGGGTTATCAAACAATTATTTTCATGCAATGTAACAATCAAGTGCCATCGCACAACGTAGTCCGGTCCGTTGTGAAATCAGAGAAATTTCACCCGCTCCAATCCGGGTTGAGGAGTTCCATGTTATGCAGCAGCTCACAACCAAACCCAAACTTGTGCAATGGAGACCTTGCTCCTCCCGCGACTACCTTCGAACCATTGACTTCACCCCCGCCGTGACCTCCTCTCCTGTCACTTAGTTCGACTGAGGATGAAGAATGGACCATTTTGCAATCCTACGCTATCCCTTTCGAAAGGGTCGGTATTTGGTTGGAGAATCCTATAATCCCCTAACGGGTTGCAATGCATGACATTTTTGGTTATTAGGGTCAACTAAGATTATATTCCGTTGAAGGTGTTCAAACAATTTTATACCAATTCAATCAGTCACAAATCACTCACAAAGCAAGTTTCAGCACGAATTCAGATACATCAAACACATGCATAAACTACTTACAATCACAAGCATATACAAGCCTAAGTCTCCGAGCACTACAAAACTAGTACTCTATTACAATAAGCAATAACTCAACTTACTTGAAATTGCTTGATCGCTCGATCCCTCGATCCCTCGATCCCTTAGTCGCAAGCTGATTTGTTTCTAGGTGTCCTATAATACAAATAGGTCTTTTTAGTACTGATATTTTATGGATTCTTATTCTAATTCATAATGTAACTCATTTTTCCCATGTATACCTATAACGCACTAATGATTCGTTGTACTCTATTTCGTCGAATCCTAAACTATATTCTAGTTTTAATTCCTAAGTCTTAAATAAGCTCGAATCCCAGTGTGACATTAATCGCATTACGCTCGGGTATTCAAATATCCTATTGGGTCGTAATTTGGTATTCTAAACTATTCAGTACACGCTAACCCTAATTGAGGTATCGGATTTATTCCCGATGTGTGAAAATCTTACATTTTGAGATATTTACTTAAAATTAAATATTATTATAATATTACCTAAATAACTCTAATATTGTAGATTTATTAATTTACAATTTCACTTATTACTAATTTCTTACATTACTTACCTAATTTCCCTAATTAATCATACTTAATACTCCAAAGGCTAGGATTAGGGTTCCACTTCAGAAATTAACATCCCTAAACATCTAATTAAGATCTAACTCAGTAATTAACATCATAATCACCTAATTAATCCCAAATTACCCAATTTTTCCATCATTTAAGGGCTAAAAATTAACTTAAAAATTTCGAAAATTAATTTTAAAAAAATGGCTTCATAGCACTGTTCTACATCATATGAGCATCCTACAGAAAAATTTTGAGCTCCAAACTACACTCCTAAGCCTATTTATTTTTCGGTTTAATTATGTTCGGTTTTGAACAATTTGTTAAGGACCTTATATTTTCAGACATAATTAAACTAAATAAATATTTTTCCCTAAATCTATATACAATAAAACTTCAGAATAACAAGTTTCATAATTTTCTAGGCAAAATAACTAATTTTACAAAATTATTCAAAAATCGAGGTGAATAAATGACTAACCGGTTCGAAGCTTTCTGGCCGTCCAAACTCGGTCCAAGATTGTTGGCCGGTCCAAGCGGTAGTTCTAGTGTAGGGTGGTGGTGGTGGTTCGGTCCCGGGTGGTGGTGGTGGTGAGTGGTGGTTTTTGTTTACTTACCTAATCTGCATAGTTTTCTTTTCTTTTTTTATTTTCTGGATTTTCTCTCGATTTTTTCAATGTTCCAATTTTTCTCAGATTCTAAACTGACTAAATGACTTCTGGAAATTTTTTTCGTATTTATAGAAAATTGTAGTAATTAATATGCATTAATTTGACAAGACTTTGTCCAAATTCCTTGATTTTTGGCTTTTAAGTTGTTCAATTTTTATTGGCTAATTTTTCTTTTTCTGACCACGACCTGATCTTGCTTCAGCTTATCCTCTTCTGATTTTTTTTTATTTTTCCATAATTATTTTATATTTTTCTTTAATTATTTGCTTAGTTTTTGGCCAATTTAGGTAATTACGCGTATTTTTATCTACACGTAAATATATATGGGATACACGTGAACATTCCCAAATATTATTTTGGTCATTCTAAAATTTTTAGTATACATATAATCTATCTCTAGTAATTTATTAGTTATTAGATTACACTTTTTGCCTTTTCGGTAATTAGCAATTATTATGCTTAAAATTTGAAAATTTTATAGTCTCCTATTTTACTATTTATTTTCTTAAATTTAAGTTTACGAGGTTATTTTTACTAGTATTTCTCTCAATAGTTTATAATTTGGGTTTGATCGGATCTTTTAGTCGATCGCCCTAAACCTTGGATTCTAAGCTCAAACCTACGATTACTTGGCTTAGCTTTAGGGCTTACAATAATTATCCTACTAACCTTTTAATTGTCTAGTAAAACTAGATATTAAAAGGAGTGCTATTTAATAATCAGTAACATTTGGAACTGTCTTATTTGTATTTGAAAATATTATCATTTGATTATGGACATTAAGAATTTTTGTTTTGAGTATCCATTTATATTCCATTCGTATGTGAATCTTACAAAATACTTATTTTGATAGTTGTTGGTCTTTTTTTCAATAAGTATATCAGGAGGTGTTGTTTTTTGATAATACAATTTTTGTAGTTTTTTTGAGTTAATTTTATTAATTTCATCATTTGATTCATTAATATTTAAATCTTTTAAAGAAATATTGGATATTGTATCATTAATTGATTTATTATCAATTTTATCTAAGACATTAATTTTTTCTGAAGGTGTATCATTTATGACAATACCCCTTTTAATAAGAGTTGATGTGTCTAAATTTAAAACATTAATTGGTTTTGAAGATAAAATTTCTTTTTTAATCATTTTATTTTTTATCATTCTTTTTCTATCATCTAAAACTTTTAAAAATTCATTACTTAGGTTTTTTTGGCATTTTAAATGGTTTAAATAAAAGTGTGTTAGTTTTATTTAGTAGAGTTTTTTCATTGATTTTATTTATTTCATTATTGATCGCATCTTCCATTCTATTTAATTGTTTTCCTATAATATGTAAATGTTGGTTAGTAAAATTGTTTTGACTTATTATTTTCTTAATTCCTGAGCCTTCTTCTTTTGTTGCATTTTTGAAAGGTGCAAGTGTAATTTTAATATTCTTATGCATTGTTTTAACATTACTGAGTAGTAGATGATTGTATGATTAGATTCTACTATTTTTCTATTACTTAGATTCCATTTGAAACATTCATTAATTACATTAATTTCTTTACATTTCAAGTAATATTCTTCAAACCATTCAAAGAAATATATCCGAGACATAATTTCATTCATAAAATTATAATATTCATATTTTATTTGTTGCTTAACATTATTAAAAGTTTCAAAATACTATTTTATAACTTTCTCATTTTTAGGTGAATTAAATTTTTTGTTTAGAAGAATTTTATAGGGTTCAAAAGGTTTTTCTAAAATATTAAGTTCTAAATCACCTACTTCTAAAGGTGAGGTTTCCTCATGTTCTGGTTCATTGGTTGGCTGATAAACTAGCCTAGTTATACCTGACCTATTATTAATTATTTCAGAAATAGATAAGTTATCTTAGACATTGGGTTGTATGTTTAGTTGTTTATTAGATTGAGTATGAAACGGTGTATAGATTATTAGTGGAGGATGAAGAAGATCTACTGATCTTTTAGATGTTGACAACATTGATATTATTTCTAGAAGTCTTCTAGGTTGATTAAAAGATCTTCTGTTGAATTGGATGGTGACTTTTCCATCTGAGTGCTGGACAACATTTGATGGTTTTATATTGTAAACAGGTTGTTTTGGAAGTGGATTCTCTATTTCCTAATGTTCACGTAGGTTGACCTGTGACCATTGAATCATTCTAAAGATAGAGACATTGGCTTTGGTTAGGTTTGTTTGGATAAGAAGAGTTTGACCTCTTTTATCAATTTTATAAGCCTTAGACCCAAAAACAGTTTTCATTAATCTAAAATATATTCTGTAAATTACAACTATTGATATTACTCCTTCTATCATTCCATAATTATGAGTTTTAATTTGAAGAATTAAAGAACTTATTATGGTTTTGTCTTTTAAACTTAGGATAATATTTTGATAACATTCAAATTGGATAAGTCCACTACTAAAACTGGTTTCAATAGTACCATGAATTGACCTTTTATAAACCAATTTCCTAGTATCTTTGAAAACTATGAAAACAGAAGTATCTAATCCTAATTTGGTAAGAGGTTTTGTTCCTACTTGGACTAGACCTATATGCGTGTAATTCCATTACCTAGCATATTTTTTAATTGAGTTAGTATTTAAAAGTTTTATTATTGTTAAACCATCAAAAACTGGAATATCTTTTTTTTTTTTATGGCTATAACATAATCATTTTTCTAAAAAATTTTTCATTTTGCCATTTGATAGATTTGATCATAAAAAGTTTTTGGAATTTTCTAATCATCTATTACTTTATTAAAATCTTTCATATGCATTTCATCCATATTATTTAGTATAAATTCTTCTGATTACTCATTAGAAGTAAAGTTAAAAGATAATATAATTCTTCTAAGTAAATTCATATTTTCAAAAGAGACTAATTTATTTAATTTTATAGATATATTTCACAAGACTATTTTTAATCCTATATTGTGATTTCTAATTTATGACCTTTTACTATCCTCAACTCAAAACGGGATTTATACTATTAGTAGGCCTATCACAATACAAGGGATTTCCACAAAAGAATAGTTTTAAGTGAATAACAAATATAAGATATATTTATGAAAATTGTCTCATTAAGAAAATATAAATTAACTTATCAAACTATATACTCTCTTCTTAACTTTGATACTAACTGATACTTAAGAGTAACTATCCTAAATAAATGTTAATGAGCAACTATGTTAATTCCTTCTAAAATATGTATTATATATATATATATATATATGCTCTATTAAATTGAAGAATTATATCTAAGAAAGGAAACATATTTAGAATTTTAGTTTTGTCTTCATGTAACTCTAGCCTATACAAGAAGATAATAAGCATATGTCATCCGTAGTTCACAGATACGGATTACGTATAGATTAATCTCCACGTAATTTATGATGGTTGTACTCTTTTGCATTAATTAGGTAGAGTTTATAACAATTTATGAGTATATGTTATCCATATATCAATTATGATAATTTTTTAGATAAATATTCTATAATTTACAGTAATATAATATATAATTCCCACATAATATGGAGCTTGAAAGAGATTTGGAAAGAAATTTATATATATTGAAAAAATTATTTTTACAAAAAAAAAAAAATTCATAATATTTCAATAAAATAAAAAAATATACTACCAACTTTCCTTGCAAAAAATTTTTGCTCACTTCCATTTTCTTATGGTTGTAGTTTCTCTCCAACTTCCTTCCTAAACTGCTCCCTCTTCCTAAACAGAGTGTACAACTAAAACCCTAATTCCAACTTATCAGGGACTTCTACTCTCAACTTGAACCGTGGACATTGGAACAAAATCCTTAATTTCGAAACCCTAGCTGAAGCTTCCGTTTCAAGGTCAGTAATCTTAATCGTTCTCTTATTAGTTCCTTTGCACTATTTACATTTTTATATCATTTCATATGATCTGGTTTCATCAGCATGAAAATTTGAATCTTTTTCAGAGACTAGTTATGGGTTTGGCTCAGTGAATTGTCGATTTTAATCAGTTACTGTTGCTCTTGTTTGTATTTGACAGTATGAAATTTCAAACGGGTAACATTGATTTAAGGTTTTCAGTTAGTCGAGTTTCTTTGAGATTCATTGTTGCTTTTTAGGATAACTACAATAGAATGGACGTTCTCCTTTTCCGCTAATCAACTCTGCATCCCTGGATTTGACTGCTGAGAGTAAACATTTCTTGGTGATGTTTCTTTCCTAGTATAAGGAAATCCATGTGTCATTCTGTCCTTACGCCTCACTGTACCGAGTGTTTATATTGATTATAACGGCCATTAAGCACGAAGATGAACTTTTTTCTTAGATTGTTTGAGAATTCGTCTGTCCACATCTTGTGGAGGCGTCGAATTGAAAGGAAGAAACATGAATTCATGGACCTATATGCTTCTAAGTACCTTGCATTTTGCCATCTGTATGTTATAATCACTTGAGCAGACAATTCCAAACAGAAACATTGTAAGAGCAACACATCCTTTTTCCTTCTTTTATAAAAATGGATGAATCTTCCAAACTTTGGAGTTTGTCTTTTGCCTTGCCTTTCAATCATTAAATGCGTGGCAGGGAAAATGGTTAATGGCATTGAAAATCATGAAAGTTTTGTTGGAACTTCATTGTTCCTACGTTGTCTGTTTTTTATCACTACTAACAGTCGTTGAATGCTGTCATCTCTTTCCACATCTCCTCATCTGAAGTGCTACTAGTTAGCATTATTGCTTTCAACTTGTCACTCTAATAGTTGATCAGGTGTTGATAAGTATAAGAAAATTGGGACTAAACATACCATGGGGTATTGATGTTTCACTCTGCATAAGATTTTGCCTGGTGATATGTTGAATTTCTCTTGCTCAATTTTCTTTGTGAAATTCGTCAATCTTGTTAAATGCTGCTAAGAGTACTTTTTCATATCATCTGGTGATTATGCAGGGCTGCTTTGTAAGCAAAGATAACTGGGATGAAAAACTGTCAGAGTTTCTTTTCTCCTCACAGGAAAAGGAAACTTCTGCTTATATTATGCAGCAATTTTTTAAAACTGTCAGCTTTGACAGATTGGAATTAGTTAAATCAAAAACCAAAGTTAATCATATTTATCATTCCAGTTCATCATGTTGCTTGAGTTGTTTCTGCGAAATCATTGATCTATAAATTCTTTCTGCTTATGATTTCAGTTTGAAGATATAAGGCTGAAGTAATGATGCCAGTGTTGTCATATATTGATGCACTTTTAATGCACTTTCAGTTTGAAAATATTTTGTTCCTTGTTTTATCCCCTCTGGTGCACTTCCATTGTCTTTTGCCATTCTATGCAATGATCTAATTCATGCCTGAGGTTTCTTCTTAAAATTTATGTTTAACTTATTCATGCTGTCATTGCAATTGGTTCACGTTGGAGTTGAATCTAAGTAACTGTTGATATGATTTAGATTGATTGTGTATGATGGAGATTCATTCTGAAAATGCTCCGGCTCCCCATGTTAAAGTTGCCTTTTCTCTCGGATCAGAAACATTTACTGTCACTGCTAGTCAGGGCATTCTCTCTGAGCAATTGGCTTCAATGAAAGAGGAAAGCATGAACATATTTAAGGAATACATAAACAAGCATAACGTTCCTAACGATGTTCCTGATGAGCCCCTCGTGGGCTCATCTGAAGACGATGAAGAGGTTCCTGAGAAGCCTCATGTGAAGTCAAAGAAAACGAAGATAAACTAATGGTGTTATTCTGTATGGTTCTCTAAAACTATGTAATCTGATTGCTTTCCTTGAGACTTGAAAATATCTGGAAAGTTCAGTTTGTCTCGATCATAGATGACAAAATTATGAATTTTCTATTCTTCCCTAATTCTAAGTGACGACTTACAAACATGGAAGATCATGGCAGTTCTCACAATTCTCAATCATAAAGTCAATCAAAAGAATCCTTAATTTCCAGTACTAAATTTGCTAGTTTTAGTATCAAGTAAATAATGTCGTTTAGTTCTTTCAAAATTCTTTAATATGTTATTTAAACTGGCATTTTACGGCAGACCATAATCATACGATGTTGTGCTTTTAACTGATCCTAGCATGTACATATGAACATATTATCATCATTTAGTTCATGTCACCGTGTGTAGTCATGCATTATTAGTATTTATAACCGGCACATATGACATCAGTGTGCACACAAAGATAGATGGTCAATTAAATTTGGATTAATCAATTAAAAGAAATAATTACACTAGATGACCTCTTGGATGTGCTCTTTGTTTATACTAAAATTCAATTAAATCCCTCTAGCTATTTAAATGCTCATGTTTATGACAAAATTCACATAAGCCCTATATATTTAAGTGAGTCAAGTCCTTTATGTTTGTATCGTCACATAAAACAAGACAACTGATTTATTTTTTACATCACGGTCAAAAATCATGGGCAATGCTAATAAAGGGACTGACATTGGATGAACAATAAACGTTGTTAGATGGTTATCTCTTTTTGTATACGAGTTTATGATACTTCCTTTGTTGAAGATACCTTGAGGGCTGCACAAAATTGTGTGAAAACATAAGACGGTTAAATGATATACTTGAACAATGTGTGAATTAATTGGAGATTTTGATATGAATATAGTGGATTTAATTGAATTTTGTACAAATATAGATGATCCTACACTGAGAAGAAGGAAATAATTAGAGAGGAATAGGGGGAAAGAATCGAGAGAAATGAAAATGAAAGGAAAATTTACTTTTTTTTTTTTTTTTTTTCAATTGTTTGGAAAATTTTTGAGGAAACAAAATGAATGGAAAAATTGTTCTGTAAAAATCTGAAAACCTACAATTACTATGTAGTTTGTCTAAATATACCATGATTATTTAGTAAAGTAGACCTCAATATAATATGTAAAATTAATTCTCCTCATTATGGTTTGTGCCATAATCATAATATATTTAAACATTTTCGTCCCTGGACTATTAATGTTATTATTAATTATATAAACATTACAAATGTATTACCTTACTTTTTTTCTTTTAACCAAAAAAGACAATTTGATTTCATTTTAAGAAACATAAAAAATTCAATGTTCCACAAATGAGTTGTCAAATTATGATGTCACCTTAAGACTATTATCATAAATACATCATGTCGAATCATCTTGTCAATTTATAATGCTAGCAACTTTTATGATAGTAGTAATTATGTGAATTGGATTGGTAAAGATTGAAATATTAAAATACAGCAGAGATATTATAATTACTTTTATCATTAAATATTTACACTGCGATCACCACATGATTATAACACATTAATTATTCACAATAGCTATTGGTATGTCTACCATTTTTCAATCCCCACAAGCACGCTATGACAATAGTTGGTAGTCCTCTAAATGTCTAAAAATACAGCCAGCACTGTTTGTGCCAATAGAAGCCTATACTCGGTTTTTTGCAAGGAAAACTTCTGATGGATTAACACTAAACATTTGGTTGATTCCATAACCTATGCAGTATTGTTTTGAATGAGAGTTTAGCGCGGATGCGAGGACGGGATCAAAAAAAATATGAGCCCTCAATTTCTTGGAATTCCATTTGCTTCTAGGAAATCGAGAGCTTTGAAACTCTGTAATTTAATCCCCACCATCACGTCCTTACAATCTCCTACTAAAAACAGTAGGAAGGTGGATTATTTTATGGAATTAACCAAACGAGGCTCAAAATAAGAAACTAAAAATGCTAATCTTGTAGGTTGGCATATATTTGCTACACAATTGTCTAGCTAAAGTGCTTTATTGCTTCCATTAGGTGATCGCGATTGAGAGGCTTCTGCAAGTGCAAGTCCATCCCAGCTGATTTCGCATTTTTAACTTCAATGCCATTGGCATGAGCAGTCAGTGCTATAATTGGGATATGAATACCATAATCTTTCTCCTCCTCTCTTATTATTCTAGTTGCTTCATAGCCATTCATTACATCCATCTGTTGAAAAAAAAAAAAAGAAGCACAGCTTCAGGACATTCATTCTTGTAAAGAATCTTTGTTGTATGGTTAACAAAAATGAATCCAAGGATGTTGCAAATGAAGAAATGATCTTTACCTCGCAGTCCATTATTATGTAATCGTAAGGCAAGGGATTCAAACTTCCCATTTCTCTGTTTCTTGCAAGACCATCCCGAACTAATTTAACTGCATCTTTCCCATTTACACAAATCTCAACCGTTGCCCCCAGCAGTGAAAGGGTCTTTTGAGCCACCATTCTTGCCACTAGAGCGTCCTCTGCTACTAGCACTTTCTTCCCACTCAGAAGTTTGTCATTGCCAGGATTGCTAGTTCCTTGGGCTGGACTTTCAGAGACTCTATTTGCTGGATGGGAGCGCTCTCTAATGAGTTTCTTTGGACTTTCTTTAACATAACCACCAAACTCCGGTAGAAGCTTTAGCAATCCCAACAAACGCGTCCCATGGAGAGGCTTGGAGATGATTTCATCACTTGCATCAAACCTGCAGTCATGTTTTATGCGGCTGACAATCCGTGTGGTTGGATTGTCCAACCAGACAACCTTGCAGCAAGTACTATCCAGGCCTTTCCTAAAGTTAGCAACTGCTCTAAGTACATCAGGGAATGGTCCAACCCTTGCATCAATCACAAGAAGAAAGAAGCTGGACTGCCCTCCAAAGCTAGTCTTCCTATATACTGGCAAAATCTGGTCTAGTTCATCCATTGAACTGACAGGACTCCCTCTCAGCCCTCTACTAGAGTTGTTAGACAATGATTTGCCTGAGCTCTCACTCCTCAAACTAAAATCTGACTTCCCAGAGGCACTTTGATGGGAAAGATGCCCCTTTCTTCTAAGCATCATACCAAATTTAGTCAAGTCCTGCCATTTCCTCATAGCTGATACTTTAATTCCTCGAGTATGAAAGAAAGTCTCTATGGTTCTTCGCCGCTCCTCATGTTGCATCAATAGGATGACATGGGATCCTTCTCTCCTAGAACTGCGAGGAAATCGGGGGCTTGCACTGGGAATACTCAGTTTGGGACTTGTTGGGCAGATAGTTAACCCCATATGACACATACTGCTTGGTCCTGAGATATTGCCTATGTCATTGCTTCCATCTCCTGATCTATTCTCGGATATATTGTCACATATTGTGAGGAAAACATTGAACCTGAAGCATGTTCCCTTTTCACCAATCTCCTTATCCACAATTTCAATTTCTCCACCCATGAGACGTACCTAGTAAAATGCCCTTTCAAATCAGTCTCCTTAAAATGTATAAATTTAAAATCATTAGGTACAAACATCCTAAAATGGCTCCATCAAGGGAATGTAACAGTCACATACAATAGAGAAAGGGAAAAAACATAAAAAAAATTAAAAAAAGAAATACTTGTACTGTGGTTGGAAATGTACCAGAGACTGCACAATGCCAAGGCCCAAGCCGGTGCCTCCTTTCCCTTGAGCTGTTTCCTTGACCTGAATGTAGTTTTCAAAGACAGATTTTTGCTTCTCCTTTGGAATCCCTTTACCCGTATCATCCACCTCAAGTACAACTTCCACTAAGTTAGGATTTTGTTGGAACACATTTTTAGAATGGACATTGTCATCTTCTCCATCCTTCTCAGTGGAAAGGCAAGGGAGATGCTTCCAACAGCCACTCTGGCTGGAAGCAAGTATCGAGTTTTCAAAATATGGTTTTCTCATCCATGCTCTAACCAAGACATGTCCCTCATCTGTAAACTTGACTGCATTGCTCAACAGGTTGCACATTACTTGGTTCAGCTTTCCCCGATCGCCTTTCACAAGGGGAGATTTGAGAATTGAACCATCACAAAGGTCTAATATCAAATCCACACCTTTTTCTGTGGCCACTGGATGATATAAATCAACTGCATATTCAAGAAAGTGAGCCAAATTGAATTCTTCTTCTTCAAGAAGCATTTTTCCAGCTTCAATCTTGCTTGTATCCAAAATGGAACTCAATAAACCTGAAAATTAAAAAGGCAATTAGAAAGAATTAGTTTCCTTCAGAACCGCTTAATTACAAAGTCATTTTATGGGGGGCTGAGATATAATAACTCCACCTAGCAAGTCCTTTGCACAAACATCCATTTGGTTTAGATTTGTATCTATTTCATGACAAGGAGCTACGTCATGATAGCTCAAATGTATTAATCCAATAATCCCCGCCAGAGATGCACGAATGTCATGGCTGGCTGTAGCAAAAGCATTAGTCTTGCTCATGCTCTTGGTTTCAGCTTGTCTAGTTGCTTCCATCTGGTTTATAAGTGTGGCACACAAGTGCATTTCACGTCGGGAAGACCTAATAATGTAAATCATAATACTGCTAATGGAGGCTACTGAAATAGCTATCAGCAGTATCATAAGGATGATTGGCAGCTTGCTCTCCGCTTGAAGTAATTTGATAACCGGCTTTTCCGGTACTGCTAATACATAAACCTGAATCCAAGTAAATAAAAAGACCAATTCCTGTCACTTCCTAATCATATTTGAATCAAAAAGTAATCATTATGGGGAAAAAGGAAAAATTCAGTTACCGTGTTGTCTACGAATTCATATGGAAAATGAAATTAATTGGAGAAAGTTCTGAATATTTGAAGGGAAAAGTAGTTTACCAGCTTTTTGTTCAATATGGCTGTTGGTGAACAATAGAGCATGTACTTCACATCCTTTAAGACCAATGTAGAAGTTCCTGAATTACCACGACAAGACTCGCAACAAATCTGTATAAATTGGTTTGTACTGTTACCATCCTGGTTCAGTACTCCAATGGAAACCAAAGCATTAGAAAGCACCAGAGAAGTGTTTGGCAACCCTCCAAGGAGGACTTTCCCGTCTTCACTAGCTAGGTACAATTTCCCACCATCAAGATTTATGCCAGAGAGGATCTCGGTTACTTGTTTAACTGAAAATCCTAGAGATAGTACACTTCTTGCATTGACCTTTGCTGTATTGAGCAATAGCAGGTCCTGATCCTGGTTCCATCCAGCTTCCAACGAGGCATACAAATCTGAAGAATTCAAAGCTTCACGAAACCAGGTAGCATTTCCCACATCTTGAGACGGAATAGCTACAGCATCACCAAAGAGGTCTCCTGTCTCGGGGTTCACTAGTTGTCGGTACCAAATGTTTTTGCTGTCTGCATCTGATGAACTCGAATTTGAAGAGAACGAGAAGTTGGAATAAAGTGCAACTGTTTGGTTGCTGTCGATGTAGTATGAGAAGAACGGACCATCCAATCCGACATATGAAATCTGTGAGAGATGAGGAACATTTAACAATGCTTGAAACATAACGGGTTGCACCTGCAATAAGTATTCATTAAATTAGCTTTTTGTTCGACAAATAAAACTCATCACATGCAACTCTTGTCATAGCTGCAATCGATGCCTACCTTAGTTTCTATATCAGAAAATGAAATTTCGCTTCCAGGGAAAGATGAATTCACAAGTTTTGCAAGGTTGGATCCCGCAGAGTTCATTGGAAGGAACACTTTCACTATATTTTCAACATTTGACATTAACAAAGAACGCGAGTTGGCAGCTTCCACTTCAAGTTCCCGCTCCATATGCTTAATCATCGTGTGCCAGAATGAGAGCAACAAGCTTGGCACAATCAGCATTCCTACGGCCTGTATCAGAATTACCATACTGTGAGAACACAAAACTGAAGTTTCATAATGAACTTGCAACAACATTCCATCAATTTTGCTGCTGCATAGCATAGGTGTCCCGGCTTTCTGAAAACACGTTACTATGCAACCATCGAACATCCTAAATTGTCAACATACATATGATTTCTTGTCCTGACTACGTATGGAAATATGATTTACAAAACCGTCATTAAGTAAAGAAATCTTCCAGTTTAAGGAATTTACCAGAAATACGAAGAAATAAACCCGCTTCAACATCGCGAATGAGCTGAACTTCGTTGGATTTTCCAGTATCACAATCCTGTATTCTCATTTGGATTACAAATATTAGAGAAAGGAATGCTCCTCAAAGAAAACAAAATATTCCTATATTCACCGTATGCATAGTATGTACTATGGCATGAAATTTTAATAATTCGTTCCCACCATTTTTCTAACTAAAATAATCTAGGAATGTGTTTATGTTATATTATTTTCTCCTACTTAAATTTCACTAAATCAGTTTCCAGGATTGGCAACAGTATGATAGGAAAATTTAGAAAGCACAGATTTTCCTCCACTGTCCAGGCATATAAAAGGAGGAGGAAATAAAAAAGGAAATATATCTTTTATACTAATAATTCCGGATTATAATTATTAAATCGATCGTTATGACTTAATGTAAAAGAATGTAACTTTTGAAAAAAAATAGTAAATCTTTAAAAATAATATCCTATATCTTATAACTAATTACATTTTGAAAAGAATATTTGTATATATAGGTAATATATTTCAATATTATTATAACATTTTTACGATACTTATGCATTGTGGTTATAATTATCTAGTTTTAATATACATCAACCGTTATAACGATCAACATATTTTAGAATGAAACTTTTATGAAACCTAGCCACTCGTCTTTATGCTTGATTAACATTTAAGCTAATTCATTAACCTACCCAGCCTGCAGGAAGAATTTATGGAACTAAATTAATTTGTTTTGCCTAGTTTTTCTTGCGTCCAAATGTGGTGATAAATCTAATTTAACTATAAATAGTTTTAGGTTTTAGAAAGGATGCATGACATGTGTCAACTTTTGGCTAGAAAGAGGCCATGCTTTCTCTCGCTCTCTCTCTCTCTCTCTCAAAGCATATTTATATGGAAAGAAAAAATGTCATCATAGATTATATTAAACACAATATAGGTACCTTCAAAACACCTTACTTATATAACAATAAAGCTTAGTATTAGTTTGAATTTCTTTATACGTGTGCAACTTCATTGTACAAATTTTTTTCTTATTTAAATTTTGTAATACCTAATATCTTAGTATGTCTTTAGTATGAAAAATATTCATTATCTTGTAGAAAATATAATTACATAAATTATTTTTTTTTGTCAGATATATATCTTAAAACCGTAGAGAGAAAGGATGTCACCTTATTCTATAAATATTATTAGTTTAACCTACAATATGCATGATTTAACACAACCACATATTTACACATATAATTATAGGTTATGAAGTACATATATGTATATAATGTGCAATGACCACTGAAATCCAGATAGATAATAAACTAGTAAATTTTGTAGATTAACTATGAAGGAAAAAAAAAATGTTATATGTCATGCGTATACATATATATATATGTATGTATGTACACATATATAATTTCTAATTTTAAAACTTTTCAAACGCAGAAAAGATAGAAAAAAAAAAAAACAAAAGAAAGAAAAGAGAAAAAGAATAATCCATCCTAGATTCCACAAATTACCACATAATCTATAAAGCTCAACAAGGTAAAAGTGTCATGGTGGTTTCAAAAAACTTTGGACTAAATTCTGATTCTAAGTTTTTTAAACAAACAAAAATATTTTCTCTTATCTTACATTTTTTTAATCTCTACAATCTTAGTTTCTCCGTTCGTATCTACAAATCTCTCAATAGATTAAATTAGATAGAGTGAAGAAAATAATTTTTGTTATAATGCTATATACATATACACACACATAGAGACTAAATGATTGGAAGACTTATTTTAATAATTGAAAATATAAATTAATAGACCTATGCAAAGGTCAATTCTAAACTGTGAATCAGTTCGACCCGAATGAGAACGAGCTTAAACCAGCCAACGAACTAGCATGCCCTAAAGACCTTAGCGATTCAACCTTAAAAAATTGTCGACTTAAGTGGGCTCTTGAATCGGTAAGTTGACTATTTAATTAAACTGGTGGTTCGACTATTAGTTTGGGTCTGTCTTAATTTTAATTTAAAAAAAAAAAAACAAAACAAGCACTATTACACTAATGCAATCCAAATCAATTATTTTGAAATGGAAAAAAATTTCAATCAAAAATTAAAGTAAATCGTTTACACATAACTACGTGTCTACATAAAGTAATAGAGTTATTTGAAGGAAAAAAAAAAAGAAATACACGAATAGGCAATAAATTATTAATAGTAACTTATAGAAATACAAAAAATTAAATTTGAAAAAAAAAAAAAACATAGTTCTAAAACTTTTAAATCAACCCTTAAACCACCAATTCATGTGAACCAACCTAAGCACGTAACTTTAAGAGTTTGGCTCAGTTCAACTAGTCGTCGACTCATGAGCTTGCAATTCAGGACTAATTCCTAATCGAAATGGCTTGGTATGCACCTCTATATGAATATTTATAATTCCAATATAATATTATTTATGTAATAATAATCTTCTAATTTTAGTGTCATTTTTCTTTTCTTTCCCTTTTTTCCCTTGGGATGATTTCATCTCAGTTATCATCACGTTATTTAATAAATTTGACCTAATACGTGGGTAATTAGTTCAGGGTATATTCAATTCGATAAAATATTTTGTTTCCTTAAATTATATGTGAACCGTAGGAATTTTTCTTCATATACCCGTCGTTCGCACTAAATACTAAATAGAAGGAGAGAAGAGATTTATGAGCACATTTTTTTCACTTGCATGCTAACATGATGATCTGTGTTATTTTAAACAAGCTACTAAGAAAATATTATTTTGAGTTTTTATTATAGCACTGTAATTTAAATGTATTTTCCTAAATTATTGTCGTGTATTCTTGTATATAAAGGTAGAAAAATGCAATAAATGAATTTTACTAATAGAATCCATGGAATTGAATGTCACTCAAAATAGGGTGCTTTAAGGTAAAGTACGAATTATTAATAGATCTTTCTCTTTCGTCGAGTCCTGAGCTTATCGTCCTCCTTTAAGGGTGGGTTCTCGGCAACTTCGACTTGCATGTGTTAATAGGTAGTAGCCATACAACTTAAAAGTATTGAAACTATCTTTACTTATAGACTAATAAAACCTCAATTCTTCATTTCTTTTCATCGATATCTTTATCCTAGTTTTTATATTCACTTAACTACAATCATTCACATGAAAATAACGTATTTAGTATCTTAGCACATGGTTGATAATATTAGCTGTAAAACATATCGAAACTTGCTTAATATATATTGAAGCAAATCTTTTTTTTTTTTTTACTTTTATTAAATTTATTAATGCGGTTTTAAATAAAGGTATACTTTAGATATGGTGAAAGATATAAAAAGAGATGAAGAAAAATGAGAGAGAGGATATGATTAAACCAAAAAAAAAAAAAAAAAAACATATACATCACTTATAGTGTTTATTTCGAATAGCGCTTGATTATTGCAAATGTTAATCATTTTGATGTAGTATTAAGGAGGATTTTTCAACGTGAGAAGAATGATTTTGATTGTAATATCTAGGTTTAGCCTTATATACGTCACTTTATTTTAATTTATTAGGTAATATTCATAAGAGGCACTAAGTTTCAACAAATAAAAAAAAAAAAATCAATGTAGAACATTTCAATATAATAAAGTTGTCGCATAGAGGAGGATGACCAATATAAGAAGCACCATTGAAAATGAATAGATATGTTTTTTTCGGGATAGATCAATAAGTATATGTCATGATAAAATTTTCACGCGTGTGGTGATGAAATAATTAGTTTTTAAAACAATTACTCTTTGTATTTTGTACACATTATATATATTAAAATTTTATTAATAATTTATTTATATACCAAGTGGCATATAGTATTGAATTTTTCTTGGTGCAATGATTATCTAGTTTGTTGCAATGTAATCTATGCCAAAATGGAACAAGAAATGAGCATGGACGAATTATTTTTCTCTTCTAACTTTCTTTTATGCACCAAGTAAAAAGAACATATCCCAACTTGAGATGAGTGCTTAAAACTGCACAATCGACCTAACTTAAGGAAGAAAATTCAAATAGAGTAATTGATAAGAACAGATAAAAGAATACTCACGATGTCTTTTGGAACTCATGAGAAATTTGACCTTCTTCTACTGATCCCATCATAATATTTCCGTAGGAATAATGGAGAAAATGTGTATTTGCATAAATAGTATTTTTGCTTGGCTATTCATTTATTCCGATGAGTACAACAGGAAAGAGCGCTTCAAACCCATACCATCCGTGTGATAGGATGGTGTCTGTATCAACTAAACTACAAATTCTTGATTGTTTTGGCTATAAATTTTCAATTTGCTTTGCATATTATATTATCTTATATGATCTAGGGAAAGCAATATCATTTGCTTTCAACAATCACCCCAAGCTACTCTGGGAGTTGGTTGAATTTGAACTAAAATAATTGAATGCCAGCAATTAAACATTACAAATAACAGAAAAAGGCACGAAATCTATATTTAAGGAACAAAAATCTGCAATATTTCTTTGTAGATATTTCCAATTAAATCATTTATCTATGTTCTTTCGAGGATCTTTATGATGCTGATGAGCACGAGAAGGAAGATCTAAATGAAAACGTTCATCATATATGAAGATTTAACCAAGAACATTGGAAAGTGAAGTGAATAAGAAGAGGAGAAGAGAGTGGACCTTAGTTTTTTCTTCCGAAAGTTGAAGAAAAAATTATGTGAGTGATAAAAGTTTAGTTGAAGGTATTCGATTTTATAGATAGTGCTAAAATGAGTAAATGCCTTCTAACACATATAAACGATATTTATGATAAAAACTTACGAGATAAAAATATAGAAGGTGATTGTATAGGGTTTTATATTTCTTTGAAACCATTTTCTTTGTTCCAATTTCCCCATATGTATGAGAATATTTAATAAAAAAATATTCATACAAGCTAACGTTTAAGTTTTATAAAAACCCTCCATAATCCAAAATTTTCTATATAGACAATATAAAAAAGCATAATCCTAGGATAGGAATTGGTCATGAAAGATAAATAATATTTCATAATTATTTTATACTAGATACCTTTTTTAAAATGAATGAACATGCTTTTATGATTACAAATGACCATCGTGTTTAACAATTAATTTCTTAATTTTTTAACGATTTTATAATTATGAGATAATATTTTTAATTATTACATGTAGAATTATTATTTGAGATGCCCATAACAAAGTAACAAAACCACTCAACCAAATTCCTGTGGTCCCTTACATAGAATTCATTTTCGAGTGTCCGGATGGCATTTGGCAAGCACCAAAAACTTGCCTATTTTTAAAAACTTTATTAATTAAATTTTATTATGCAATTGTTTTTTTTTTTTTACAACGCGGCAAGTAAACTTACCTTGTTTAATTTTGATAAAGTACCTCTAGATCAGGATACTCCTCAACAGAACCGTTTCAAATTATTAGCTAGGAAGGAAATCTAAGACATTAAAAACCCAGTCAATTAATTACTTCAATTCAAAAAGCACATTTATTGTGCAATTAGAAGAAATCTTGTATTTATTGTTTAAGAAAGTTTTTGCTAGTTTCTTCAGGTTTTGGTAAACTCAAATGGATTCGATGTTCTTCCAGGTCAAGTAGTGAAGACTGCCACACGGTTTCCATCAATTCACAGATTATACCGTGCTAATTATATTATGTTTTTTGTAACGAACATAAAAGAAGTCCTAATCTATTGAATTCTCGTAATATACCTAAAACTTTCTATCTTAAGTCCTAAGTATCTCAAAAATCCTGTAATAAAGTATTTTCATTGAGTATTTCAGCATAGTTTCCCCCTCTCCCCTTCCATCCCAAGGGTTTTTTTTTTTTTTTTTTTGGACAAAACCTGGGGCATCGGCCATTACATTTTTCCTATCCATCCACAAGTCCGATCGGTGCAATAGTTATTTTCACTATACTACATTGTAATAAAAGATTGTATAGATTTAGATGTGAAAATCTATAATCATTTTTCTATCTACTAGTAAAGGTCGCAAAAAAATGTTTTGTGACCCCATTTCGATTTTTCTTTGGCTTTTCCTTTCCTTTAATTTGTTATCTGTTTCCATATGAAAACCTTTATTAATAGAGCCATACATTTTAATCCACCATTCGTGGAATTTTATTCTAAATTAATACCGCCTATATATTTGCAAAAGAGATATTCTATAGTCAGATTAAAGTTTTGGATCCCATCTCTTTTGATTTGATCAATTGATACTTTATGTATTTTTAATCTAATATGTAGAGAGTAAATCAAATTCATGTTGTTCAAGAAAAAAAAAAAAAGGTTTTCAACAAAAAAGATGGCCAATATATAAAGGTTATCCCACATAATTTTTTAATTATTTTTTGATAATTAAATGTTTATCAAGGATAAAGCATAAAAAGACACATAAACAATAAACCCAACCTCAGGTTAAAAAAATGATAGTATCAAACCCAACTTCATTTCATCTAAATACTTGTAGGATTTTCATTTGTCTCAATTTTGACTTTTTCATTTTCATGTTTTTACTAAACCAACCATACCAAGCTGATGCTCTAGTTACCCCTTAGCAAGACGAACTTACATTAGAGACGAAAATTTATACCAATCATGCATAATCGAAGAGTGTATGTGTCAGGTTAGAAAACCCAATCCAAAATATATACATCTCATCGAATCAAAAGATAATGTCATACACAAAAGATTCTATAGCTTCTATAAGAAGAGCGAAACCCAGACCATTTAAAGATGCAATATATCACACACATGATTACAAGGAATAACGCTAGGGATATGATAATCCCACAAAAGGGATACCATAAAGAGAAAATCAAAGATAAAGAAAAAATTAGTGACTCGCCAATATCCATAGTTAATAACCACCTTGATCAAATGACTCGGTTAGATCTAAAATAGTGAATTTACAATGGCAGATTATAGTAATGATGGGTTTACTGAAGTAGGAATGCTAAGAAGAGAGCAGATATCTGAATCTCTTTTGTTTGAATATAGTGAATCCATGGATACTGGCATCAATAATGATAAATCTACAATATATGATTGTTTTGGTTGTTGTTGTGCGTGGAGAGAGAGAGAGAGAGAGAGAAGAGGACGAGAATGCTTTGAAGGAAGGCGCAATCAGTTACGTAGCCGTAACCCTAAGACCAGAGTTCTTAAATAAATTTTCCATATGAGGGACGGAAATGGATACTCCTAATTTAACATCATCTTAATTGGGTTGGTGCGGAATGTCACATCTCAACCTGTTAAATAAGGTTTCCGCGGAAAAAAAAAAAGGGTTAGATAAGGTGTTTTAACGTTCCAACGTTGCACCATGCTGGTTCTTTATGTCGTATAATAAATTATAAAAAATCTTTATTACTTAAATGATAAATAACTATTCATTCACAAGACTTGTGAATAGTTATTCGTTGGTGAAACTATTCCTCTTTCCAAAAACTCTCCCATTGAAATTATTGTATTACAATCATACCCTCTTATAACAAACATACTTTTATTGTATGCATGATGGAAGTGTGTCTATATCTGTGTAATATATAGGTGCTTGTTTCTCTATATTGTATTATAACAAATGTGTACTATGTAGTATATGGTATTACATACATTGTTGAAAAGAAAGGTTTATGTTTAATTTTTATGAGCTAATTTTAATTATTTTTCATCAATTGAACTTAATTGACAAATATTGTTTTTGCTTGATACTATATTAACTTGATGATTGAAACTATTATAAAATACTTAAGTTGTGTGAGAAATGTTTTTTGGACAAGTTTTGTTAGAGTGTTTAGGGACTACCATTCAGATGATAGTAAAATGTTACTGGTTATGGCCAATAGCCTAGTATAGCTATTGACGCCTTGTATGCACTTCACCATTAAGATGGTAAGGTTAGCACCATCCCATCAATTAAGGAAATTTCTCTTACCCATCAGATGGTAGTTTAACCTTTAGCCAACCATTACGCTAAATCCAATTGTTACTATACATTAGATGTAAGATTCAAGTTGCAAGCTTTTAACCAATGGCAAAAATTCTTGAAAGCTCATAAATAGATGATTTAGGGCAAACATATAAAATTGAATAGTGCTCATTGTTGCTATTAAATCAATTTGTATGGTGATTACTATTCTTGTCTTGTATTTATTATTTGCCATCTTTTGAAAGAGCTACATAAAAATGCTAAGAGAGAGCTATTGCTTACAAATTTTGAGCCTTATGTTACAATGATTAATAAAGCAGTTATAGAGTCATCAATTAGAGATACTTGCATGCGCATAGAGATTAAGGGGCATTATGACCTCTCCATTAAATTTCAAGCTTAATCTTCTTAACCTTTCTCTTTTTATTTCCAACAAGTTTTTTCTTGTTTTATTCATTTATTATGTCATTTAGTTTTTTAAATTGTGCTAATTTGCTAACTTGCATTAAATCACAATTAAACTACCCCTCTCTTTGATTCTTAGTATAGAATTTCATATATTGTTTATATTATATATATTATTCAATATATGTAAATGCTATATAATATAGAACATTATGTACGTGTTGTTCTATATATTTTTCTATATCATAATATTGCTATATATATAATATATTTATCACACCATAAAAATAGGGAGAATGATTGACCTACCACATACTCATACTAAAGTATGAGATTATACAAAGGCTTAGAACTTGTTGAAAACAAGAATATATAAAAATTATGTACATTCTTCAAGTTCTCACAATATCAACTTCTATTCACAAGCATTTAAACTTCATAATTACAAAACAAGTGTAGGAAATTCAAATTTAGTTAGCTATACTCTAAATCAACCCATGAAGTAATCTTGCCATCATGCTAATGCCATCCAATTCCTTATTTGATAGTAATATTGGCGATAAGAATTCATCTATAGTGCCTAAAAAAAAAAAAGGTTCTATATAGGAGTAAATTGGAGCTTAGCACATGATCACTACAAATACATACAAATGCTATGCCATCCATATGCACATAGACATTGTAACACCAATGTAAAGTACAATAAATTATTATCTTTCATCTATTGGCTTAGTATAGGTTAAACATGGCATCCTAAGATTCCAATTAATTTATGACTCCATGTCATACAAATAACATACATACATACTATACGTATATTCAGTGTTGGACACTCCTTAAATACCTACGAGTCATAAATTAGTTGTGTCCTCTAAGGATAACTACTCAAATAAGCCATTAGCAACATTGATCCATATAGCCATCCATACAAGTGTCTAATATCAACATGTGACTTGATTGTGGCTTCTTTTCAACATAACCTAACTAAATAAGATATTGCTTAAATTCCACATTATTTAGGTAAACTATTCTACTCAAGACACCATAGCTATTAATTAGTAGGTGCCTAGCTAATCATTAGTAACCTGAGATCTTTTGTTCTCAATCAAACACAAGTAATAGATTATTTGAGATTTTCAATATAATTGGGCTTATTTCGTTGTTAGTCTATCATATACATATGGTATATAAGATAATCACATAGTTAAGTCATGCTTCTTAACCTCAAATCAATGTATCAAGTAGTCAATGCTTGATTCATCATTTATCTTAATCAATTTAAACTCTTATCCGTATCATAAAGTAACCTAAGTCTAAGAATTGACTTTTCACTTAAATTGGTATTTTAAATTGGAAAGGAGCTATTATGAGCCTACGATCTTTTATGATAAGTTGGTCGACCAAAAGCATAAAACATTGACTAGCCCTTAAAGCATTGTTGTTCCCTCTTCAAAAAGACATTATGGTCAATTAAGGAGTGAGTGTGATTGGCCATGATCCTTCTAAGTTCACCTCGACCTGAAAAACACACTCCAATTGAACCTTACATAACATTTCTTCAAATTGTTTCACTAATGTCACCTTTTACCTAAAATAACTTAAAGAATTCAACATTGATTCATCATATTACTTAAAAGAATAAGAAATTGCAAATTCTTAAATTGCAAAAATGGTCAATTTAACAATTTATCAAGCACAACAAGAATTAGAAATTACACAATACTCAAATTGCAATAGCATTAGGATCATAAGTTTGCATAAAATTAACTTCATTCTCACTTAGAAACTTACTTTAGTACTTCAATCCCATAAAAAATCAATTCTAATTCACAATTAGTTCTTTCCGTAATTAGAACATGGTACAATCATTTAACATACATTTCTACTCAATCTTAGACAAATATGTAAGTGCTTCCACGTTCATAGGAATAACTTAACTTTAGACATCATAAACCCTTGTAATGGTCACATCTACACAACTTATTGACTCTAAATTACATCTAACAATCTTGGTGTTATGGCTAAATTTGATTAAACCAAACCAAAGGAAAGGACTAGAGAGAATTAACTTAGTTTCCGTTAGAGAATTGAAGAATTTCCTTAAAATTGAAGAATTTCCTTAGAATGAGAGAGAGATACAAGAATAGAAGAGGTACGGAAACCATATGTTCTCTTTTTTTTGTGAAGCAGTTTATATTTGTAGAGAAACTGCTTAACCAAGAGAATTTTTAATAGAGTTGCATTGGTATACTAAGTCTGGTTCATATGCTAAGTTTGATACTCTACCACTAAAAGGAAAAGAGGGTTAGATTTTATTTTAAAGGCTAAGAGTGGTGCTAACACCTCATTAAAACCTTTAAAAATATAGATTTTGAACAAATTTAAATAAAAAAGTTAGAATTTTTTTTTTTTTAGCTTTATGGGCCAAAATAACTATATAAGCCCTAGTATGCATATTAATTTGATAAAAATTAAGTTTATACTTGAAAATAAACTTCAATAAATTTTTTTGCTTAAACCTAGTCAAATCAATTTTAAGGACATGAAAGAGGACAATTTAAGTAAAATATATTTCACCTCCTAAGTATTAATATCGTAACAGTCCTACTGTGCATATCAATGGTTAATAATAGTATAGGACCTATAACTACCATTTCACCATTGATATACACAAGACTTTACATTCCAGTTGGTAGCATTTAGTGGAAGCGAAACATGCTCACTAATAATCCTAAAGAACAACGCTTCTTTTACGTTAAAGTTCCTATTTCAATTTCTTAGTAAAAGTGGTTAGATAACTTCTGTTGATTGAATCTCACTTAGTGCTCTTATTTCAAGCTTTATAGAGTTAACCTGCAAAAGAATAGCTATAGGGTTATAAGCAAAATCACATACTCAATAAGTGGTAAGGGATAAGTGTTATACATAAACAGGTAAGGCAAGGCAATTTTAGAGTACATTGCAACAGTCAAAGTGCTATTTGTACAACGTTAACTGGTACATTGCAAGATTAGAGAAAATAACACCACTCTAACTTAGGTTCAAGAGGTTTCTTCTACTCACCATATGTAGGCCCAAAACATTCCCATCAATCTGATGATGTGAAGTAGACTTTCTTTCATCCCTTTTATACCTATTCCGACTATCATTTCTTGATACTTTCTAACCTGTCAACGACCTCCTCTCTTGTCTAGGTGGTGTTCATGGGAACGTGTTGAAATTTAGGTATGTTATGCATGTACAATTTTTAAAGTTAGATTACATTAATCAAATTAATTAGGTGATCAACTAGTAATTCAAAACCATATCAGAATATTAAATACTTAAACCAAGTAACATAAGCTATCAATCATAATTCTTGCTTTCATATGTGTTGCATGCACACAAATAGCTAACTACAGTCATAAGCAATATAATGGCTTACTACCCTTTATTACCATGATAATAACTGCCATGAGGCAAGCTACTTACCTGGTTTATAGTTTCCTAATACCCTCTTGAAAGCTATGTTGAAATCCTAAAAAAGATTCATTATTAGTTGTATTTTAGAGTTTAGTTATATTATGTAATTAATAAACTTTTACTTGTGATTGTTTTACAAATCCTATTATTTCATTATGTACTTATAAAAGAAGCAATAATAAATATTCATGAAAAGAAATCTTAACTTTTATAAAAAATGTCACTACTATATATACACACACACACATAAAGATTTCGAAATATAGTTTTAGGATAGTTAGTGTAAAAGAATTAAGTTAAGATATTGTTATTATCGTATAAATCTTGTAAATGGTAACATAAGGTTATAGGAAAACTTAGAATATATGATAATTAATAATGGCCATTATTCAAGAGTATTCATATATTATATATTTTATCATATATTCAATATTGTAAGTGAAAATTAGGCCAAAATATCAAGAAAATTAGATAATAATTTAATAATTATCAAGGATGGAATACAAATGTCATATTAGATATAAGAAAGCATGTGAAAAATTTTAGGGATTTTAGGAAGTTAATAGATAAGGTTTTGTGATTTTCGTTTAAAAAAGACATTTTTTAACAAAATAGGTAAAAATTTGGAAAAATTATAAAAATACCAAACATACAAAATTAATTCTAAAAAAATTACTATAAGAAGGCAAGGTTATAGAGTACTTATAAGTAAAAGAACTCCTTGAAATAACGTGAATTAAAAGCTCCAAAATTATTGAAACTAAAATCACCAAAGTGGCCAAACCACCACTAAGTGGCAACAACCACCACTCCAACCTAGTATAACATCTTAGGAGAAATATGGAGAAGCTCCACAAATTTTTTCTCAAATTTTAAAGACTTGGTTTGAGTGGTGTGAATTTTTGAAGTAAGGGGAGGGGTATTCATAATGTTCAATAATTATTAGTAAATTTTACACGTGTCTAAAAGTTATGAAAAATTGGATACATATTGAAAATAACACTTCTCCTATTAAAATTTCATAATTTTTGAATAAGTGTACAAATTTTGGTGAATTTTTTAAGAAGTTGTTTAATATTTTAATAATTTTCTAGTAAGTGAAAATTTATGGAAAAATTTCCACATGTCCTTAACCTCAGGACAAGTGTCCAAATAAATTTTAAACAATTGTTGACACTTGTATAATTTTTGATAAATCCTTGAAGAAGTTATCAGCATATATTATTTATTTTATGATATTTCCTAATTTCATAAATTTTGGTTTACTTTGCTTACAAAATTTTGGATATTTTTATGACATGTCACTGGTTGTTTGACATTTATAGAGGTATTTTGATATTCCTTAAGTATTTTATGATTTTTTTTATGATACTTTTATTATATTTTAGCATTCTACTCAATTATTTTATTATTTAATTTACTTTTCCAAAAATATATACTTTACTTTTATTTGGAAATATATCATGATGATGTCTTATATGTAAGGGGTATGAGTCATTATCATGCTTTTTACTCTTATTTATTATTTATTTACTTTACTTTATTATTAGTTTACTATTTACTATTTTATTTTTATTTTTTACTACCTACTTTCACTTCTAGGGGCAAATTGGTCATTTTCTCACTTTTTATTATTTTCAAATTCTTAGTAAATGCTTTATAATTAATGTTATGAATTTTATCTTATAATAACTAATATTTTTTTACTATTGGTTAATAATTTCTAGCTTATTATATATATATATATATATTGTACTGTAGCATTACCACACCCTTTTTAAAGCTAATTTTTACATTAACCTACTTTGGATTACCTACTTTAGATAGCTCTTACTCTGGGTGGCTTGTACTCTACACTAACTGGCCCTTTCCCAAGTCGCCCCTTCCATAGGGTAGACTTTTCAACAAGAGCACCAAATATTACGACTTAAGTCCAAAGGGAGAATCCTATGTTTTTGTTAAACCAATAAATTATTGTGTGTGATTTTGATGAGAACAAAACTATGTAAGTTATGTGAAATTAATAATTGATTATGAACCTCTTTGCAAATCTTATAAAAGTATAAATAATTTGATAAAAGGACTTAAATTATCTTTATAACACTATATTTTGCATTATATCTTTGTAATATAACTTGATTAGATTGAGTTTGAAATTGTTGAAAGAAGTAAAAGGAGAATAGAACTGTTTGTTGTATCTTAGTATGTGTTACTCAGTTGTTTTTGTGTGAACCGTTTGACTGGTATTTTTGGAACCTTCTAGCTGGTTGCATCAGGTGTTCTGTGATTAATAGTAGGTGATGGATTGTATAGCCCATTGTCCCTAGACCGTCCGGCTGGTTACATCAAGTGTTCTGTTATTAGTAGTAGGTGATGGACTATATGGCTGGTTCTCCCTAGACGGTTTGGTTGGTTGCTGCAAGTTAGTAGGGTGTATTAGATCGTACAACTGGTTGCTTAAAGACTATTTGACCGGTGATCCCATTTAAATGAATCGTCTAGCTAATCCTACTTAAACCATCCAGTCTGCCCATACAAAAAAGAGTTGTTACAAAGTATTAAATGCAGAGAGAAGTGGATCGATGGTTAGATTTTTTTAAGAGGCTATAAGTACAAATTGTTGGGTACTTGAAGGACATGAAATAAAGCTGAAAATCTACAATTATTCCTTTTGTTCTCTTGCCCTTTGTCTTGTGCACTTAATTTGCTAAATCATTTGTAAATCCTAATATAGCGCAAAGTGATTTATACTTATAAGAACTTTGAGCAAGTATACTATAATTGAGATTGATTTTATATTATGAGTTGAGATTGTGGTTTGTGTTGAGAGTTATTGTGATTGAAAATCTTGTAAAATCAAGATTGCGTGAGTTATGAGTACAAAACTTGTATAATCAAGTTATGTATGTGTAGCTCTTAGAGCTTAGATTGAGAAATTAATAAAGTAGTGTAAAGTTTTTAGTTAAAGCTATTGTGTGACCATAGAGAGTAGAGGGCAGTCCAAACTCTATGTTAAATCTAGGCTTGATTTTCTCTTTCTCTTTCTCTTTCTCTTTCTTTATCTCTGTCTCTTTTATTTTCCGTACTTATTATTGTTTTATCATTATCTTGATTATACTTACTGTTGCTTTATTGTCTTGATATTGTATTCATTTATTTATTTAAATAAAAAAAATGGTATTAAAGTAAAATTTGGGCATTGAACTCAATTCATCTCCCATCTTGAGTTCCTAGTGTAGTATTTCAATTAGTATTAAAGCAAATCTCTATAGTTTTCATTGCTTAATTGCATTATAGAGTAAAGATCATGGCACTAAATGCATTAGATTTCATGAAGGGTCAAGTTATAAATAGGCCACTACTTCTTATTAGTGGAAATTATTCATATTGGAAGTGTAGAATGACCATATTCTTAAAAGCACAAAATAGATTGTTATGGCTAGTAGTTAATAAAGGACCATTTAAGATAGAATTAAGGAAGAAAAGAATTAATTCAAAAATAATTGGAAATTACTTGATTTAAATGAAATAGTTGTGAATATTTTACATTGTGCCATCAAGGAACATGACTTTAATAGAGTTTGTACATACAAAAGTGTTAAAGAAATTTGGGAAGAGTTAAAAAGTACATATGAAGGAACTAGTGATGTTAAGAACACAAAGATAAGCTTGCTTTATGGCCAATTTGAAAATTTTAAGATGGATCTTAATAAAACAATTGATGAGATGCATAATAGGTTCATTAACATAATCAATCCTTTAAATGTTCTTAGTAAATCATTTACTAATCTTGAAATCAATTCAAAAATCCTTAAGTCTTTATCCAAGGATTAAGAAGCCAAGAGAATTGCAATTGAGGAAGCTCAGGATCTTAACACAATGTTAAAGGAGAAAATTTTTAGAACTCTTAAGACTCATGAAATGATTAAGAGGCAAAGAGAAGAGTCCAAAAAAAAAAAAAAATTGCTTTAAAGGTAACTGGGGAGAGCTTAAGTAGTGACGAAAGTAAGGATGACGATGATGTGACCACAATTACAAGAAATTTCACAAAATTCATGAAGTTCAATAGGAAATTAGCAAAAGACATGGATGAAAACATATCTCAATCAAGAAAGGAGAAAAAAGAAGTAATCAAGTATTATAATTGTCAAAAACTGGGTCATATTCAACAATATTACCCGGATGTTAAGAAATGAGTAAGGAAAAAGGCCATGATGATAACTTGGAGTGATAGTAATTCAAGTGACTCAAAGGGAGAAATGTACTTTATGGTAATAAATAATAAGGTATGCTTTACTTCAAATGACTCTTTATTTGATGAGCTCAAAAATATGTACAGTGAATTGCTTAAAGAATTTATTAAGGTTCAAAAGAAAAATAAGATGATGAAACAAATGATGATTAAAATAGGAAGCGAATTTAATGCGTTTAGAAATGAATACAATAAAGTAAATGGTGTTAAAGAAAGTTTAGAGGAAGATAATGACTACTTAAAATTAGAAGTTGATAAATTAAATAAAAATAATGAAAAATTGAATCTTAAGAATGAGGATTTAATTATGGAAAATGATCAATTAAAAGAGATGTGTAGTTCTCTTGAAATAAAAGTTAAAAGCATTAAAAGTGAAGATTCTATAGTTGATAGGCTAGGATAGCTTCAAATTGAAAATGCTATCTTAAAATCTAGCCTAGATGATTAAAAACAAATTATAGCGAAGTTTGTGAATAGAGAAAAGAATTTGAATAAGCTTATTAGCTCTCAAAGGCAAGGATTAAACAAAACTAAAATTAGCTATAGTTGGGAATATATTTATAAGTCTTATAAAAGTTACTTTGTATACACAATAACTAAAACTTATAACTATTGCGGTAGATATGGCAATATTGCACATACGTGTGCAATACGTCATGATACCAATTTGAATCATAAAGGAAAGATGATTTGAGTTCTAAAAGGACAAGGATATATCGTTGCTACTAACCACAAAGGACCCAAACTCGTATGGGTACCAAAGAAACAATTATACGTTTTTGTAGGAACTTCAAGTGAGTGCAACTCAAGAAATCCAAATGGAGAATGCTTAAAGAAAATTTGAAATGCATCTAATATGATATTTAATTTAAGAACTCATTTAAGTAGTCTCTATAGAATAACTAACATATTTTATGTGTGCTTGAAATTTTCTATGCTTATTAGGCTTTCATGTACACATTTTTGCCATATCTTAGTCTTCATGTCAAACATATGTTCACTGGTATTTAAATGTGCTAATATCTTATGCTTAAATGGTTGATTTGATATATTTATGAAACTATATAATTTGATATCTCTTCAACCACATTTGAGCTTTCATAAGCATTTGGGAACTCACCTAGCATTTTTGTAATTGATTACTTTCCAAGCCATGCTTATACTCTCACCATGTTATAATACACATTTAAATCTTGCTTGGAATGGACAATTGCAAATATTATATATTTTGTCCGCATGTAAAGTTATTCATATATGTTTAGGATCATATGCATACAATTTTTCCATGCCTTGATTTTAGTGCTTAAATTCGATTCCCACATGTTTAATTTTATCCATAGATTGTGATTGAACAATTAATTTGGCTTATCTTTGTTTTTGTGTGAATTTAACTCCTTTAGACCCAAATTAGGTTCTTATTGATGCTTGAGAAGTCACATAATCATTTTTCTCATTTGCATACTATATGTCTTAATCATACTATCTTTGTGCTAATAGATATAATTGAAACTTGCTTAAAGTACCAACTTGTCATGAACTTAACTTAGTGTGCACGTTTGTCATTAAACTCAATTTATGCCCTAAGTAGTTGATTTTGATGATCTTAAGAAGTGATTTTTTGGATAAAATGTCTTTCCCTTCAAATAAAATGGCTTATAACATAATATTAGGTCTTAAGAACATGCTCACATAAGCTTCTTGTATAAATTTCATCATTTGATATGTTTTGCACATAATTTAATTCATTCTTACTTGTTGAAGTTCTCCTATGCACATCCTTCTCATTTGATGATTTCCAAGTTGAATGAAGGCTCTTATATGCATATTTTAACTTATAAGTCATGTTTAAATGATTAAATTTACTTCATTATGAGTTGATGTGTTTTTGGCACCCTTAAACCACCATAAACTAAGCTAAAACTAGACATTTAGAACATTTTATTTTAATCTAGCCTAAAATGTAAGTTATTTTTGTCAAACATACTTCATTTGAGCTTATATAATTTGTTGGAATAAGATTTATTCGAATGTTGTGAAGAGTCCATGAGCTAAGTGGAAATTTTAAGTGACTAGTGCAATCTGTATGCAACCATGTGAACAATTCAACCGTACCGTCTAAACGATTGCTATAGAATTGGCACTACTAATATGTTCTCTATTTGTATATGGACTTGAACTCCATCCATCCTTTGTTCTGTTATATAGCTTGTATATGTCATTTGTTGGCCCTTAAGATCATTTTTAGTTATCTCTCTTTGATTATGTACTGACTTAAGATTCTGACCTACTAGCCTTTTGTTAGTATACTTATCTGTGTTTATGAATTTTGGCTGCTCTGATGTATGGAATATCTTGTTATAATGAGAAATCAACTCCTATCTTACCAATGATTATGCATTGTATTGCTAGCTAATATTGGCTATTGAATTATGCTCTTTGAAGGTAGCATACCCTAAGGCTTAGGTTAGGGCTATGCTGGACTTTTGACTTGCTTTTCTCTTCCTCTTAACCACTTAAAATCTCATCTTTTTGATGAGGCTAAAGGGAGAGAAGAATTTAAGTCACCTAACTGTTTTTATCTAAGTTTAGTGAAGGTAAGATCATAAAATTGAAGAGATTGGTTGGTTAATAAGTGTCAAATTGAAACATGAAGTTAAATCGGCTATCATCTAAAGTGAAGTTTAAACATTTTCAACTTGCTCTTATATTGACTCTTCCATAAACTTTCTTAAAGGAAATCTTTAATAATTAGTGTTTCATTGAGGGGGAGTATCATATTTAGGGGGGAGTTTGTTTTGCAAAGTTTTGTTCTCTTCAAAAAGGTAGAGATTATTGAACTAATAGGTTCTTGTGTGTGATTTTAATGAGAACAAAACCATGCAAGCAAGTTATGTTAAATAAATCATTGATTATGAACCTCTTTACAAATCTTATAAAAGCATGGATAATTTGATAAAGGACTTAAATTATCTTTATAACACTATGTTTTGCACAATATCTTTGTAATATAACTTGATTAGATTGAGTTTGAAATTCTTGAAAGAAGTAAAGAAGAACAGAATTGTTTGCTGTATCTTAGTATGTGTTATTCAACTATTCTAATTGTGAACCATCCAATTAGTAGTTTTGGAACCATCTGGTTGGTTACATAAGGTGTTCTATGATCAGTAGTAAGTGATGGACTGTACGGCCAGTTGTCCCTAAATCGTCCGGCTGGTTGCATAAGGTGTTCTATGATCAATAGCTAGACTATACGGCTAGTTGTCCCTAGACCATCTAACCGGATGCCGCAAATCAATAGGGTGTATTAGACCATGTGATTGGTTGCTTGAAGACGATCTTGCTAGTGACCCCATTTAAATGAACCATTCGATTACTCTTAGTTGAACTGTCTAATTGGTCTACACAGAAAAGAGTTGTTACAGAGCATTAAATGTAGAGAGAAGTAGACTAACAATTGGATTTTCTCAAGAGACTATAAATACAAAATGTTAGGTCGTTGAAAGACATGAAATAAAGCTAAAAATTTGTAATTATTTCTTCTTTTTTTTTTTTTCACTTTCCCTTTGTCTTGTGTACTTAATTTACTAAATAATTTGTAAACCCTAGTATAATGCAAAGTGATTTATATTTACAAGAACTTTAAGAGAGTGCATTATACTTGAGATTGTGTTTATGTTGTGAGTTGAGATTGTGATTTGTGTTGAGAGTTATTGTAATTAAGAATTTTGTAAAATCAAGATTAGGTGAGTTGTGAGTGTGAAACTTATATAATTAAGTTTGTGTATGTGTAGTGCTTGAAGCTTAAATTGAGAAATTAATAAAGTGGTGTGAAGTCTTCGGTTAGAGGCATTGTGTGAGCTTGGAGAGTAAGGGACAGTCCAAACTCTACGTTAAATCTAGGCTTGATTTTCTCTATTCCTATCTTTTTTATTTCCCATACTTATTATTGTTTTATCATTGTCTTGATTATACTCGTTATTGCTTTATTGTCTCGATATTATATTCATTTAGTTACATAAATCAAGACATTAGTATAAAAGTAAAATTTGAGCATTGAACTCAACTAACTACCTCCCCTCTTGAGTTTCTAGTGTAGTATTTCAGTTTTCTTCTTTTAGTAATCTAATTTGTGCTATCATTTTTAATGTTTTCTACTATTGTCAACTTTGTAAACCCTAATTCTACTAAAGGGTTGGTGTTCCTGGTCAATTCTCATATTCTAGGGTTATTTAGGGCTACGGGTTTGGCAATTGTCATGCTCCAAATAGGAAAAGTTGTAACAATCCCGTTGTGTAAACTAAACTAAGATAGAAGCTAAACTTACAATTGCTATCGTAGATATAGTCCACACAAGGTGTACATGACTCAACCAGCTTAAAGCATTCATTTTGATACATGTGAATGATTAAACTTATGATATAACTTTACAAAATACCTGTTCTATATAACCTATTGTCTCATAATACAACGATATTTACATAAACATTTCACATCTAGAGTTATAATTTACAATAAGAGTTTACCAAAAGCCATAGGTTTAAAGTCTATTTACAATAAGATAGGAAACCAGTGGGCATCCTAGAGAATTCTCAGTTAGTTTCCTCAAAATTGAAAAGAAAAGTCAAAAGCCCAGATTTAGTAGATTCTTTGTTTCTCATTTTTCCAACCAGCTATACGCTAACTTGAAGGTAGTGATATATGAATATCTTAACCTTCACTCGTTACTTATAAAAGAGTTTATAGGGATATAAACACAACTAGCTTAGTAAGTGAGAGGGAGTTAGAAGAGGACTAAACAATTATAAGTAAGGTTATTCATTATATTGAAATGCAATGCAATCAATTACTTAAGACATCGCACAATATTTTTCAATCCATTATAAGGTCAGAGAAATTATATCAACTCCAACTTAGATTAAGGAGATTAACACGACTCAAAATCAGACCAAACTGAGACTTGTGCAATAGAGAACACCCTCCTTCCATAACCACCTATGAACCATAGCCCCTACCCTTACCGTGATCTCCTCGTTTGTTACTTAATTCGACTAAGGATGGGAAAATAACCATTTTAACTACCTTCATCGAAGGGAGTTGGTATTTGGCCTAACACTCTCAATCGTTTTCTTAGCGATTACTATGTATGTCTAGTTAAGTTAGTGCTCAAACAACTCTTATTTCTATATAAGGGTATCCAAACAAATTCACAACAAAACAAAACGAAGTAATCATGCAGAATAGCACGCTAAGGAGTTTAACTCCTATTACAATCAAAATATCAACTACACATATGGAATACACACAGACAACTAGTTACAATCACAACAAAGTACTCTTAAGCTTCTAAATGCTTTAATATAGTATCCCAACAAGCAATAAAACCATAATCCTAACTTACTTGTTCAGATGTTTACAGCGAAAGATTTGTGTTTTCAACATTTTGTTTACTAGGAGATCCTATATATATATAAAACTTAAATTTTAGTTTTTGTAAGAATTAAGAAAATGATAGGGTTCTATCTATTTGTATTTCGCTAGACAATTATATATATAAATATATATTTATATATCTAAAGTATATTATTATTTTCCTTATATAATATAATATAGTTTGTTATATAAGTTAAGTTAAGTTATTAAATATTGATAATATATATAGTTATACTATTACGTATAATATATTATTTCGATATTATCAAAACATACTTTTAATTAATTAAATCATGGTTCAATTATGGTAAGGTTATCATAGTACGTAAATTCTCGTAATATTATGGAGATATAAATTGTATTACATAGAATTGTTTGATTTTAGTAAAAGTAGTGTAATAGCTTCGTACATACCTAACGATATGTATTATGGGTTTTATTTCAAAAGATGAATTGTAAAGAGTATTTTAAATTTCTAATATGCTTATACGTATCTATAATAAATATCATAGTATTATACTTATTTCATGTAATTAAACTATATTTTATATAATTTGTCAATATAACTCAATAATATAGATATTATTCAACTCTAATATATATATAATATATCCCAGACATAAAATTATCATTAAATATATTAAAAATTCCTTTTTACCAAATTTGACGAGCATGTATGTCTATAGTTTTTATTTCAATATTTATCATATTTTAACCTATTATTACTAAAAATAAGCTACAGTTCGTAATTTAAGTTATTTTACTACGTAAATTCATAATAAATAGCTCGAGTCACTAAATAATTTCTTGAAAATTTCTATAGACTCCTAAAAATATGAGAAATTTAGTCATCAGTTGGTTTCATGCTATCAGTTTATTACTTATATACTCGAAATTATAATTTTACCCTTAAATTGTGTTTAATTACCTAAATATTTTTTTTTATACAAAATTATTTCCAATAAATCCTAATATCATTATAAATCACCAGAAGTTAGTATATGTCATTTCCATCAATTAATTTCATAAAAACCCATTTATTTCACATTTTCAGCCTAATTCTAACTATTTTTAGGGCTAAAAATTACATTTAATACTAAAAATACTTAAATTAAAAATCTGGCTACTTTGCAATCAAATATAATATATGTATTCTATATAAAGATTTCGAGTTAGAAACTATATCATTTAACATATTTATTTTAAAAGTGAAAATATTCTAAATTTTACAAAAATAAAAAAATCACACAAAAGCATATCTAAAATAACTTAAATATAAATTTTTCCATAATTTTCTAGGTTGATTTAATAATTTTTAAAATTTAATAAAAAAACAAGCTAAAAGTTTAACTTGCCTGTTTATCAAAGCTCCAACGATCTTGGGGTAGTGGAGAGTTTTTGGAAGTGCCAAACGATGGGTAGGCTGCTAGGTAGTAGAGTGATGCAATAGTAGATTCAAGTTTAGGTTGGGAATTAGTAAGGCTTAGTCCTTATTATATTTTTTTTCCTATTTTTTATAAAATATTATAAATTCTAGATTTTTTTCTCTCTTTTTCTTAAGTCTCAATTTTGCTAAAATAGTAGATTTCTGGTATTTTGTGATGTTTATAAGTTTAGATGTTTTCCGTAAGAAATTTTATTTATATTCTTTCTCATTATAACAAGTAGGAGGTATCCTATTCTTATCCAATTTACTTTAGATTCAGCATGTTAGTTTAATAGGAGGAAGCTACCGTGAATTCTAGAGAAGTCCAGCTAATTTTCTTAACTTTTGGATAAGCTTTAGTTAGTTTTTAATGAATTTATTAATAATATATATATTATGTTAATATTTGTTGCTTATTTGTTATATACGTGTATATATCCTATATGTATCACATATAATGTGTATTTATACTCATATAATTATGTTTCTAATATATTTTTTATTTTTAAGATATATTCTCTACTTATTTTTATAAATTTAACACATTTTATATAATTATGTAATTTTTAGTTAATTTACAAGTATAATTATTATATATACTAGGTATACTCATATAATATATTATGCTATATTATTTTCTTTTATCACTTAATTAACTTATCTCTAAATTATCATCGCATTCCGAGTTTGATTTTAGAAGTTTCAATCATTTTTACTCTATATTAAATAATCACACTTCTAAGGGTAAATTTGAGATCTTTGGTCATTATTTTTGAAATCTAACTTTATTAGATTACTTCAACTAACTTTTTTATTTTAATCATAAAATTTAAGCTAAATCGGATAAATTTTTCTCGGAGGCCCTAAATTTAGGTTTGATTGTCCTAAATACGATTTCAAGGGTTCACAACTATTGAATTCGTCTTAGGTCCTTATGAAGCCGGGGTTTAGGGTTTATATCCTTATGTTTGCTTAAACAAGTTAGCGTATCTTTTAATATAAATTCAAACCACACCTCATTTGGACATAAATTAAAAAATCATGCATTTTAAAATTTTTTGAATCTATCTGACCAAAATTCGGGTTTTTATCAAGTTTAAGCTTGTTTCAAACTCTAAAATTTAAAATATACATAATAGGTCCAATTTTATAAGGTAATGGGCCTAGGTTAATTCAAGGCTCAAGTCTTATTTATAGTTAATTTGACTGACTAGAAGTTAGTATAGTTAAGCTAAATTTATTTTCAATAAATCAATGGGACAAGCTTATCAGTTTAACGTAAATGGAGTTTGCACTACATATAGGAGGTTAGAGTTGCAAATCCTATTATAAGCAAGATTTTCTTTCTTATTTTTTTATTAAAAAAAAAGAAGAGGCAAACTAGGTTGAGTTGTGTCCTGTTCACATATACATAAAGAGGATATGGGAAACCATTTTTGGAGGACAACAACATGCTTATAAGACACATCATCTTTAACTTGCAAGGTATCCTCCATTAAAGCTTATCCTGAGCTTGGTTCGTAGCCATTTTCCTCCATTTTCTCGTATTTTTGAGCAATGGGATGGTCATGAGACTAATTTACATTCAAACACTAATTAAACAAGAATTAAGGAGGGATTTAACTTGAACTTCAATGATCTCTGATCTTCTCTCTTCACCTTGTACATTTTAATCCCCGTTCTCTTATAAATTTGACCTCCTAAATACATTCTTAGGTTTAATTCCTCTTAATTTTCACTCCATTTTATCAAAATTTCACTTTCTTTCTTTGCTCCACCACTACAAACTAATGTTATCAAACTTAGACTGGCCCAATCGATTTAACCTGGTTTGACTAGAATTGATAAGAATCATAGTCCTTTGATATGGTCCTGAGTTCATGGACTTGTTACCTTAGTCTGTTGAGCCCTTCAACAATAATTCACTATTGAGGAAGCCGAATTCCTACAAGTTGACCTATTTGAGTTTCCAAACTCTTGCCAATAGATGACTATCTCTCTAGTAAAGGAACTTAGAGCTAGTTGTTACCTAGCTTAGAACCAAAACAATATAATGTCGACCTATTCAGGACTAGGACAAAGTGCAACAAATAGCTCAACGTACCATCCCAATAACTCGACTAGGACAAGGCCAAGCCTACCAACAGCATCTAACTCATTTAAACTAGCTCAGCTTCGAACTAAAAAGCCTAGCTGCATCTGAGGTTGTAGAATGAGTCATTGATACGTATCCTTTGCTTTTCTAGCATTATACTATTTCAGCAAATGATCTATTTTGTTTCTTTCTCTATTTTGCCCTTTGCAAATTCCATGTAATCTATATTAAGAAACATGCCCATTTTAGTAAGAAGTGTAACCTTACATTACCCTAAATGAGTAGTATGAACCTTTAGCACCCCTTCCCTAACACTTCCCCCTCTGCTGAATGGACTCCAACCATACTCTTATCTAACTCCTTTGAGGAGAGATAGTGACAAGTAACTTGGTGTAAAACTTGTGAGTCATATCAAGCTGAACCTTGAGTTCATTTACTCAACATTGACTACTATTACTTTTCTAACCATCTTGGTATCAGAGCTTTGGCTAAGTTCATTGTGGAGTGTAAACGATTGTGCCTAAAGTTTGAGTATTGTTAGGAGTGTTGGTATTGTCTATAAGTTTCGTGGAGTAAGTTGTAGATGTACAGTGTAAGTTCTCAATGTATTCTTGTTTGACTCTGTTTTACTATATTTTTAGCGTTACAAAATAGAGTAAGTAGTAATAGTCAAGTTTCTAGGCTATTTCAATTTATGCGACATGGATTTTGCATGTAGCAATGAGTTTGAGGAAGTGTGGTTAGTGTCGTTGTAACATTAATATTGTTAGTGGATTTCTAAAGTTATATGTTTGCAGTTGTACCTTGTTCATATTGATTGTGTTTACTGCTATATTAGGTATCGTTTGCTATAGAAAATGATTGATTTAAGTATTAATGTTGGCATTAGTGACAACAAAAGTAAAGTTGTTTACCATGGAAAGGCTGCCTCAATTACTCCAAAGTCAGTCGACGAGAAGCTCGATAAGCATACTGACTTAATAGAGAGCATATTGATGGCAATACAACACAATGGTAGAAAATATTGGGTAATATACGCATGGAAAAGAAAGATTTTTCAAGATCAACAAGGTAGGCTCAATTTTTATTGGCTAGTTCTAGCTAAGAGATGCAATAAATAACCTTTGTTATAATAAATAAAAAATTTGATATGGAAAGAAATAAAAGGAGTGGCCACTCTTTATATTTGATGCATGAGCACCAATTTTCTATTATCAAAGATGAAGGTTTTAATGTAATGCAAATATGAGGAATATCTAAATGGGAGAAAATTTCAAGTAATACTCTTAAAAGGGATTACATTTATGTATATTAACTAAAGAGGAAAAAATTGCATTTATTGCTTAAAGCTATTCAATGAATAAGTTTGTTTGTTGATTTATGAAAGTAAAAGAATCAAAAGATAGATATACAGTGTCTAGTTGTTCTCTTAACCATGATTGGAAGTTACAAAAAACTGTATTTAATTTTATTCTTATATCCCTTTTTCGTTATGGAATTAATAACATTAATTTTATTTATGAATGTTTGAAAGAGTTGGTTATTGAAAATAAGATACAAACTAGGTTGACAATACATTGAATAGCGATATACAATAGACATTGAAAGATTCATTTTCTAAAAGTAAGAGACTACCTAGTGAGGGGAAATAATTCCATTTTAGTTGTTGTGTTCACATGTTCAATCTCATAATTTAAGATGGTCTATTAAAAATTAAGGGAATTGAGATTATGCATGAGACCGTTATTTATATTATTCAATTTGAAGCTTGACTTCAAGTTTTTTCTAAGTTTGTACAACAGTTGCAATTGTCTAAAGAAAACTTATTCTCTATTGTATGATATGTTTGAACTTAACTCATGGGATGTTATCTATTGCATTGGATTTCAAAGAATTGTTCTCCACATTTGCAGCAAGAGGCCCACATTATTGGTCTTATCCAAGTTTGAATAACTTAGAGAAAATTGAGAAAGTTTAGGTATTGTATGTTTAAATGTTACTATAAATATTATTTGTAGTAATGACTATTTGACATCTAATTTGTTCTTACTTAAAGTGTATTATGTAAAGTTAGTAATATTGATCGGGTGATGAATAAGAAAATAAAATGCTCCGATAAGTATTTGGAGGAGTGCAATATTTGATGACCATAGCTAGTGTCTTAGACCTTGATGTACATGGGAGGTCTTGAGTTTTTCTTTCCTCACATTTATCCTACATAAGAGGAATGTGGAAGTGTTGTAAGAGTTTGAGAAGCTTTATGTAATCTTTATGGGGATAATGTAAAGGAGTATGAGTCTATTAATGAAGGAACTTATGGTGATACTCGAACAAGGAATCATACTCCTTTCTTATATGATGAGAATCAATTTGATCGAGAAGAATTTATTCAATTTATAAAAAGTGTTGGGATAATATTATTAGAGAAGTCACACTTAGATGATTACTTTGTGAAATGGACTTAAAAAGGAGTGCAAAAGAATTTGATGTTTTAGAATGATGGGAAATGACCCATATGAAATATCATACTTTGTTCTATAAGGCATGTAATATATTGGGTTCCATTAACAGCTTGTGAAGCTACATTTAATGCTAGTAATAAAGTATCTTACCTTTGCCTCATTATCTTCAAAAATAGTTTAAGTATTGCTTTGTTGTGTTGATTGGTGCTATAATATTATGGAGCAAATTGTGATTGCTTATGTTTCTAGTAGTTTGGATATTTGTTATTGCAATCCTTTATTTTTCTTTAAACCCATTAAAGTCTATGGAGAATGATAATAGACCATTAAAGTTTTATCCTTTCCATTACATGAATGTCTAATGAATTTATAAGAAGTATATTGTGACTAATTTATTATAGCTTGAAGTGACATTAATAAAAATTATTAATTATTTATTTTGTAACATGGCTATATTTGTTTTGCATTTTCAATATACTCATTTTCAGGCAAAACCAGAAATATAAAGTATTTGTTATTTTAGATGAAGAGCGTTTAGAAAGAAGTATTAGATAATGTATCGTACCTGATCTAATTGAAAAAAATATATATATTTTTATAGAGGACTTCTTATACAATGGATGCTGATGTTTTTAGGTTTATATATTGGTGTCTTTATTGTTCATTCTTATGCTTATGCAATAGATTGCTTCATGTTAAATGTTGATGGATTATGAGTACGTCAATTAAGTAGTGCTTATGTCTCAATGTTAAATTTATCATCTTTCTTTTGGTCCTATTTAAAAAGGAAGAGAGGGGTGGATTGATTATTATAAATTTTTGCAAAAGAAAACCTAAGATTTTAAAATCTAAAAGTCCCCTTAAGAACTATTGATAGCATAAATATTTTGACAACTAAACTAAACAATAATAAAATAGTAATTATGAGAGAGAAGAGATAAGAAGATCATGTATAGGATTTTACAAAAGTTTTACCTCATGCATTAATCCTTTCTTTCAACTCCACCATTAGGGATTTGGTCATCTTCACTAATCGTTCCACCATACCAACTTAATCAAACTTTAAAAGAGAGTAAAGTATTTGGTCTTCTTAATCTTTACAATCAACTGTCCTATCTCACTAGTCTCTATATAGATTAAACACAGGATATAGAACCAAATAATCTCTTTAAAAGTTACAATCATAATACAAACTCAAGAAATTATACAAATTGAAGAGAAAAGTATAATTCTTCGAAATTTAACTCAACGAGTCAAATCACGAAATCAATTATGAAGTATGCTATTTTTTCACTTTCTTGTTTGGTGCTTTTTCTTATTTAAATGCCTCGGGTATTTATATCTTTTTCTTCAATGTTCAAAAGATGATATTTAGCTGATAATTTGATGAACATTTTGATTTGTAGATATGCAACAAATCCTTCTATCCTTATCATGAATCTAATATGGATCTTGTAACATCTATTTTTGACTCTATCTTTATCTACAAGTTTAGAATGATCTTTATCCATATTGCTGCAGTTCTGATTTGTGTAAATCCCAAAAGATATTTTTCCTATTTAAGTGGAACGGGTTAATTATATTTCTCAAATATAATTAACCAGTAGAGTTGGGCCTTCTAATATTCTTTTCTAAAGCTTCTACTTGAATTTCTACAACTTTAGTACTTTTTTGGGATTACATTTTCTAAACCTTCTATACAAGCTTCTATAAGCGCCTCTGTGTTTTCTAGACAAAAGCTTCTACTCAAGTTTCCATCATGCTTCTTAGATACACATCATCCTTAACTTCAACTGAAGTTTCTACAAGTGGTTTCAATATTTTCCAATTTAGAGCTTCTACCTAAGCTTCTAATTGTATTTTTTTGTTGTGCTTCATTTTACATTTTCTACTTAACCTTCCACTAGATTTTCATCAGATCTCCTTGAAATTTCTACACAAGTTTCCTTAACACTTCTGTCCTCCTTTCACAGTATAATTAAACCTTTTACTTGAGTTTCTAATAGTATTTCATACATGACGTGTATACTTTTATTTATCACTTGAAGGTTCTACTATCACTCTAAATGAAATTTATGTAACTTCTTATTTTCCTTTTGTATAACTTTCTATCAAAGGCTCTACATAATTTATAAAACCATGATTAAACAATCCTTTCTGTTATCATCAAAACCAAGTTAAAGAGAACCTAACATTTTGTAGATGAAGATTAAGAGAAATTGAGACATTGTATAATCACATACGCCGTACTTTATATTTCAATTTATAATAAGTTAGAATAATCCAATTAAATTGAACTTTCAATTAATCTCTAATTCTCACTCAAAACTAGCTTATTTTTCAGTCAAATTGAGTTTATAGGAATAATGGAGCCTAATTAAGTCTACTTCAATTTGATTATCAATTTAAGTATAGTGTAAGCTTCAAGATCAAATCTTGATTGAATTCATATTCACCTTATTCTTTGAGTTTTTCATTCTAGTTGATTTGGTGCTTAATATTGTATTATCTCAACACTGCTTGTATATAGTCTTTAGGTAAGAACTAAAACCAGTGCAAGAGAAATTACAAAGTGTAATGGTTTTTCTTAAAACTCTATAGTTATTGGTTGTAAGTGTATATGGAAATGTAAATGATGATATGGTGAAGAATAATCATGGTCAACACCAATTGTCAACCAAGAGAGATAAAGCAACTTTTCAAATCAGCATATTCAAAGAGTTTTAGATATACTTAAAGCCTCGCATGCTTCAATTTTGAAGATGAATCAACAATTCAACCACCAAACAACCCTATTTATCAAGGTATGATGCTTATACACCTTTGCCCTCCCTTCTTCCTTCGACAATTACCTTGTTGCTCATACCTAAAAAAAAAAAAAATACATGAAGTCCCTAACAGAAGAAATCTAGTTTAAAAAATTATATAATGCAAGAAATAATGTATTATATAGGGGACAAGCGGTGGTGGATAAGCAATTCAGGAGTACCTTAGTTAAAGGGAAACTATGAAGAAAATATATAGCGGCTTATGACTCATAGTAGAATTAATACCATTGGCTAAAGTAATAACAAAATTTCCTATTATGGTTGCTTATGATAAATAATTGTGTGAAATTGGAAGTGACTGAAAAAGGAAACCCTAATGAATGCTTAGGTGTTTGCTGTATATGCTTAAAGGAAGAGGGGAAAAAAAAAAAAGACTTAAATCTCATTCTAAGGTTGAATTTAATGGGAAAAGAGAAAATGGTAAGACGAGAGTAGGGGATTTTATACTTAGAAAATTGGGCAAAATAGGTGGCTATGGATGAAAGACAACCATCGTTTCATGAAACTAAAGGAAAGAGAGAGGGTCAAAGAAAATCATAACCCTAGCTATCAGCTCCTCTAACCCATTTCATGTATGGTAAATTTTGGAAAGATTCAACTCAAAAATACAGAAGAAAAAGGCTTCATTCATTGAGACATAACACATACAACCCCAAACCTAGTATTTGGCTAGGAATTTCGCATTATGAAGAAGATAGTTGTACTCCATTTCTCATCTCAATTGCTCGTTTCCTTTGAGAAAAGAAAAGAATCGAAACCTTTTTGCATGTGTGTTAAGGGATATTATGTTTGGTTTTCGGTTTTTCCCTAAGGTTGGGGGCTTTTGAATTTCTTTTTTTCTTTTTTATTTTATTTATTTGGGGGGTGGGATGTCGTGTATTGTCATATGACAAAATAATTTAAAGAATAAGCTTCGACAATGAAGGTGGAATCAAGGTTCCTAAAGTGTTGTTGTGATGTTATTTAAAGGTTAGAGATGATAGGAGAGAGAAATGTACTATAGCTATTTGTTATGAGCAAAAAAGAAGAGTGATAGTAAGTTTGTCTTAGTTGTGTGTCTTGAGAAGGATTATGAAACAAAAGATTATAATAGGTCTATATTGGTTCAGCCAATAAGGTTTGCAAGTGGAAGGATCGGGCTTAGACTTAGGATAGTTCGTGTGAGTTAGATTAGAAGGTGCACTAGCTTGATTAAGGACAACTTAGAAGGATTTAGTGGAAGGATTGGAATATGGGCTTACGCTCATCTTAATTTCTATGGATTTAGAGTCAACTAGCAAAGCTCTTACATATGACGTTAATAACATATTTAGCTAAACTTTTATTATTACATTCATATATGTAATACAATAGCATTAGCTAATAGCATATATAACAAACTGGGTTATGTGTCATTCATATGCATCAAGATCACAAGAATATTCTAACTACTTTTATAGGGAGAATACATGTATATCATATATATATATATATTATTTTTAAAAAATGAAGGAAAAAATATGTTTTTAATTCTTAATGTTACTAATAACCTTGTAATCTAATGGCATTAATATTTGTCTTTTAAGTTGGATGGACCAAGTTTGAATTTTTCCTCTCCCATAGTTAGCTAAATAAAAAAAAAAACCTTAGTGTTTATTCACTTTTCTACATGAGTCTTCAAACTTATTTTCTTTTTCCTTTGTTTAAGTCTTCAATATTTTCAAATCCTTACAAAAGTAGGATTTCCGTTAAATGTATTACCTTATCTGTTTATTCGTGAAATTTATTAACTTTAAATCGATCCATAGTAATTAATTTCGTAAAATGATAATATTAAATATATTTAATCACATGATATAATAAAATTAATATTGAATAAATTTAATAATATAATATGATAAAATAATTTTTAAAATTACATAAAGTTATTAAAAATAAGAAAAATGAGTTGGAAAAATATGTACAAATCCAATCACATTGTCCATCTATCAAAAAGCCAATGAGCAGTTAACACATGTCCAAGATGTGCAAAAGATTTAATGGATTCAACGGAAGTCCTACTTTTGTAAAGTTTTGAAAATATTGATGACTTAAACAAAATATAAAAAGGTTGAGGAGTTAAATAGAAAAGTGAGTAAACAAAAGTGTACTTTTCCTAAAAAAAAAAAAAGAAAAAGGTACAAAAATATTTGTTCCCTTTATATTCAGTAAATTGTTGTGCCCTATACTCAAAGCAATCTTGATATATTTCGTTTCAGTTTTGTACTTTATATCAGCTTGTCAAATTCATTACAACCCAAAATTATTACATTTGCATGTAGTCTTTTGCTTTGTAATTACTACACTTCAATGCATGAAAAATAATCAAATACATAGAGTTAAAAATTTAAATTTCCTTTTCAAAGCTAGAAATTATTGCATAGATAAGCGACAAAGAAATGTGATTACTTCAACCAAGACTTAGAGACATATAATGTTTTTTTTTTTTTTTATAATTCTCAGTACCAACTTTGAGAGGTCTTTGATCGTGATGTGCTTTTGATTTATTCCTTAAGAATGTATGATCTATTTGTTTTAAGGTGAAAATGATAGTTGATGTGTTTTAGATTTTTCTTAAGAGTATGAATATCCTTATACAATCACATAAGTATCTTAAAAAGCTTTATATCTTAAGTAACTTTGTATTTTATCTCTATATTTCTTTACAAGAGTTTCTTCACACTTTTTAAAGTTTTATGGGCCCTATACTATTATTACCTTTTAAACTATTGTTTTTAATATTTTGTAAAGATAAACTTAGTATCAATAAATATTATATTTGTATAATGGAATAGATATTATTAGTATTCATTATATTAATAATAAATATTAATACACATAATAAATATTATATTTGTACATTTATAATATATGAATTATTGTATTAAAAATCTTAATTAATTACATTTAAATATTCTTGATCCAGTGATGTTTTCCAAATAGTTAATAGGATAAGGATAATGAATTAATTCAAAATTGATACCAATTGAAGTATATAAAAACTGGAGAAAAAAAAAAAGAACGAAAAGCTAACATATAATTTTAAATTACCAACTATTTTACAGTAACTAATAAGTCCAAAATGCTGCTTCACATGTTCATTTAACTCACTTTGAAGTTGATGGTGCTTTATCCTATCACAAAACCAAATATTGTTTTGGATGTATGTTGCATAATTTGCAATATAATTGTGAGAGATATGAGGTAGCGAATCACTAGTGTCTCCTAATTCATAATATGGAACTTCAAAATCGAAATTATAATTATCTATTTCATCTTCAACAATCATATTATGCAAAATTATGCATGTTTTCATAATTTTCCTTATATCCTCTTGATCCTAAAAACATGATGGCCCATAAACTACATGAGAATGAGACTGCAACACTCTAAGTACCCTTTTAACATCTTTTCTACATGCTTCTTAGTGCTTAGCAAACAATTGTTTCTTTAGACTATGTAGGTATGAAATCGATCTAACAAGCGTTAACTACTCTAGATATATATTATTTATGAGATAATATCCTGTATCATAGTTTCATCTATTGATGGTATAATAAGATGGTAAGGCTCGTCCCTCTAAATTGTCGTAAAAAATGGGTGAACACTCTAGTACATTAATATCATTATTGAAGCTTAAAATACTAAAAAATGCATACCATATCCAAATGTCGTATGAAGTAATGGCTTTAAGCATGATTGTTGGAGAACAGTCATCACCTCAAGTACATATGCCTTACCATGCAACTGGACAATTCTTCCTTCTTAATGCATATAATCAATACTTCCCAACATGTTTGAAAATCCACACTGCCTTGCAATATTAAGCAAGCGCTCAATGTTAGCAAGAGTAGGCTCGAGTAAGTACTCATCATTGAAATAAGTAATGACATCTTGAACAAATTTTTTGAATCATTTTATTATTGTGCAACTAACCATACATAAGTAGTCATCTAAAGCTTTTCTTGCAACTTTATATGCCAACATCCAAATAGATGCAGTGCACTTTTATAGTGGTGAAGCATTAAGTTTACTAACATCCCTTGTTTGTTTGAAATATGGAGGGAAATCTTGAAGTGCTTGTACAATGTGGAGGAATAGAGCTTTCCTCATTCAAAATCTTCACTAAAATTGCTCATCAATATATATTAGGTTATCTGAGAAGTAATCATTATATAATCAATTTTGTCTTTCAACTTGACCTCTATCTATGTACTTTCTCTTTTGTCTTCTCTTTGAAGAACTCCCACATAGCTTTGAGAGCATTTCATATAAGGAATCAACCAACAATACCTACTTACTCTCCTAAAGAAATAATTCTTAGGCTACTTCGATGGTTATTCTTTCCATCCCAGAATCAAAGCTACCTGTTAACATGATTATATGAGAGAGTAAAGATTAGAGTTATTTTGAATGGAAATGAGAAATAGATGGTGCATGGTAAGGTACATGTTTGCATGCATATATACAAACACATACACATACACCTTAATTGTTACTTTTACAATGACCGCTTTTATAAGGGCCACTTTTATAATGGTTACTTTTATTATAATGCCTTGGAACTCAAGACGCTATAACTTAACCATGAATCAATATTGAGTATTGGCAAATGAAGGCTTAAAGCCTGTTTACAAATATCCATAATGATAATTATACCATATTTTCACTCTATACAAGTCTCCCAACAATTTTGACAAGAGTAGCTCCTTCAATCTCGCTTACACTAAATCACTAATTCCAACTATAGATTTCTACATTAAATAAAGATAACTTATAGGAACCATATAAGGGATAGTAGATCTATCACATTAAGTGTTGATGCTCGATCTCTAAATATAGTGTTGATCTCACCACAACATCACCACATACATACTAGTAAATCCTATCCCGATGACTTGTTATGTCTTAACTCATTAATAAGGCCAATCTCAACTAGTATCTATAGCTAAAAATTGAAGTCCCTAAAGGATAAGTGAAATTCCTAATACAAGAGCTACCATAAGCACATATGCATGAACACATAGCTAATCATTTCACACATGGATGCATGCATGTAAGAACAACAATAGATTATTATCTTATATTTAATGTCAAACATAAGGCACATCATTATTGTCCTCGTAACCCCGAATCGCGTGCAACAACACAATATGGTGTTGGGTACTCCCTAATACCTTGAAGTCCAATAATTAATCGTGAATCTACTTAAATTATTTTGGTATGCAACTCCACTCAAGATAACCCGACTTACGAATCATCATATTAGGATATTACCTTAAGATCATCAGTACTCCTAATCCTTTAGATCTAGCCACACATACTCAAAACAAATAATATTAAAGGTTGAACATAATTTAAGTCCATTTTCAACTTATAACTACACAAGCACATAGAACAAATAAAGTAACCTTGTACCAAAACCAACAATCTAGATTTGCACTGGATTCTCTAAGCAACTGGTTTCAACTCTAAAATCTACGCAAAGAATGCATTTCACTTCATATTAAAGCCTTTTCCTCTTATTGAAGTTAATCTAAAGTCATCTAAGTTCAAATCCCATAAGTTGGTACCTAGGTGTTTATAATTCTTAGTAATGTCTAATCTAGTGTTCTAGGCTTGATTCTAGGTTAGATTACATTTAATCTTTATTTTTGGTTGTTAGAAATAGGTTTAGGATCAAATTACACAAGTTTAGGCTGAAATAACTCAATTACCATCAAGCTGGCATGATGGAACACTGTTAAAAGGGTTTTGGAACAACATTGAAACAAAGCTACAAAAAAAGGCCCTTTATTGGCAAGCCAACTCTCAAAGGAGCCAATATGCCAGTTATCTACAAGCAGGCCGATTCAATTATGAACCAGTAAGGTGGCTCCTTAACTGACTTTCACCTAGATTTTTCTTCTTTTTTTTTTTTTTTTAGATGAATGCACTTAGATTTTTCTTCATTCATATTTTACAGCAACCTTTTGTAATTCCTTTTTCCGACTTCAATTTCATTCAAAGTCCCACTTCTAGACAATTTCCATACTTCCTAGTCCTTTTCACAATACTTAAAATCATATCTAAACATGTTTTTCATATAGAATCAAGGATTGAGAAACTTAATTAAAATTTTTCTTCATACTCTTCGAGATCGCTTGTTCCATACACCACTACAACAATTTGGTGAGATGAAACTTCTAAATAAGTAATTTTGCAAAACTTCACATTACAAAACCAATTTGTATGCTTACCAAACTATGTGTCCCCAACAAGTTCTACTCTTATCGTTCTTGTTCAACAAATGCACTAAACTCCTCTATTTCAACAATTACTGGTTAGATTGCATACACTATCATTAAATGAATGAAAAACCCAATAATCTCTCCACTTACTTTTTTCAGTTCCTATATTTGTTATAGTGGGGTGTTAGCAAATGTTTATGCCAATGAAATAATATGTTTAAGTACTTAAGTTAGACAAGAGGAAAAGAGAGAAAAGAGGGTTTTATGTTTTTAGATGTACGTATTCATTCACCCAATTTTTTTTTTATTAAATTCCTACTTTGCCAAATCTTTTTAATTATTTTATAACTTTTATTTAACAATTGCACTTATTGTTAAATATTCAAGTTATTACATTTATAATGGCCACTTTTATAACAACATTTTTTTTTTGTTTGATTTGATTGGTGGGTACTCTTACAACTAATAATTTTTTTAAATGGTTTGAGTGGCAAATACTTCTTTAACAACTATTAATTTTTTTTCCTTAAGAGAGTAATAAGGTTTTTTTTTTTTTTTTTACAACTTTTCACTGGTAAATAATTAGAATTGGTACAACAGTTAAAATAAGCTTCTTAACACATTCAAGTTTTACATAGTCTAACAATAAGAAATTCCTTTAATAGAAACTAATACAATTGCTAGCTCAATGTGAAACTACTGGCTTTTTTTTTTTTTTATCAATATCTCTTTACGCATCTCCTTAATCCATTGTCTTTGTACTTTCTCCATTGAGGATGTATTAGCAAACATTATTTGTTTCTCCTACCAAAGCTGCTTTCAGTATTCCTTCTATTCCTAAACTTCAACAAATTTATGCAAGACCTCAACATTGCCTTAATCTATGTTGCTTAAGTCTTCTAATTTCTGAATTAGTTCTCAAATTGCCTCACTATATTCTAATTTCTCTTTCCCCTTCCTTTTGCCTACCGCTTTACCAAGGGAGATTCTAACTTTTTCAATGACCTCGTCATTTATTAGTACATCATCATTTGATGATGAACTTATATATTCTCCATCTTTATCTAACTTGGTTCACTTGTTTTGACTTTCCCAGTATTTTCGACTTAGAACCTCCATTTCAGGTCATTATGTGATATCAACTAATAATGCTCCACCATACATTGTTTTTTCTTATTTTGCTTAAACAAACCATGAGCATCTTTTGTATAGTATTGCTCACTCTTTCCACTTGTCCTCATCATTTTATTTAGTCATAATAAGTTTTGAATTTACATCACATCCCTTGAGATTTTATGCCACTAAGCCTTACATTATAGCCAATTTCATTTTTATGGATTATTGTCCTTATCATAGGCTAATCTTTTCTCAAAGCTTTCATGAACTCATTGCTAGAAAATTTGCAATGGTTAGTTATGTCCAACAATTGGATCTTTACTAGCCCTTAATCATACATAATAAGGTGTTTTCCATCAATTTGCTCCCATTTTTTCGGTGACTATGATATCCTTTATTATCATTATCATCCTCATCCTCCAAATTTATGTATAGGATATTGTGGATACTACAAACCTGTACTACCTAGTATTGATGGTGACTGATTAGACAAGTGTTGAGAAGAACTTGTTCCAATCAGAATGTATTGTTAAATGTTTTCAGGTGCAAAGTTAGGACAGATTATCATTGACATTAAATACTATATTAAATTTTTTTGGGTTAATGGGATAATTTTGGGACACTTTGAAGATATGCATTGAATGTGAAATAAGAGCCCGTCTTTTGAAAACGTAGACATTTGAAAATTTTGCGTGTTTTATAAGTGATAAAAATATGATAAATTTTGAGAATTATTGAAATTCATAGATTCTCTTGATTTTCGAATATTAGTACAATGAATTGAGTTGTTGTGAAAGGGTGTTTAAAATGTACACAAGTCGCCAGGAAAACAAAAATATTAATGGAATTTGTCTGTTAAAAGATGCATGTTGTTAAAACAGGTACGTCAAATTATGTGCATTGTGAATCTGTACATGTTGTAAATATTTAGTTTCAGGTAAAGTCAGCCTTTTATTTTGCTCATATTCAGCTTCTTCCACAAACGAAGTGTTTTAAAAAAATAAAATAAAATTACATTATAACCCGTTACTCGTTAGAGAAATCTGACATGATTAAGAAACACCAGCTCCTTTGCAAATATTGGAGAAGACATGCCAATGGCGTTACCTAGCTTAGGGATATGTACCAAGTCACCGGCGATATTCATGCTCTAATAAATCCTACTAAAGAATAGTCCTTTTTTTTTTAATTTTCTTTTTCCTTTTTGTTTCATACAATCTTTTTAATTAAAACGATATGATCTCTATTTAAAATGTTATGATAGGTGTTTTCAATTTAATCGTATCCGCACTGTAACACTAGTATAAACAATTCATTTTTGCCCTCCTTATATTGATTTTTCAGTCAAAAATCCAAAAATTTTGAAAAATGAAAAAAATACAAAAATTCATAAAATTGAAAACCCTTGAAAATAGGAAAATAGAAAAATTAAAAAAATTTAGAAAATTTGAGATAAGGAAAAAATATACAAAAACTCTCAAAAATAAAATAAAAGCATTTTATGAAGATAAAAAAAAAAAAAAAAGTAGTGTTTTAAGGCAGAAATAATTTTGTACGACCAAAAATGATTTTTAAAGTCGAAATATGCATATATGATATAATTATTTTGGAGAACTTCTGTCCCAAAGAACCCAATTTCATTAAAAATTAATTTTTTAGACTTGATCAAGCTTACTCATTTCTAAGGTTAGACTTGTAATCTGCAAGCAAGGCGTAGAAAAGCAAAATGATCACAGAGTTTATTTGAGACTACAAGTAAGTTATATAAGATAGAAATTAGATTCTTGCAGTTTGTTCGAATACCAAATTCTCGCAATCCTGTCAATAGAACGAAGAGTACCTCGTCTTTTTCGAGAAACTGTCTTGAATGCTACATTATATCTGTAACAAATTAAAAGTGCCCATGATGATATATTTACATACATCAATTAGAATAAACTGCTTTTTTTATTTCTAGCTAGCTTTTGATTGCTTTTAATTAGCTTCTTCTGAATGATTCTAATCAACTTCTGATTACTTCCAACTCTACTTCTAATACTTATGATCTAAACACTCCATAAATTGCAAACTTACCTTATTCGCATTACTATTAGAGCATACACACTGATGCTGTGTGTATCACGATATAATAAAATATATACATATATATAATATATCATATAAAAGTTGTAGTTTTTTAACTTTGCTACTCTCTTTACTTGTGAGTAAAATCTATAAGAAATTTTAGATGTGTATACTTTCAAATAATGAAAATGTTTTAAGATATTTGTTTAGTAGGAAAATGAAGTTACAACTTCGGGCGAAAAAAAAGAAGAAGAAGAAGAAGAAATTACAGTTAGCACTCTATGCTAATCTACTCATAAAGTCATAATCTCCATTTTTTTTTTTTTCCTTCGAAAATTATATTCGACACTTGAGGAAGACAAGCAACTAGTTTTGGTTTAATGATATAGACAAAAGAAATATGCACTAATAATGTGTATACCTGAAAATGAAGAAGAATCCACACAGAGTTATTGTAGATAATTAACTTTTTTTATTATCTTTGTTTGCAAATAATATCATAAATATCTTCATATATTTGTTTCATTCAAAAGTGTGGCTATAAAAAAGTTATCACTACTTTCTAATAAACCACGAATAGTCTCTAAGATTTTCTTCTTTTTATCCTTAAAAAACTATATATATTACGAAAATTGAAGTCGGATAGCCCTTATAAACTATATATATATATATATTTTTTTGCCAAGTAGATACTTCTAGGTCGATATTATGGATAATAATTGTACCAGTGATATCAAAGGTGTGGTGGGAAAAAAAAAAAAATTACTGTTATTCTCCCTTCATTAAAGTAGAACAATTGGAATTGCAATGGCGTTGACAATGTTTGTGTTAAAGCCGAGAACAAGAATGTCAATGTCGAAGAGCCAATGAAATACGGTCAACTAGCTGTATTTTTGGTGCGGGCGGACGAGCTCTTGTCCAACTGGCCGGCCGATTAAATGCAGTTGGGTCGATTTGTTTGTTCAGCCTACTACCCCATATGCATTGATGCACCGTATTTTCTCATTTGGGGAGGAACACGTACACTGCCAATTTATGGCTTTTCAGTGCCTTCATTGGTTTTCGTCTCAACCCTCCAATAATAGAATCTGAAATTGAAACATTCTAGTCAAAATAAAAATAATAATTTAATAATAAAATTAATTTTGATCATGCCGATATAAAAAGCATTGCTAATAAAAAGGGCATTTTCAACTTATGAATCTTAAAATAATTTCAAATTTACTTGAGTTTTGTCTTATAGAATTAATATTTTTTAAATCAAGGTTTTTTATAATATTTTTAAATAACTCTTATCATATGCAATCTTACAATAAAATAATTTAATTTCACCAACAAATTATATATTTTATTTTATTATTATATTCATCCTATCTCTTTTTATGTTTTAATCATTTTCATATTTTCTTATTTTTCCTCATTTCCTTTATTTTCATTTTATTAAGGTTTATTATTATTATTATTCTCGAAGATCCCTAACCCTACCCTTAATGCTAAAAGGTTCCCATTTTTTTCCCCAAACCATGCCCTTCTTCACTCTTTCAACATCTTCCTCTCTTGAACCCTTCACCCTCGTTTCTTTCTTTCATCAAACCTTAGCCCCTTTTCAATCTCCTTTGTCTCACTCTCCCTCGTCATTTTAACTCTCTCAAACTACCTTACTCCTTCACTATTTTACCTCTCAAACCTATCCTCTCTTGCCTTCACCAACAGACCCCTTCCCTCATTCATTTCTTTTCCTCGCCGAACCCTACATCTCTACTCCTATTCTCCTCTCCTCCCTCAAATCCTCTCACTTGTCTCTCTTGCGAATCTCATGAACCCTACCTCAATTTTCCTATTTCATTTCTCACCAACCCCCTCAATCTGCTATTCTCTCAATCTTTTGTCATCATTTCAATTGTCGTCGTATTTTACTCCTTCGACTACAATGAGTTCCAGCCCCATTTCGATCATCATTGTGAGCTTCATTCCGATAAAGTTTTCCATCAATGATTGTTTTGGATTCTTTTTTAGCACATAGTATAAGTTTTTGTTTTATTATTTTCTAGTGAGACCATCTCTGACAACTATTCTATGTTTATTGATTACTCTTATCTAAGCCATACATCTAATGAGTCAATTCGATCACTTTTTCAATATCGTATACATTTCACATTTTTTTTTTCCTCTATTATTGTAATAAGTAATTATTTTGCTAGTAAATAGGTTTTTATTATAAATTATGTTATATGTTATATTATACTATTATTTTATATAGAAGTTTTCTATTATAAATTATACTATACATTGTATTGTATTATTAAATATAAAGAAGTAGAGTTATTTTATTGTCTTTCGTTGGATGTGGAATTTATGTTAATACTTGTATCATATATGTAGTATTTCAATTATTAATTTAACTTATGGTAATTCTATTCTCTCATGTTATGCCTTGGATTTATTCTTGTTGTCATTATTATTATTATTATTATTATTATTATGTAATATATGGTACTAATAGTATAGTATGTTCGTTTCAATTTCTATTCACGAAAATGCTTTTTTTTTTTATGTATTTATATGAAATCTAGTGTTATTTAATAATATATGTATTCTTTTTATTATACTGATTAGTAAACTATATATTTTAACATCCTCTTTATATATTTACTTATTACTTCTTTTCCATATACTATACTTTATGATATGAGTAAATAAATAGCATTATGAATATATATATATATATTTATATATGTTAACAATCTACTCAATTGTATTATATATTATTATATTATTTTTAATTCCTTTCTTTGACCAATAAATCGATTCAATTAATTTTACTCGGAACATTTGAATTGATTAAGTAAATGTAATAACAACTAACGGGCAATAAAAGATTCACAAGCAAGATTTGGCTAGAACTTAGTTATTAATAATTTGAAAGTTAATATATATATTTATTCTTAACTTCAAATAGATTCATGTTGGTTATCAAGTTCCTTTGCTCTTAGGTGGTCTGAGCTGTTTCATAAGGGACTTGTAGTTTTGGAGTTTTAGTTGATTGTGGAGAAGTTATCCTAGGTATGCGGTGTTTGGTTATTTCTTGTATATGATTGGACCTAGTAATTAAACTGGACTAAGTTACATTCAGCCTAATTAATTAGGTTGCTAGTTATACTTGACTCACTTACTCTAAGAGCTCACATGGTTACATTTTTAGAGGAGCAACTGCTGATCATATCTGAAGTTTCCCTAACAGACTCATATATAAGGCGACACAATTAGAATATTAGATTTTTAGACTCTCAGCGTAAAGTATTTAAAAAAAAAACTTATAATATATCTACCTATATATATATAGATAAAGATTAAGGTATGGTAAGGTCATGAAAACTCCTATGTTGTTTGATGGCTTAAATTAAAGACAATTAGATTGTTGTTTGTTCATATGTTGTTACATTTGCATTATATGCTTGTATATGTTTTACGCTTGGCATCCGTGTGTGTTTGTTCGCCCGTATTAAACTTCCGCTCATTCTCTTATTTTTATAGTTATAGGTCAATTCAATCAATTTACAACAAGTATGAAAATTGCTATCATCGAGTTAAGAATGAGAGTCAATTAGTTCTATATGTTGTAAAAGATCATGAACTGATTATTAAGCATATTTGTAAATGAAGTGACTCGCCTATGAGTTACTTGGATTGATGTACTTGGAGAATTATTGTTTAATATTTGGTAAGTTATTGTTATGAGTGATTTTAGAGATTGTCATTGATTTTAGAGTCTTAACATGCTCCTAAATAGTAGAGACACGTACGGATTATGGTGCTCTTAAGTTCCTGGGCATTATAGCTTAAGTAGTATCAGAGCTATAGTTGGAGAATCTTAAAGAATTTAAGATGATGAATCAAGAATAGCCAAGGAAGTTGATCATGAGGAACTTAGGTGATTGATCTGTAGAAAGCTTAGGTTAATTGGTCTCTAAGGAGCTTAGGATGTTTGATCATAAGGAGTTTTGTTCCAAATGAATTTGAAGCTTATAAATCATATAGGTGCTTAGGTTTGATGACCATTAAGGAGATTAACTCAATGGATGTCTAAAGAATTAAGTTGGTGGAATCTAGAAGCACTTAAGTTGAAAAATCATAAAATGGCTTAGGAGTGGATCATTAGAGAATTTAGGTAGGTAATCACTAACGACTTAAGATAACTGATCATAGATACACTTAGGTTAGTTGATCATGGAAAGCTTAGGCAATTCATCAAGGTAGCGTGATGGAAGAGGCAAATGAGAGAACTAGGTAGAATATGGGTTTGATTTGAGAGTGGGTAAGAAGCTACCTTATGTCCTATCTTCTTAAATTTGATTCCCATCTGGTAACCTTAAAACGTTTAAATTAAGATTCATAAGATTAAGAATATATGTAAAAATATTAAGAGAGAAACTTGATAAAAATTACCCCTAAAAGATGTGCCTTTATGCTTACATAACCTATATAAATAGACATAGGTATTAAGATAACATAACAAACACCTATGTACGATCCATCTAAACTTAAGACTACTTACCAAACCTTGAATAGTGAGTAGTAACACATAAGAAATGAAATGAGGAATAAAAGGTTAATTAAGAAATGGGATTTAAAAGATTTAAAGAAACTTAATATATGGATGCCTATAACAGGACAAATGGATGAGTTCTTTTTGTACCATGTCATGGCATGTTGATTTTGTATGAGTCAATAAAGATCGTATTGTGTTTGTTAGTTTGAGTTAAGTCGATTAGTTTGAGTTGAGTCAAGCGTTGATATGAGGCAAATGCACCTATCAATTTTAATATAGCAGATGTGAGTCCGAGTCAATCCCTCAGAGATTTCGAGTACTAAAATTAACCTTAACTCTATTATCTAACCAAAAAATTATGATAAATTGAATGAATTAAAAATACTGAAATTAACTATCTAAACTAATTATGAAACTTGATTAAGCAATAAAACTAAGAACAACTTTAAGAAATTAATAACGTATTTAGGAATTATTTCCCCTAGTGTTTAACATGTGGCCACTTAAAATATATTCAATTCAATTTCTATTATTTTTAACCGGAGGGATTCACAATTAAAGTTAATACCTTTCTCAAGCATATTAACCATAATCCTAAATTTTTTACCGGAATCTCTTCACTTAGTAATATAACTTAGTATTGTATTAATGTATAATGAATTCCCACACAAATAATTAATTTTCCGGAAGAAACATGTATCTTATCTCTAAGTATACATGTAATTCTCTCCAATTATGCTAAGATTTAATTACACATGCAATTTCTCAATACACATGCAATTTCTCAATCAACATGCATAATATCATATATTGATACTCTAGAATTATCAATCAACAATTAAACAACATAATTGAATCAAGAAAAGATAGAAACTTTATTGAAATTATAATTCAACTCAACAATCACATGAAACCCTAGGTTCCATAATCCTAAATACTTGAATTCTAAGCTATCATAATGAATCTAAAAACGAGTTCTATAAAAAACATAGAATAAAACATGGAAAACCCCTTTAATTGATGAACAATTTCTCTAATCTTGAAGTTGATGTTGTTCTCGCCTTTTTCTTCTCTTTCTCCTCAAGTCTCTTTTCTTCTCTCATGTCTCGTTCGTTTCTCTAATGTCTCTCCTCTTTTGAAACCCTAATATATCCTTTTATATATGCATTACAAGGATTCTATTTTTGTCACCAGACACGGCCTAGGACATGGCCGTGTCCCCAGGTCGTGTAATTTTCTGCACTAAGGTAAAATTTTCTGCATAACTTCAAAACTTCATAACTTCTTCGTTTGAACTCGGAATTGAGTGAAACTTAATTCCTCTTCTTCGTTTTCGATCCTAGAACGCGTTCAAACCTTGAAATTAACATTTTACTCAATTAAGTATCAATTTCTTTAAAGAAAACAAAAAATGTAAGGAAAATACTATAAAATTACCATATGAAATATGTTTAAAATCAGAGTTATCAAATTTCCCCACACTTGAGCATTTGCTTGTCCTCAAGCAAATAAATCAAAACAAAACTTTTCAGGACAAGAAACGCTAAACAAAATTTATCACTATTTAGGAAACCGGTGAACGAATACACTTGACCCGAAGAAAGGTAAGAAAATCATTCTCAACTAACTTGCAATAATAAAGTCAACCAATTTCATCTGACCATATTCGAATGCTCCAATAATACTTAATACTAGAGTTCATTAGCTAATTTATGAAAATCAAAGTTTACTCGAGCCATTTAATCAAGGATTCTTAAACTAAAAATTAGATTTAACATCTCGCCAACCGAGAAAGAGTCATAAAAATTTTGTCCATTTGACTAAAGTGTATACAATTCTCTCTTCCATCTCACTAAGTACTATAATCTAAAACAAACACATTTTACATCCATTCATCCTCTGATCATCCCCCTAGTTTATGATTTTGTTGAGAGGTCTTTTGAATTTTCCTTATTTAAGCACAATTGTGTTAGTAGAGGGAAAGAATCTCGCTCTTCTGACGGACCAAGACCGATCCATACCAACTTATTTTTTATATTGATAGCGGGAAAGAACCTTGCTCTTTTGACGGACCAAGGCCGATCCATATCAATTTTTTCATTAGAATTGGTATTGGGACTCAATCTCACTCTTCTGACGGACCAAGACAAATCCTTACCAATTTTTCTATTCATACACTTGTTATTACTATTGACCTCCAATCATTATGATTTTTTAGGGGTTTCTCAAAAGAAGAATTTCATTTGTTTGTTTGCTAAAAATTATAGGGCTCTTAAAAATTTCTAAGAGAAAGGTATACATAAAAGTAAATTTAAAAATAATCATGACTAACTCTCAACTAGTGATGTTGCTCCAATCTCAAGTCTTAAAGTCCTAAGCTAAATAACTCGTAACTTTGCCCTCCCCAAATTTGACTAATCAAATCTAGTAAAGTATAATAAGATCAATAATGATCAAGATGACACAGTTGATTTGGCTTAATACCAATTAATCACCTATTGCAAGTTAACTTAAAAATTAATTGGGTCAAATATGAATAGTTGGTTTCCTAAACAGTAACAAATTCATATATATCCCTTCCCCACACTTAATAACGTACATTGTCCCCAATGTACCACTAAGAAAGCATAACAAGATATGAGACAATAAAAACATTATAGGGAAAAAGGAAACACATGTATTGAAAAAGAAACTAATACTTCCTTACCTTGAAGCATAAGATACTTTAGTGGAGAAAGAGTGGCTAGTAGCTTGACAATAGCACTCTCATGAGTAGAAGATGATGTAAAAGATTTGGATCTCCTTCAAACGATCTACTTTTCATGAGTTGCCATTGATAACTTGAATCGTGTTGGATTTGATGAAAAAGTTAGTTAATGAAAAGTGGAATGTGAGAAGAAGATGGAGAAAAAATGAAAGGTGAAGTGAATATGTATTGATGTTTGTAAGTGTTTGAGAGAGTGTGTGTGTGTGTTAATAAATTGTGCAGGGTGTGTGCTGAATCGTGTGGGTGCTGAGTGTACACGGGCTGGGACACGACCATGTCCCTTGCCCATGTAACTTTCTGTGCCTACACAGTAGAAGCAAAATCTAAGCGGACACGGGCTGGGACACGACCGTGTCCTACGCCCGTGTAACTTTCTGTAGGTGGGCAGTTTTGAAGGTCTGGATGGACACGGGCTGAGACACGACCGTGTCCCTTGCCCATATAACTTTTTTTTTTTTATATATATATTTAATTTAAAGATAAAGGAAACTTAAAGAAATAAAAATCATAAAACTAAAGAGAAAAAGCAAAAATAAAACTAAAAGGGGAAAGAACTATGACGATAAATTTGACGAAAAAGAAAAGAAGCAAAGTAAAATTAGATAAAACGGAAAACGAAATGAAGAAAACTTAAAGAACTAAAGCATAAACATAGCTAGACATGGGTTGCCTCCTAAGAAGCGCTTTAGTTGACGTCGATGGCTCGACGGGATACGTCTTCTCATGTTAGTTCTATCGGATGGAGATAAAACTCCTCCCGTCCAACATGCTCCAAGTTTCCACTCAAGTATAACTTCAACCGTTGCCTATTTACCTTAAATGTGCCCTTTTCCGGGTATGTAACTTCGACAGTCTCATATGGGAAAACTCGTGTAATTGTAAATGGTCCAGACCACCTAGATTTCAACTTACCTGGGAATAAACGAAGGCGAGAATTATATAAAAGAACATGATCACCTTCTTTAAATTGTCGACCTTGTTTGATTCGCTGATCATGATACTTTTTGGTCCTTTCTTTGTATAATTTGGAGTTCTCATATGCATTCGCTCTCCATTCCTCTAACTCGTTCAGTTGAAGTTTCCTGTGAGAACCTGCACGCTTAAAATCAACATTAGCACTCTTAATTGCCTAATAAGCCTTATGCTCTATCTCCACCGGTAAATGACAAGCTTTGCCATATACAAGTCGGTAGAGTGTGGTCCCAAGTGGTGTTTTATAGGCGGTTCTATATGCCCATAGAGCATCATCCAACTTTTCTAACCAATCTTTCCTATGATACTCTACGGTTTTTTCAAGAATTCGCTTGAAGTCGCGATTGGCAACTTCCACTTGGCCACTACTTTGGGGGTGGTACGGGGTGGCTATCCTATGTATAACGCCATAACGTTTTAGTACTTGGTCGAGTTGAGCATTGCAAAAGTGTGTTCCCCTATCACTTATAAGTGTCCTAGGGGTGCCAAATCGAGAAAATAGGTCTTTTAAGAATTTTTTTACTACCCTAGCATCATTAGTAAGTAGGGCTTTAGCTTCCACCCACTTAGAGACATAGTCAGTCGCTACTAGGATATATTTATTTCCATTTGAGTTCAGAAAGGGACCCATAAAATCGATCCCCCACACATTAAATACCTTAATCTCGATGATGGGGTTTTGTGACATTTCATCCCTACGGGATATATTCCCCACTCGTTGGCAACGATCACAACTCTCAACATATCTCTGGGCATCTTTAAATAAGGTAGGCCAATAAAATCCTGCCTCTAGGACCTTATGAGCTGTCCTATTGGCACTATGATGCCCACTCATAGGCCTCGAATGACAGTGGCTCAAAATTCGCTAACCTTCGAGGTATGGTACACACCTTCGAATGACATGATCTGCACATACTTTAAACAGGTAAGGATCATCCCAAAAATAATGTTTCACATCAGAAAAGAATTTCTTCTTTTGCTGGTGTTGAAGTCCCTTCGGTATGATCCTAGTAGCTAAAAAGTTAGCAATATTTGCGAACCAAGGAATTTCCATATTACTTACCTGGGCGATGGCATAGAGTCGCTCCTCAGGGAATTCATCTTGATCTCGTTCTCGTCGAGCATTTCCAAGTTTGGATTCTCCAATCGAGATAGGTGATCTGCTGCTAAATTCTCAGCTCCTTTTTTATCTTTGATCTCCACATCAAACTCTTGTAGCAATAAGATCCACCTAATCAATCTTGGTTTTGCATCTGGTTTTGCTAACAAGTACCTAAGGGCAGAATGATCAGTATAAACAATCACCTTAGATAGAAGCAAATAAGAGCGAAACTTATCAAAGGCAAAAAAAACTGCTAGCAACTCTTTTTCTGTAGTAGTGTAGTTCTCCCGAGCATTCGCAAGAGTTTTGCTAGCATAGTGAATTAGTTGAAAGTGCTTGTCTCGCCTTTGTCCCAGCACTGCCCCGACTGCGTGATCACTTGCATCACACATAAGCTCAAAGGGGAGTGCCCAATCAGGTACTACCATGATTGGAGCATTGGTAAGTTTCTCTTTAAGGATATTGAAAGCTTTCAAACACTCCTGAGAGAAAACATAAGGCACATCCTTCTCTAATAGCTTAGTCAAAGGGTAGGCAATTTTTGAGAAATCCTTGATAAATCGCCTATAAAAACCTGCATGTCCTAAAAAGCTTCTTATGGCCTTAACCGAAGTTGGAGATGGGAGTCTTGCAATCGCATCCACTTTAGCAGTATCCACCTCAATTCCTCGATAAGAGATCTTATGGCCCAGCACAATACCTTCTTGCACCATGAAGTGGCACTTTTCCCAATTGAGGACAAGGTTGGTCTCTTCACACCTGGTAAGTACCATGTCCAAACTATTCAAACAAAGGTCAAATGAGTTGCCAAAAACTGAAAAATCATCCATAAATACCTCCATTATGTCCTCAATCAAATCATCAAAAATAGCTAACATGCATCGCTGAAATGTAGCTGGTGCATTGCAAAGACCAAAAGGCATTCTGCGATAAGCAAAGGTGCCATAAGGACAAGTGAAAGTGGTCTTCTCTTGATCTTCTGGTGCAATAGGTATCTGAAAATAACCAGATAAGCCATCCAGAAAACAATAAAACATATGTCCAGCTAGTCGTTCTATCATTTGATCAATAAAAGGTAAGGGGAAATGGTCTTTACGTATAGCATCGTTTAACTTTCGATAATCGATACATACACGCCAACCTGTTACCATTCTCATTGGGATCAATTCATTCTTTTCATTAGGGACTACTGTCATCCCACTTTTTTTTTTGAACTACTTGCACTGGACTCACCCATGAACTATCAGAGATAAGATATATCATACCTGCATCAAGGAGTTTAATAACTTCCTTTTTGACTACCTCTTTCAGGTTTGGATTCAAGCGTCTCTGGGGCTGCACAACCGGCTTATAGTTTTCTTCCATTAAAATCTTATGAGTACAAAAGGAGGGATTGATACCTCGAATATCGGATATTTTCCAAGCAATGGCCCTCTTATGCTCCTTGAGTACTTTCAGCAACCTTTCTTTCTGTTCTTTTTCCAAATTGGATGCTATAATTACCGGTAATTGGGAGTCCTTCTCTAAGAAGGCATATTCCAAGTAGTCAGGTAATTGCTTTAGCTCCAATATTGATGGCTCCTCAATCGAAGGTTTTAACTGTGCTTCCTTCCTCTTTTCAATCTCTTCAAACCCTTTCTCAATAGAGATAGGTTTATTTGCCTCCAGTTGGGCTACCACCTCGGATTTGACAGGATCTTCCGAAGCTTCCTCCATGCCTAATTGCAAGCAACTCTCTAACGGATCTTTAAGAAGAACTTCCTGCATATAACTTGAAACAAAAGTGTCAGTAACATCTAGAAGGTAGCAAGTATCATCCTGATCGACAGACTTTTTCATAGCCTCCGAAATTTTAAATACGATGTCTTCATCTCCTACTCGAAGAATGAGCTTACCACCACTAACATCAATGATAGCCCTAGCGGTGGCTAAGAATGGTCTACCTAGGACAAGGGGTAACTCAAAATCTTCATCCATATCCAATATCACAAAATCAACTGGAAAAATGAATTTATCCACTCGGACTAATACATCCTCAAATATACCTCTAGGATACGTCACAGATCTATCAACTAATTGCAAACTCATGCGTGTGGGCTTAGGTTACCCTAATCCTAGTTTCTTGAAAAATTTGTAAGGCATTAAATTGATACTAGCACCCAAATCAATTAAAGCTTTGTCAATTAACAGATTACCAATATGACAAGGAATGGTAAAACTTCCTGGGTCTTTTAGCTTTTTGGGCAACTTGTTCTGCACGATTGCTGAACAATTTTCATCCAAGATGACTGTAGAAAACTCCTCAATCTTCCTTTTGTTGGATAACAAATCTTTCAAGAACTTAACGTACTTCAGCATCTGTGATAGGGCATCAACAAGAGGTAAGTTAATATGCAATTGTTTAAAGAGGTCAAGAAACTTACTAAATTGTTGGTCATTGCGATCTTTCTTGAGTCTTTAGGGATATGGGATAGGTGGTTGATATTCCTTCACCTTTGATGACTCTATATCTTCCGTTGCTTTTGTCCCCTCCTTGCTTTTGCTAGTCTCCTCGCTAACCTTCCTCTCAGCATGCAACTCCTTCCCATTTCGAAGTGTCACTGCCTTAACATGTTCCTTTGGATTGGGTTCTGTATTTCCCGATAGCGATCCCTGTGGTCTTTTAGAAATTAGCTTCGCAAGTTGACTAATTTGGTTCTCAAGGTTGCGATTTGAAGTCTCTTGATTCCTCAGCGAGGATTCAATGTTGGATAAGCGAGCCTCATTGCCTTGAATGTATTTTGTGAGAAGTTCTTCCACACTGGGCTTCTTTTCTTGAGGGAGATGAGATGGGAATGGTCGTTGAAACCCAGGTGGGCCAAAGTTGATCTTCTGCTGGCCTTGGTTTTGGTTTCCTCATGAGAAGTTGGGGTGATTCCTCCATCCTGGATTGTAAGTGTTGCTGTAGGGGTTATTTTGTTACTTAGGTGGATTTCCTAGATAATCTACCTGTTCCAGTTGTTCCTGTGCTCCATACCCCTGCATACCAAAGTCACTTACATCCGATTGCACTTGTTGAGGGCCAACAGAGAGTGCATCAATCTTCTTACTCAATAGGTCCACCTTGGCTGCCAGAGCAGTAGTCAGGTCCACATCATAAATTCCCATAGCCTTTTGCTTGGCTCTAGTGGTTTCCCACTGATAATTGTTCATCGCTGTTCCTTCAATTAGGTTTTGTGCTTGCTCAGGTGTCTTAGTATTCAAAGTACCTCCTGCGGATGCATCAATCATCTGTCTCGTAGATAAATTGAGACCATTATAGAAGGTCTGAATCTGCATCCATAGTGGGAGGCCATGATGTGGGCACCTCCTGAGCAAGTCCTTAAACCGCTCCCAAGTATCACATAGCGTCTCCGCTTCTAATTGAGCAAAACAAGAAATATCATTCTGGAGTTTAGCGGTCTTTGCAGGTGAGAAATACTTCTCCAAAAATTTCTCTACCAATTCATTTCAGGTTGTGATTGAATTTCTTGGTAGAAAGTTCAACCACTGTTTTGCTCTACCCTTCAAGGAGAAAGGAAATAGCCGCAGTCAAATGGCATCATCCGTGGCTCCGTTGATTTTAAATGTATCACAAATCTCTAGAAAACTAGAGATGTGGGCATTAGGATCTTCGTCTTGGAGACCGTTAAACAGAACATATTGTTGCACCATTTGTATGATGTTAGGTGCAATTTGGAAGTTATTAGCCGCGACGGTTGGCCTTGCGATACTAGAGTCAGCTCCAATAAGTGTAGGCCTTGAATAATCGGACATAGTCTGATTTGCTTCATTCCCGTTGTTAGCCATGTATGGTGGATCTTCTTGCTTGATGAATTGAGTGTTGGCCTCTTCACCTTCTTCCCTGATTTCAACGATTGACTCGTCATCTATGGTCGCCACAACTTGTCTAGGTCATGATCTCAAATTTTGAAGGGCAGTTCTCTCAATTTCAGGATCAAGTTCTACCAAATCTTCCGAGTTGCTTCGGGTCATGCACTACAAGGGCAATAAATATAAAATTAATTGTAGTTTTAGGTAATAAAAGTAAACAATGAAAACAAAAGAAAATAAAGAAAAAATGGTCAAAGTAATAAAGTAACTAGCGTTCTTAATATTGAAAATTCCCCGGCAACGGCGCCAAAGACTTGATATGAGGCAAGTGCACCTCTCAATTTTAATATAGCAAATATGAGTCCGAGTCGATCCCTCAAAGATTACGAGTACTAAAATTAACCTTAACTCTATTATCTAACCAGAAAATTATGATAAATTGAATGAATTAAAAATACTGAAATTAACCATCTAAACTAATTATGAAACTTGATTAAGCAATTTAGAAAGCAATAAAACTAAGAATAACTTTAAGAAATTAATAACGTATTTAGGAATTATTTCCCCTAGTGTTTAACATGTGACTGCTTAAAATATATTCAATTCAATTTCTATTATTCTTGACCGGAGAGATTCACAATTAAAGTTAATACCTTTCTCAAGCATATTAACCCTAATCCTAAATTATTTACCGGAATCTCTTCACTTAGTAATATAACTTAGTATTGTATTAATGTATAATGAATTCCCATACAAATAATTAATTTTCCGGAAGAAACATGTATCTTATCTCTAAGTATACATGTAATTCTTTCCAATTATGCTAAGATCTAATTACACATGCAATTTCTTAATCAACATGCATAATATCATATATTGATACTCTAGAATTATCAATCAACAATTAAACAACATAATTGAATCAAGAAAAGATAGAAACTTTATTGAAATTATAATTCAACTCAAGAATCACATGAAACCTTAGGTTCCATAATCCTAAATACTCGAATTCTAAGCTATCATAATGAATCTAAAAACGAGTTCTATAAAAAACATAGAATAAAACATGGAAAACCCCTTTAATTGATGAACAATCTCTCTAATCTTGAAGTTGATGTTGTTCTCGCCTTTTTCTTCTCTTTCTCCTTAAGTCTCTTTTCTTCTCTCATGTCTCGTTCGTTTCTCTAATGTCTCTCCTCTTTTGAAACCCTAATATATCCTTTTATATATGTATTACAAAGATTCTGTTTTCGTCACCAGACACGGCCTGGGACATGGCCGTGTCCCCAAGTCATGTAACTTTTTGCACTAAGGCAAAATTTTTTGCATAACTTCAAAACTTCATAACTTCTTCGTTTGAACTCGGAATTGAGTGAAACTTGATTCCTTTTCTTCGTTTTCGATCCTAGAATGCGTTCAAACCTTGAAATTAACATTTTACTCAATTAAGTATCAATTTCTTTAAAGAAAACAAAAAATGTAAGGAAAATACTATAAAATCACCATATGAAATATGTTTAAAATCAGAGTTATCAAGCATTAGTCAAGTTTAGTCAATCAAGTCAATATTGAGTTAGCATTCATTGGCCTCATTATATGTACGCTTATGTTAAGTTGTGAAGAGTACAAACATCTTAGTACTAATTGAAAATCTTTGATTGATAATAATTGAAAGTCGAAAGAGAGAAGACGAATATACATCAAGGGTTTATTTTAGTAGAAATTTTGAGGATAAAATTTTAAGGGTGGAAGAATGAAACATTCTAGTCAAAATAAAAATAATAATTTAATAATAAAATTGATTTAGGTCATAACGATATAAAAAGTATTGCTAATATGAAGGAAATTTTCAACTTATGAATTTTAAAGTAATTTCCGGCTTATTTGAATTTTTTCTTATACAATAAATATTTTCTAAATCAATAACTCGTATCATAAGCAATCATATAATATAATAATTTAATTTCACCTACAAATTATATATTTTATTTTATTTTATATTCACCCTGTCTCTTTCTATATTTTAATCCTTTTCCTATTTTCTTGTTTCCCCTCATTTCCTTTATTTTCATTTTAGTAAGGTTATTATTATTATTATTTTTCTCCAACTTTCTTGGAGATCCCTAATCTTACCCTAAATTTTAAAAGGTTCACATTTTTTTTTTCCTTAGACCATCCCTTTCCTCACTCTCTCAGACCCTTCATCCTCATTTCTTTCCTCACTGAACACCACCCCTTTTTCAATCTCCTTCATCTCACTCTCTCTCATCATTTTAACTCACTCAGACTCCTTACTCCTACACTATTATCTCTCTTAGACCCCATCCTCTCTTGCCTTCACCAATAGATGCCTCCCCCATTCATTTCTTTTCCTTGCCAGACCTTACACCCCTACTTCTATTCTCTTCTCCTCCTTCAATTTCTCTCACCTGTCTCTCTCGTAAATCTCACTGACCTTACCCTCATTTTCCTATTTCATTTCTCACCAACCCCCACAATCTTTCTATTCTCTTAATCTCTCGTCATCATTTCAATTGCCAGACACCCCTTTTAATTCTTTTCATCATATTTTACTCCTTCAACAGCAATGAGTTTCAACCTCATTTCGGCTATCATTCCAAACTTTATTCTAGTAAAGTTCTCTATCGATAATTGTTTTGAGTTCTTTTGAAGCACAAAGTATAAGTTTTTGTTTTATTGTTTTCTAATGAGACCACCTTTGGCGATGATTCTATGTTTATCGGTTACCCTTAACTCAGCCATGTATCCAACAAGTCGACTCGATTACTTTTTTGATATCATGTACGTATCATGTTATTTTTATTTTCCTCCATTATTGTAATAAGTAATTATTTTGCTAGTAAATAGGTTTCTATTATAAGTTATGTTATATGCTATATTGTAGTATTATTTTATATAGAAGTTTTTTATTAGAAGTTATGCTATACATTGTATTGTATTATTATATATAGAGAAGTAGAGTTATTTTATTGTCTTTCGTTGGATGTGAAATTTATGTTAATACTTATATCATATATATAGTATTTCAATTATTGATTTAGCTTACGGTGATTCCATTCCCTTATGTTATACCTTGGATTTATTATTGTTGTTATTATTATTAAATTATTTCTATTACAATTATTATTATGTAGTATATAGTACTAATAGTATATTATGTTCGTTTCAACTTCCATTTACAAAAATGTTTTTCTTTTACGTATTGTAAGCCCTATAACCAGTCACTCAATATTTCAATCGGCTAAAAGATCCGATCAAGCCTAAATTATAAGTAAAGTTAGAAATATTAGTAAAAATGATCCCGTAAGTTTGAATTTACGAAAATAAGTAATAAAATAAAAGACTATAAAAATTCTAAATTTTAAGTATATAACTCATCATTTATCGAAAATGCGTAAAATGCATTTTGATAATTAACAAATCGCTACAGATAAATTATATGTATACTAAAAATCATAAAATAACCTAAATAATATTTAGGAATATTTATTTGTACTATATATGAATTTACATGTAGGTATAAATACACGTAATTACTTAAAATAGGCGAAATGTGCTAAAATAATACTAAATGCACAATAAAAATTAGGGAGTGGCAGCTGGGAAAAACAAGAAAAAAATCGGCCAATTAAATCAAGACAACACAAAAGCTAAAAATTAAGGGATAAGGCAATTGTTATATCCAATTTAATGCACAATAAATTCCTTAAAGCTCTATAAATAGGGAAAAAAATTCAGAAGCTCATTTGGATAGTTAGAAATCAAAGAAAATTAGGGAGAGGTGAAAATTGAGAGAAAAATTCGAGTTAGAAAACAAATAAGAAAAACTGTGCAATTAGGGCCATTAAAGGGAACCCACACCAGACGAGCAGCTGGGAGTGGACGGCCACCACCACCACATGGTGGTGGCAGCACCCAAACCGGCCGACAAGGCCACGGTGGCTGGCGATGGCCGGAGCCACCCAGATCAGTAAGTCCGATTTCCAGCCTGATTTTATATAATTTTGTTAAAAATAGTAAATATTCTTAGAAAATTATGAATTTTGTTATTCTAGAATATTTTTATATGTAGTTTTTAGAAAAAATATTATTTTGATGAAAATATATCTCGTGATATAGGGTCTTTAAGAAATCGTGCAAAATTGAGCATGTTTCAGTTTAGAAATAAATGACCTTAAGAGTGTAGTTTTGAACCCAAAATTTTTGTGTAGACTACTTAGATGATATACAATAGTACTACGAAGACTGTTTTCAAAAATCAATTTTCGAAAATTTTAGATAATTTTTAGACCCTAAAATGAGGCATAAAATGGGTAATTTAGGATTAATTAAGTAATTAAATGGTTAATTACTGATTTAGTGAATAAGTATATGTTTTAGGATGTTGAAATCTAATGGAGTATGATACTTGTAGCATTTAGGGTGTTAGATGTAATTATTAGGTTAATTATATAGTAAATGAGTAATAGGGAAAAATAGTTAATTTTGTAAATTAGGGAAATTTGGAGTAAAATCTGATTTAAGATGAATTTAGACATTTTGAAATGATAATTGATGTTTAAAGATGATAATTAGAGTAATAGAAATATTAGAAGTGTATTATATACATAATAGGTAATAATACATAATATGTAATTATTGGAAATATAATAAATAAAAAATATTAGGATGAAAATTGATATTATATAAATAATAAGGATATATAATAAAACCGATAGAAGACTTGAATTTATGTAATTATATGAAAAATGTAAAAATTTCTCACATTAAGAGTGAATTCGGTACACTAATACGGATTTAAGTGTACTGGGTAAAATAAATACTAATTAAGGATAATAATGATATTTAGGAGATCGGGAATTAATGTGATTAATTTCACATTATGGGTTGAAACGAATTTCTAGGGTTGGAATATAAAACACTACTTAAAAATCGAACTAGAACCTAATTTAGAAATTAATACAAAAACCGAACCTGAACATAACCCAAAACCTAGAATAATTGTAAAAGACTTAAGACCTAGATAATTAGGCATATTAAACCCTAAACAAAACATAAATAATAAGCGTTATAGGATAAAATGAACCTATAATAATTATATAAAAAACTGAAACCACGTTTATGTTATAAGGATAATCGGCGATGGCCTGAGCAAGTCGAACCTCGAGTGAGTGAGCGAGAAGTCGAGGTAAGTTGGGATTAATACGATGCTATATTTTGGAGGCTTAAGATTATACTTGGTTGTACTTGTTAGATAGTTAGATGTGTGCATATGCTTGATTATGGGTGATGCAATGATTCTGTTTGTTGCTTTGGCATGTATTGTATGATTTGTATGAAATGATTGATCACCCTAAACTGGACTTAATCAAATATACAACCAGTAATCATAATCGGACATGCATGGCAACCCGTTAGGGAAACTTAGGACCCTCCAACCAAATATTGACCCCTTCGAAAGAGATAGCACAGGATTGCATAATGGTCCCTTCTTAATCCTCAGTCGAACTAAGTGACAGGTGAGGAGGTCGCGGTGAGGGTGAAGTCAGTGGTTCAAAGGTAGTCGCGAGAGGAGTGAGGTCTCGATTGCATAAGCCTGGGTTTGGTCGTGAGCTGTTACATTAAAGGCAACTCCTCAACCCGGATTAAAGCGGGGACAATTTCTCTAATCTCATGACGGGCCAGACAACGTCGTGCGATGGCATTTGCTTGCACATGCATTGCACCTAATAAGTTGATTGAAAACCTTGTTGTGTTTATGGTATAGTTTTAAGTCCTCCATCCTAACTTGCTGAACTATGGTTGCTCACATCCCTATAGACGTCGTGTAGGTGCTGGCTAAGAAGTGGCAAACAACTACTCTGAAGCTAATAACTGCTGGATCCTAGGGAGTGAAGAAAAACATTAAAGAATAAACACATATTTTTAAGGTCTAAGTTTTTATTTTAGAATTATTTTTCATTTTCGAATGATGTAATAATTAAGAAATATATTACAGAGAAATATTGTAAACTTTAATTGCAATAATTGAATTATAGCATATACATATATATATATATATAATTCCTCACTTTTATAGGTAAATGATTTATTTAAATTACAAACTGTTTACTTCAAAACGGGTTAGTCGTGGACGCCTTGTGTAGATCAAGTCTAAGATAGCGGTTGTAAGGCTAACTTCTATCTTATGATGGTTTACATGGCGGGGCTGTTACGACTCTGTCGCTTCGGGGTATAACACGTATTTATATGAAATCTAATGTTATTTATTAGTATACATATTCTTTTTATTATATTGGTTAGTAAGGTATATATTTTGACATCCTCTTTATATATTTACTTATTATTTTTCTTCCATATACTATACCTTACAATATGAGTAAATAAATAGTATTATGTATATATATGTTAACAATCTTCTCAACTGTATTATATATTAATATATTAATTTCAATTCCTTTCTTTGATCAAGAAATTGGTTCAATTAATCTTATTAGGAACATTTGAATTGATTAAGTAAATGTAATAACAAGTAACAGGAAATAAAAGGTTTACAAGTAAGATTTAGGTAGAACTTAGTTATTAGTTATCTAAAAGTTCATGTATATGCTTATTCTTAATTTCAACTATATTCATACTAGTTATCGAGTTCTTTTCTTGTTGAGTGGTTTGAGTTGTTTCATATAAGACTTTAATTTTGAAGTTCCAATTGATTGTTGAGAAGCTATTCCAAGTACGTTGTACTTGGTTGTTGCTTGTGTCTACTAAGACTTAGTAATCAAACCAGACTAAGTTATATTTAACCTAATTAATTTGGTTGCTAATTGTGCTCGACCTGCTCACTTTAAGGGCTCATAGTAGTAGATCCCTAAAAGAGCAATTGTTCATCATGTGTAAGGTTTTCTTAGGGCACTTGTATATGGGACGATGCAGCTAGAATATTTGGTTTGTGCACTCTAGATTCTGAACTCTGGACTTTAGGTGTAATGGACTTAAGGGAAAACTTATATTATATCTACCTATATATATAGATAAAGATCAAGGTATGATAGGGTTATGAGAACTTCTGTGTTATTTATGGCCTAAATTAAAGATAATTAAACCGTTGTTTATTTATATGTTGTTACAATTGCATTATATGCTTGTATATATTTTAGGCTTAGCATCCATGTGTATTTGTGCACTCGTACTAGGCTTCGACTCATTCCTTTATTTTTACAACTGTAGGTCAATTCGATAAATTTAGAACAAGTATGAACATTACTATCTTTGAGTTAAGAATGAGAAGCGGTTAGTTTTATATATTGTAAAAGATTGAGATCTAATTATTGAGCATATTTGTAGCTAAAGTGACTCATTCATAAGTCACTTGGATTGATGTATTTAGAGAATTGTTATTTTATATTTGGTAAGTTATTGTTATGAGTAATTTTAGAGATTGTAGTTAATTTTAGAGTCTAAGCGTGTTTCTAAATAATAAGAACACATGATGGGTTGTGGCCCCCTTAGGTTCCACGGCATTTCAAAAATTTAACATATTGCAAGTTAAGTATAAGGTAATTGGGGAGACGTTGGAGAGGTGATACAAGAACCTATAAAAGTGGTAGTGCCAAATTATGTGAAGTTTGTCATTCAATGTATATTGATTGATGCAATAAAAAGTATCATAGAAATTGCTAAAAAAAAAAAGAAAAAGAAAACCTCTTCACTTTGATCTTAGTGCATATTCACTTCCCAACTTTGTAAGTATGGTTTTTGCCCCCCTTAACTTTCTGGAATTGGCAATGTTTATCCACTAAACACTTTCTGTCTAGTCTAAATTTCTCACATTCCCTTATTAAATTGTACCTAAGTTAAAACATAATCTAAGATAAGGAAAGAGTACTTATAAGTAAATTAAAAAGAAAAAACCTTAGGTTGTTCATCACCAAAAATAAAAAGAAAAAAAAAATCCTAATTAACCCTAATATTTTTACACTATAGAAAATCAATGAAATTGCAAATTCACAATACTTAGAAGTTTTATCTAAGCTCATCTCCAATGGGGAGTGTCTATGCTATTGTGAGATAAGATCACTTATCAAAACTTCTTGGATGTTAGATAACTTTGGTCAAAGATTTCACACAGACTCAAATTATAAGGTACGAAAAATAACACTTTTCCCTTTTTCTTGTTTTAAATAGCTTCGTTGGCCATGGAAAAAAAAATGTATATGCCTATTCTGACTAAATAATTAATTGTTGGAGATTTCATTCGAGGTGAGATGAAAACATAAGCTTATCTAATTTTATCTTCTACCTTATTTAAGTCCCATCAAACTAACTACCTTTTGTGTCTCACTTTTTTCTCCATGATGTTCTTAAAAGTTCATATTGTTTAATGTTGTAAAATAATTGCACTGGATATTATAGTAAATTTCTAGATAAATTGCTTAACTACACAATCCATCCATTATCTACTTTTTTTTTCGAGCAACTACTTTGCCTATAATATTGACATAAATTATGTGTTTTTCTATGTCATATGGCATGAAAATTAGTTCATATGAAATTAGAAGCCATATCCATATCTAAATTATTCAATAATTATTATATATTGTATCATTAACATTTTTTAATACGTATAATTACTCCAAGCTTTGGGATGTCAAATATGTGATGCTTGTCAGACTTAAACCAAAGATAATAACCGGTTATATGATACATGATTGCATTTGTATGTGAAATGGATTATGCTTGCTCATGCAAGCATGATTACATAACCCTTAGACTAGGAAATTTTACTTACCCTTTAAGACCTTGTTTTTAGATGCAAGTAATTTAGAAGACTAGGATTATTATGACGACCTAAGATACAACTTAGTGTATGAGATGTTGGATGATGATTATTGACATGTTGAATGATGATTATACCTACTATGAAGAATAGTAAGAGGGTCGTTAGTTATAATAGTACAAAGTGTATGTTGTGATTGTACTTGAGATGTAGACTCCTTATATTGACTACAGTTTATGTATTGTTGGTGTTCTGTAATAGGAGCGAGTGAGACTCCATTAATGGTTATTATGTTATGTAGATTATAAGAGCATGACAGACTCCGTAGTTAATAATATGGTTTGTTAATGTTGTAAGTTAAGACTTATAAAGCTGTCTATATTGTGACCTAGAGTTTTCTTTATATTGGTGTGGTTGTGGATTGTTTATTAAATGTACTTAAAGTTATTAGTAGGTTTTGAACCCTTATGTATTAGTATCGAGGTACTAACACGTTGTGAGCTATGGCAACTCAAGTTTCAAGGCGTTATAGATGCCTTATGGCTTTATTTTCTGTGCCAACTACTTTCTAAAAGATCATCCATCCTAAGAATGCTTCCTATTGAGTATGCATGACTCTAGAACTCTAAAGAACTCAAGGCCTTTACACTAAAAGGCACCTTTACACTATTTAAGAGATATCATGTTTGGAACATACTTGAAAAAAAGTAAATACAAAAGAGAGAGAGAGAGAGGATATTTTAGTTGAGGAATATACTTTTCAATTTTCATTAACACAAAAAAGTTCTCTAAATTTTGGTGTCTCTCTCTTAAAATGTCAATTAAAAAACCATCAATCCATCAAAAACCTTAAATTAAGGCCAGCAATTTATAACATGATGAGATAATAAAAACATGGACCCAACATGATTATAAGCACAATTGTAGAGACAATACAAAATTGACATAAGAACTACATAATTATCATACAAATAACGAATAAACACAAACACTTTGTAATATAATTATCTGTGATCTCCATCCACTTTTAAGCAATTTGTATATTGATATGAATTTGATAGGAAATGAGGCACAAAGTTAATCTATTTGTACAAATTGCCACACTTACATTAAATACTTACTCAACAGATGGATGCTACCATTGCACCAATTATCCCTCACAATCCTATGTTTCATCTCATCTAGTGGGTTTGCCTTTCCTTTTTTTCCTCTACCCTGACTCTACCATTCACTTTATAGACCCATCCAGTTCTTCATCCAAACCTATATCCACTCTATCGTGTCCTCATTTCAACTCTACCACTTTTGCCAAGATGTTTTGGACAAATCTCGTTTATCAGCTTTATGCTTTGCACCTCTAGCCTCTTAATTAACATTGAGTAAAATAGGTCAATATCATAATTTATACCTTAATTTTACTACCTTTTGCAATAGTACACTTAAAATTTTGACTTAGCTAATTAAACATTTAATTAAAGATTTAGTTATCATTATCTACACTTTAATTAATTCAAATTCATACTATTGGTCTAATCAATATAATTAGTCAATAGAGTTGTTATCCACAGCCTTTAAGGAGCTATGCAATCCTTAACAAGTGACAGTCAACCACCCTTTCTAGCAAATCGCCATTAACTACCCTGTGCAAATCAATAAGTCTCAATTGATTTTAGAAATGTGGGTCGCGGCTCGTGGCCTTTGGTCACATGGCATCCTTAAGACCGTGAGCGAGTACCCCACTAACTAATCGTGTTGACTGGACTACAATTTAAATTGAAATTAATACTGGAGCAGATAATTACAACTAAATCTTCAATTGACTATATAATTAGATAAGTCAAAACTTTAAGGATATAATTATAAAAAATAATAAAATTAAGGTGCAAATTATGACATTATCCCAAATAAAATTAGAGAACAGTAATAATATTGATTTTGGATACGGTTAAATAAACACTCTACATTCCTTGCTGTGGTAAAAATTCCTAGCAACGCTTATTAAACTAATTGGAGAACAGTAATATATTCAGAATTGCTATACTAATCTGAGTACGATTAAATAAAGACTCTAAATTTCCTGCTGTGGTAGAAATTCCTAGCAACGCTTATTAGACTAATTACATTACTTGTGCAAATTTCTCTATCCCTTATGTGGGACTTTCTTTCTTAAAAGTATGATGATGCCTATGAAGACGTGCCCGTATCCAATTGCGTTTTTTGGACCTATCTCCACAATTGTTTGGTCAAATCATCGATCGTTGACGTATTTCTTTATCGTAAATTTAGTTGAATATAATGAAATTATACTTTCGAAGAAAAAGGAAAAATTAGAGGATGAAAACTCATTTCAGAGGATTAGCAACATCAGATCAGAATGTAAAGTTCTTATGACTTCTATTATATTTTGAAACAAGTTCAGTTGAATCGTACAGTATAATCAACATCTAATTTTCTGATTCATTTTATTTAACTTTGGATGGCTAATGTGAAGTGTGAACTAGAGGGAAGGAGCATGTTTTAAAGAGAAACAACTAGATTAAAAAATACCAAAACTATATATTTCTCAATCAATCAAAGAATGATGTTATAGGTTTTTTTTTTTTAATTTTCCAGTTATCTCCCAAGATATATGCAAGAAATGAGATCTTTCAAGAAAATAGAAGCCTCAACACATATGTTGAAGTATACAATCATGTATGTATGGAGCAACTCAAGATCCTTCAAATGATATGTTGTCGTTGCCTCTCACTTTCCTCCTCCTCTTCTTCCGAGTCATTTTCTGACATAGAGTCATCCTCAACATGCTGTTAAAAAGGGGGAAAAAAAGTATATTTAAATTATGCCAATATCGTCTGCCATCGGTCCATTTTAATATATTTACATAAATATATTTAACGTAAAATCAGAATTCAATCATAAACTTTACTTACATGATATCCCTGACGAATGATTTTCTGAATTGATGTTATTGTCCGAATAACTAGGTACATGGGCACAACTATGCCACTCATCCTCAAAATAAGTACCTAAGATGTAAGCAAAAATTATAGTTTAGTATAAAATAATTACACGAAGTACTAAGTACCCGGAAAGGGTTAATTATAGAAAATACACTTGTATTTTTACTATTTTTCAATTTTGATTTTTAACAATTTATATACCTATGTTTAGTTAACTATTAAGATCGACATGTGGAATATAAAGGGCCAAAAACAAAAAAAAAAAAAAAAAAAAAAAAGAAAATCGAAGTGCGAGGATCATAATGATGAAAAAGAAAAGTTCTTAAATTATTTTTCTCCCATATTGCGCCTCATATATTTCAAGTGTCTATTTTTTTTAACGTCTAACTAAAGGAAAAAAACCATAGTAAAGCGTAAAAAAATTCAAAACCCAGGCATATAATGTAAAGACGGGTGGGAACGAATGTATACTTTTCGTACCTAACACTAGAATTAATTATTAAAACTATCAAATAAAGTTAGGTAAAGGGGAACTTACGGTGAGAAGTGTAAAAGGGTATTGTTCTGGTTTGCCAGAGAGCACATCAAGTAGGTGTCTTAGAAGCAAGAAAACGGTAAACTGCCAACACCAGAAAGACGCAACAAGATTTTCTTAGCCACACTTTGCACTTAAAAATAAAGTTTTGTGACCAAACCAATAACAACCTTACCAAATGTAACAAAAAAAAAAAAAAAAAAAACATCTAACGTTAAAACCATAATAATGATAAGAGGTTAAGCATATACCTAATTACACACCAACCCAGCAAACAAAGAAAACAAAGCAACGTGAACTTTAGATTATACCTAAATTAACCCAACATGTGGGGAATTTTGAACTCTAAGCAATGTGCTAAAAATGGTCAATGGGTTTTAATTGGAATCCTATAATGTTGCCAGATGGCGAAGAATGAGTCACCCAAATTGCCCATAATGATGAGCACTCATACAATACTTTCTTTTTCTTTTTTCCTTTTTTTTTTTTTTTTTTTGCAATTATGATTGCCAATAACTAATACTAATGTCAACACACCTACCTACGACAACATATCCAAGCATTATGTCGCACGAACCAAGGAAGATCTTTTTGTGGTTTACAAAAGCATAGGAAGAGAAATTAAAAAATGGGGTTTGGAATAATGGCCCCCGCTAACGGATGCGCTCGGGTAAAACAAAGAATCTAATGGTTAGGAGGACTTAAGACTTACCAAAAGGGCAAAGGATCTACAAAACGAAGCAACTTTATCAGCTGCTGATGATGTGCCTTCCATTAACTCTGTTTCATCCATACCTTCCTCTGCCATGGCTAATGATCTTGGGCTGAATTCTTGTGATTCTCTTCTTGGGACTTCCAAGCTATCCCTGAAATTGCATTTTCTTCTATCAGAGGTTTCATAGGAATATTTAATTAATCATCTACGTAATTTACATGTACTTTTAAAAGATAGTTCAATTCCCCTTATGTGACTGTACGTACTATCTTGTCATGAATAAGAAAGAATTGTCATACTTTACACAGCACATTCCATATTCCCATTTTCTATTGATTTTGCAACATATAGATATCAGAGGTTGCATAATTATAAATAGGGAACACTTCTAAATTTCTTTTTTTTTTTTTTTTGTTTTTCATGTATATTGAACACTTAATAAACTTTTATCTATTTCTATATCCACTAAAAAGAAGTGAATTCGATTTTTTCTTTTTTTAATTCAAAACCATTAGTGGAACATTACTCTAGTATTTTAAATAGATTGATGGAATAAGGAACCATGTTAGAGGAATAATTAGTAAGGAAACATGTCTAGCGTTTAGATTAAAGATGATTGCATTTATAGGGACAGCTTCCTTAAAATTCGTAACTAACGGTAGAAAAAGACAAGAACTGGCCAAAATTGCAAAAGACATCAAGTAAAAATTTGCTTGTAATTTTTCAAAATGATTGCGGTCAAAAGGACGTGTCAATAGATAATTAAATTGATAATTACCTTATAGTAACTGCTGCTTCTATTTTCTCCAACTTCTTTGATGGAGCCGTATAACCAGGTTCATAGTTCTGTAACACCCAACATTAATTCTCTTAAATTAAATAATATCAACTCTAGAATATTTACACTAATAAGATTCAATATTTATATATATAGAGACAAAAAAAAAAAAAAAAAAAAAAGAGGCCACATGTGATGCTACTGAAGTATTTTTACAAAATCATAAATACTTACTAGGAAAAAAAATTAAACATTACATCTTTTTATAATTGCTATTAAAACCCGGACCTGATACTCAGAAAACAAATTAGATTAAATTTCAGCAAAATTATTTATCCTACTACGTTCAAATTATGGGCTATGGTGTACCGCAATTCAACTTGGGACAAACTTGAAAAATTATATTTCATGTCACAAAGAAACAAAAATCGATGATGTTTCCAAAGCCTTCATATATCAAGTAAGCCAAAAATGAAATCCTTAAATTAACAAAGTAACTTTTGTTTTGTTTTGTTTTTTTTGGGGGGGGCGAACAAATCAACAAAGTAATTAAATACACAAATCAATGCATTTAAACAACCATGACAAAAGCATCTTCATGAAAAAGAGAGAGAGAGGGAGAGGGAGTGATGAAGAAGATGATAAAAACAGGAAGTTTCCAAGCAGAGATAAGTAAACACACCACGCAAAAATCAATGGCGAATTTATTAAAAAAAAAAAAGATTTAATACCTGAAGACATATTTCACAGATTGTATTGCCCTTTTCGTTACACCATCTTTGAATACAATCTCTATGTGCGAACTGCAAATAAATACCAAAAAAAAAAAAAATTTCAGGAAAATTTCGAACACAAAATTAGTATTTTTGCGAACATGATGAAAACATGTCTTCAAAAAAATTAAAAACAGGAAATCTAAAATAGTTGTTACCTTAACGGTTCCTGAACAAGCACAAGGTGCTTCTAAGCTCTGTGAGCTTTCGAACTCTGCTTCATGGCAGATTCTGCAGTGTGCGATTGTTGGGTTTGATCGTAAATCATCGAAGTCCAACACAACATCTCCCATGTTGCAACAATCCTTCTCTTTCTCTCTCTCTCTTTAAAAATCGTGTCTCGTTTGGAATTCAAATTTCTCTCTCTCTCTCTCTCTCTTTGTAAAGAAATTCTCTTGTTCCAGTTATCTATGAATTTTATTTGGAGATGAACGTTTGCTCTATGTGGAAGCAGGACTTTTAAATAAAAAGGAAAGGGAGTGGAAATGACCAGATTGCCCTTCGATATTCTAGAAAAGATACATGGATGGATATTACGTGGATTTATATATTTGGGTATATGTTATATATTATTATATTTAATGTGTTTGTGGATTAATATTGGAAGGTAGTGGGATAGGAGGTGACGCGTTTTTGGGAGAAACCGGAATGTAGAGGCTTTGACCCAAAATGTATGGGACACACACCCCTCCCCGCGGACCCGACTTGTGATTGAGAATAATGAAGTGTAGGAAGGGATCAAAGGAACTTGTTTTTTTCAAATTTCTACGGCTTATTGATTGAAGAAACTTCATCTTTCATCCATTTATAGCTGTATCCTTCGATGGATGTTTTGAATTCTGCTTCAGATTTGTATTTCTCCATCTTCTTTTTCTTTTTTCAATTTCTATCAATTTTATATTAATTAAAGTTGTATTTAAATTCTTATACCACCGTATAGTAATACAATAAAGCTGAATCGATAATTATATGTAATAGATTTAAAAAGAAAATTAATAGAAATTAAGAAAAGAAAATAAAGAAGTTAACACAGGCAGTTTTTACCCCTTCCAGCATACGGTGCTAGATCATGAAGAATACAGTTGTTACCTAGATTTTGGTTGAATAATAGAAGTGATAACATGGTTTTGGAAACTCCATAAAAGCTTTTTGTACTCTTATAGGTATATATGATACTTTTCTAATATATTTTGGTACAGATATATGAATCTAAATGTATTTCAAAAAAGTTAAGAAAATTTGATGCACACGTCGAATAGCCATATAGAGCACCTAACAACGTTGTTCTTTATTATTAGCATGTTTTTTATATTTTCATTTTCGATATCAAATTTGATTCATGACCTTACGCTCAATTTCGAGAAACCAAAGATATGTGATAGCAACAAGCATATGATTGAAAAAAGTATGAAGTATCCGTTTTTCCATACAATACTTATTGTGAACGCTTTCAAGGGTATTTAGATAGAATAAGAACAAATATATATATCTATATAATATATTTATAGTATAAAACTCAGTTAATCATGAACTTATCGATCATGAGACTTAAACATTATACCAAAATTATAATTTTGAATGGATCAGTCCATCTCGCTCTGTCCGTCTAAAAAATTTTTGGCCCTTACTCTGTTAATTATTTGAATGAACGTGACTTGAATTTAACATGCTAAGAATAAAATCTTCGAAGTGCAAATTTGTTTAAAATAGATAATATAAGTAGGGTCGTCAACACTTGGATCAGAAGTTTAGGATAGGGATGACACATCACTCAAATCAGAAACATCATTCATCTAGTTCAATAATTATGTTGAGATTTGACAAGCTTTATTGAATTTCGTAATTAGGAATATAGTCAATAATTCAGGGGACATAGATTCACTAAAATCTCCTCACAATGACGGGAATTTTCTTGCGTATTGAATCTCTTTTCATAAATATCTTAATATTTACACCATGTTATATATATTTCCAGAATCACGTGTTGAAAATCTTTGACAGTCGAAGGTAATCAAAGGCGAGGAGATCAAGAATATAGACAGATCAACGATTCTTTCCCTCTTAATTTTCAACTGTCTCTGTCTCTCTCTTCATTTATTTGAATTAAAAAAATAAATTATTTGACCATGATAATATTAACATTTTCGAAGATTTTATAATATGATTATTTTAAAGTAATTATATACGCAATTACTTTTGAATTATAACAACCATCCTAGTGACAATTTATAAGCCCTTTCAATAGTAGAAGGAATTTGTGGATAATAAAACTTGGTTGTTAATAGTTTCAATGGAGTTATGAAAACTATTGACTGTTTTTTTTTTCTTGTTAATTAACCTTCTTTATTATAATTTAAATTATTACAACTAAAAAATAATTACATTATACAGTAGCTTTTAAGTAACTGTATCGTAGAATTTTTTAAGATTTAATATAAAATCATATCATTTTACAAAATTAAAACTTTCCTATTTTTTTTTTTTTTTTGTATATCCAAACATGAGCATTGTGTTCCCCTTTCTTATACATTTATTTATTTACTCTTCCCACTTTATTCCCCTTTAATTTCCATCCGCTAATTTTTCTCCCTCCAAACAAAATATTAATGAAGAAGCTCTTACAATAATAATCCTGAAATGAACTAAAAGGAGTAGGTGTAGGTGTACAAATGGTTAACGTAAATTAGATATTATTTAATTTCAGTTCACTTAATTATTTGACGCTCAAAGACAGAAGTATAATGTTGTGCTCCAACTCAGAAGCATATATGTTTTTTTTTCCCCTTTTAATTTTTAGCTAAAAACAGTTAAATGATTACGCCTGCAATACAGTAGCAAACTTAGTGGAAGGTAAAAATATTAAAAAAAAAAGATCGATAGATATACATATATAATTGAAAAGCTATTACAGATGATTATAAAAACTCTCAAAATTTTATTTTTATCCATATTAAATAATATACGTGATGTATCACTACTAAGCATGTTATCCAAATTAAAAAATCAAGGTTTAAAATGGGAGCGTCTGATCTCCTATCAACGGCCAAATACCCTACGAAGGGTCCACAAATTTTAAAAAACAGGGACCCCACTGTGCATATTCCAGTGGGAAACGCGGTCACCGAAAAGCACCAGTTGGCGTGATCCGGTGGAGCCCATTTGTACACTCCATGACGTGTGTTTCTTTTCTTTTCCTATCCATTTTTCTTAAGACAAATTATATAAAATAAATTTGGCATCATGCTAATTGGTCGTACCTGCTTGATTCATAAATCTATTAGCCTACCGTTTTCTCCTTTATTTCCTTACTCTCTTTCCCAAAGTAGTACGTCCATTTAAAAAATCTTTTTCCTATTTTTTCCTTATTTCCAGTCATCGAGAAAAATAAGAAATTGCATTTACACCATTTGAATCTTTTATTTTTAAATAAGAAATAATATTTTTTTTCTTATTTTATTATTCACAAGTTACAAATGAACCAAGCTAATTCACAAACTACTTGAATTTAGCTTAAGTTTCACTCAAGTTTAATTTAAAACAGTTAAGTCAAACTTAACCTCAAATTATTTGAATAGTAAAACGAGCTGAACTTGAAGTTTTAAAGACTAAATTTATTATAAAGAGCTAAAATTATTAGTGAAAACCCAATAATGGCATAAGCTTAACTTTTTGAGCCAAGGTGATAAAGTTTGGAGAATCAACTCTATGAATTTAGGATGATTTAAAAAAACATGGCATGATAAGCTTGGAGTAAGAACTATTAGATTAATTCGTCTATTCTTAACCTTTTTTGGAGAAGCTCATACACATAAAGAAGCTCATCATTAGTTTGGACTCAACGTGAGCCCATAAAGTATCCATTAGTAAGAGAACTTATCTCAGCTATTGATTGCCATAATAATTTAACGAGCATCATTAATAACCTAACTCTATAAATACTCAAGAATTCTTCCACATTTAATGGGGGAAGCTATCTAAAGAAACGATGTCGTATTATCGTACTATTACCACACAAGGTTAACAGAGCTCAAAGTGAAGAACATACAATCTCTTATCTATAATAATGAGGTTGATACTTTATAACTCTTCCACCTATCACACATATGTTCAAAACTCCTTGAAACTACCTACTTCTCTTCCTTATCTCTTCTTTTCTAAGTCATCTTTTACGTGTCACTTCATGTCACTCCTTTGAAGTCACGTGTAGCACAAGACATACGATGCGCATTGTAACCACTACAATCGAATCCTGACATTTATACTCATCAATCCTATAATCCTAGTCATGTTTTGTATAACTTTTAGTATATTTTTCAACCTTTCAAAACATAAGTGAATCTAAGGTTTGGTTAGGCAAAATTTATAAAAAATTTGAGCCTAATCGAGCTAACTGAGTCCAATTTTATAAAACTCTATGCCAAAAGTAGTGAATAGACTTAACTAATAAATACAAATGAGTTAATTAACCACTTGGCCCAAAAGTTGTAACCTTGTGTTGATAAGATATTCACTATTATCGTCTTATAAACTAGTACTATAACTTTTCACAATTCAAATGGGGCCTACAAACTATAAGGTATCACCCCTTCCCCTAGCCTCCCTCCTAAATACACAACATTCTCCTCATAAGACCTTATAGTTGCGCCTGGATCCTCTTGCCTTTTAGGTATACAATTCAAACCACTCTTTGCCTATAAGTAATTCTAAAAGCATGTCAAATGTTACACTCTTGTAGCGCTCCTCATCCTCCTTAGACCTCTTCTCTAAATTAGGGTCAAACTCAAATAATCTATCTACTAGCAAGAGGTTATGATAGGAATCAGCCTACAATGATGCCCAGGCCAAAGTCGACCTATTGCAAGCTAAGGCCAACCTATTACAAGTCAAGGCTAACTTGTTCCAGAAAGAGGCTGACCTATCTTTGGTTAAGGCTGACCTACTTAAGCTGAAGTCGAACTGATACCAAAAGGCCAAAAGGAAGAAAAGAAACAACTTGGCATCAGATCTATCATCTATCGAGAAACCGAGAGACTAGACAGCTTAGGACTCAAGTTTAAATAACAGCTCAGCACGACATGAGAAAACTAGCGCTAACTAAATTTAAAGCTCGACAATTGTGGGCCGACCTTATAAGAAGCTCGTATAAGTACTGACAACTTAGATAACCCATATGCCAACCTCCCTATTAAGCGCATAGTTTTGTACACTTGTAAATATTTTCCTTCACTTTAGTTGTAGGCTAACTTTAGTTGTAAGCCTACTAGGGTTTTAGGATGTACTATAAACAACAACTTTTATAAGTAGCAGATAATAGATCATCACCAACCATTAATAGTATTTCTCAAAGAAACTTCTCTCATGAGCTTGCTTCCAACTTGTCTCCTTTTTGAGTAATTATTGAGTATATTATTCGTCTTTAATCTTTTTTGTGTTTTTATCAATCTTATCCTTTAGATTATGGTGAACTTCTCATTTGAGCGAGTTAGTGAATTGTATCTAACCCTCATTCGAAACCCAAGTGTTGATTTAATGTTCGTGAGTCATATTAAACCTTATTTTGAGCTTAAATCTAATTGTGTTTATGTCTTAGTGCGTAATATCCATAGACATTCACATTTAAACTCTCATTCCATTTGCTACTTTCTCATTTCCATTTGAACTTCGAAATATCCATTTGGGTTTTGATTGAGGTTCGTATCCATCACATGCTCATGAATCACATCATCTTAGTGTTAGAGCTTTAGGAAGACACACATGTTAGTGTTTTTTAAAGTTTGACTTGTGGTTTGAACATCTCTGTTAATCATCATTCTATAGTATGGTGTGTTGTTCATGTTCTTAATGGTAATGGTATTGTACTATTTGTAGAAGTGTTTATCAACCGTAGGTAGTTACAGAAATCAAGTAGCAGTAATCTCTGTGTTGTTGTCAGTTGTATTTTGTTAGAAATAGTGTTTTAGGAATTGTTTTAGTGGTTGTTCTGAGTTGAGTCAAGTGTACTATGTGTTTGCTAAATTTTCTTTGTGGAAATTCCTATACGAACAAGAATATTTGAAGATAGTGTGAATATCAATGGTGACAATCCTCGTGGTAGCTTGAAGAGATGTGTTGATGACTTGGAATATCATATTCAAAATCTCACTAATTCTATCTAGGAAATTAGTAGTTTAGTTAGAGGTTGTAAACATGTTGGTTGGGGTGAAAGAAGGGATCGAGCACTTACTAATGGAAGTGACTCCAACGAGCTTGATAATGATGCACAATAACCAAGAAGAGATGCTATGTCGAGGAGAAGGGAAGACCAAACTGAGTTAAGGAGAAGCAATAACAGGAGTATTGACTTCGAGGTGAACCAAGGAGCTTGAAGAAGAGAGTCAAAGTTAAGAAGAGATTTAATTGAGCAAAGCTCCAACAGAAGTAACCGATTCAAGGTGAACCAACCCTTTCAAAATGCAAGGAGTGAGCCTTAAACACATAACTGAAGACTTGACAACATCAAGCTTAAGCTACCAACCTTTAGTGGTAGTAGCCAACTTGAAGAGTTCCTTGATTAGCTTCCCCAATCAAAGAAGTTGTTGGAATGCTATAAGTGTGATGACCGAACCAAGGTCAAGCTAGCTTTGTTATCCCTTAATCAGTATACTAGTATTTAGTGGGATAAATTAATCGCTAAGCGAGATGTCGAAGGAGAAGAGTTGATCAAAACTTAGAGACTTATGAAGCGTTTGATGAATCAGTGCTTTGTGCCAACCCACTTCAAAAAAGAGATGCTCTATACTTTCCAACACCCACAACAAGGTCGAAACATTATTGAAGAGTACTTACAAGAGTTTAAGACTAATGACGAGATGCAAGATTGTTGAGCCATAGGACTGCACTATTGCTAGATTCCTAATTGGACTCCGAGATGACATTGCCAACATGGTCAAACTGCAGCCATTTAGCTCATTAGATGAGCTAACCAATTTGGCATTAAGGGTGGAAAGATAGACGAGAAGACACCGGAGGCTAACTAACCGACCTTAACAAGGTAACCCTAAGCTTAAGAGGTATGAGGAGAAGAAAAAGCTTGAGAAGAGGATGGAGAAAGGAGAGTTTAGCCAACCTGACTAAGTTGAGACTAAGAAAGTAGAGAAGGACAAAGTGCCCAATGCCAAGGCTTGAAAAGTTAAGTGCTTTAAGTGTTTGGGCTATGGACATATTTCCTTTTAATGTCCAAATAAGAGGGTCATGATCTTAGAAGACGAAGAACCCAATGCTTAAGTAGAGATTCAAAGTGATAGACAAGAGCTTAGAAGGTGAGTTGGAAGAAGAGAATGTCTATGCAGATCTGGACAAACTTTTGGCCATGATGAGCCAGTAAGCTAGCCTAAAAGAAGCTATAGGCTAGAGGGAGAACTTATTTCGTAACTAATGTTTGGTGAATGGAAAGATAAGCTGTACCTACATTGTTTCTGCCGAGTTAGTGGATAAGATGAGATTGCCAACCTACTTACATCCCTAGCCTTATGGATTGAAGTGGTTTAACAATAAGGATATGGTCTATGTATACAAGATAGCTCAAATAGCATTTAAAGCAGAGCAGTATGAGGATGAGTTAAACTTTGGCATGGTTCTAATAAATGCCACCAATCTAATTCTTGGCCGACCTTAAGAGTATGATCGAAGAGTAATCTATAATGGCTTTTTCAACATTTACATAGTTTGGAAGGATGGGAATAGTTACTACTTGACCCCCATAAGTGTTGAGGAGATCTAGAGCAACCCAACACTCATGGTGAAAAGAAAAGGGAAAAGGAGCATGTTCGACATCCAAGCCCATGTTCATTGTCTAAAGTTGAAGACGACTTCTTTTCAGCCCCACAGTGATGATAGGAATTGGCTTACGATGTTGCCCAAGCTGAGGTTAATCTATTGCAAGCCAAGGCCAATTTGTTGCAATCCAAGGCCGACCTATCCCTGATTGAGGCCAACCTATCCAAACTAAGGCCAAGAGGAAGAAAAGAAACAACTTAGCATCAAATCTATTGTCTGCCAAGAAGCCGAGAGGCCAGATAGCTTAGGACCCGAGTTCAAATAATAGCTCGACACAGCATGAGAAAACTAATGCCAATTAATCCTAGAGCTTCGCAACTGTAGGCTAACCTCATAAGAAGCTCGTCTAAGCACTAATAGCTTGGACAACCCGTATGTCGACCTCCTTATTAAGTGCACAGTTTTGTACACTTGTGAATATTTTCCTTAACTTTAGTTATGGGCCTACTTTAGGGCTTTAGGGCTTGTACTCTATTTACGCTTTTGCTTCTAAGATTTTAAGATGTATTATAAATAGTGACTTTTATAAGTAGTAGACAACAAATTATCATCAACTATTAATAGTATTTCTTAAAGAGACTTATCTTGTGAGCTTACTTCTAACTTGTCTCCTTTTTAAGTGATTATTGAGCATGCTATTTGTATTTAATCTTTCTTGTGTTCTTATCAATCTTATCCTTGAGATTGAGATTGTGGTGAACTCTTTATTTGAGTGAGTTAGTAAGTCGTATCTAACCTCCATTTGAAACCCAAGTGTTGATATAGTGTTCGTAAGTCATATTGAATCTTACTTCGAGCTTAAATTTAATTGTGTTTATGTCTTGGTGCGTAACATCCATATACGTTCACATTCAAACCTTCGTTTCATTTGCTACTTCCTCATTTCCATTTCAACTTTGAAATACCCATTTAGGTTTTACTTGAGGTTTGTGTCCGCTACGTATTCGTGAATCACATCAGGTTGGCTCTGTACTATTTATAACTCCCTAAGCTAACAACATTCGATTTACCAAGTCAATAAATATAAATGAGCCTAATTAATCCATTGATTTAAAAATTGTAACCTTGTATTGATAAGGTATTTATTATCATAACTTTATAAACTAATATCACAATTTCCTATAATTTACATGAAAACACGCAAATAATGGGGTATCATAATTTCAAACTTTTATAATATTCATTAGAATCGAGCTTGTGTTCAAACTCGAGTTCAAAAAGTTAAAGTTTAATCAAACTTGAATCTAACTCGAGTTCAACTTTAGGCTTGAGCTCAACTCAATACAATACCAATTTCACTGGACTCAATTACAATCCTATTTGTCTTGTTTACTTTTATTATTCTTTTTCTTTTTTTAGGATTATCTACTTTTCATTTTTTATTTAAATTGTATATCTTTTTTTTTTTTTCCTCTTCACGCACTCAACGTTTTCTTTTCTTTTCTTTTTGTTTTTTTTGGCCAAAACCACTCAACGTTTTCCAAATAAGTAAAAAAAAAAAAAAAAAAACGTCCCGACGTACTTAATGACCACTTTACAATTTTTCACATAGATTCGTTTACTAGCGAAATGGATCCTTCTAAATTAATATTTACCTTTGGAGAGAGAGAAGAAAAATAAAAACTAATATTGTTTATGGACGGAAAATCAATGAAGAATGGGCTCTTACATTGGAAAACGTAACCGAAGCTATCGCTCGATTAGCCCTTCTTTTTTCATGTAGAATTGCCTTTTTAACGGTATAGCATGTTTCTTTCTTTATAAAAGAAAGCTCCTTTTCTAACTTTTACTGTACAGCAGCCCTTCTTGTTTACAGATAGAAAGAACTGCTTTTCTCTAATGCCAACGTAACACCTCGGAACTTCCCTCCACCTCGCATCAATATCGAGTCCTGATACGCGAAAGCTTAGAACCTATTTAATATATTCACAAATGACATTTAATCTACCTGAATCACACCACACATAACTCCACATATATATAGTTAACGCGGCTTATGAGCCTTGCTAAACAACATCGAGCCATAACTAACAGTTCCCACTATTTGAGTCTAGAACCTCCTACATCAATCCACAGCAATAGTATTGACAATGCAAAGGTCAGTGTAAACCAATATATATTGCTCCGTTTAACTCTTTATTGAGCCTACTGGTGAACCTTTATTCCTGTATACTCTTATAATCTTAGCTTCTTCAAATAGATTTCTTTAAGCTTGTCTAAATCTTCAATTGAATCCATATTTCCTCCTTCGGCTTATGCATTTATGGTTCTCTTTCGGTTGCCTACATAACGAGATTTCTCCTTTTGATTATCAATTAATATTCTAAGTAAAACCATCAATTGTTCTAACTCCCCTCATCTTTACCAGTGTTGTCAACTCGAGTCGATCCGTATGGTCCAACTCGATTCAATTTGATCCTTTCATAGAATCAGTCCAGTCTAACCGCGATTCAATCATTAGTCTAACTTAATTTATTTCTTTAACCTTTAACCCTTTGACATGTAATCAGCTATTTAATCTAATCTGACAACATTAATCTTTACTCTAAGTTTCTTTAAGCTAACTCTTGTAGTCCCTTAATATTCCTTGACTTATAGGTTTATAGCCAACCTTTATCTCTAAAGTCTTCTCTTTTATTTTCCTTCATCTTACCATATATCCTTGTCCATTTCCGACATTTATCTCCATTAAGTGCAACGATGCTTTTGCCTTGCCTATTTTCTTATCACAACCTTTAATCATATCTATTCAAGAGTTCTTATGTTTCTATACTTTTAATATTGCTACTAAACCTCACTTGAGGGAAGGAACGCCTTTATTTGCGCATCACTTATTTTCTTTCTTTATCCTCAACTCATTATTATTACATTTTAGAAAAGAGAGTTACTATTGTCATTTTTATGTATATATATTCATATTTTTTATAATGTTCCTTACTTTAATTATTACGTTTATAGATTATATTATTATTATTATCTTTGTCAGTAATACTTATGTATAACTTAAGGATTAAAAGATACTTTACCTCATTTAATTGAGTTCATGATTGGTTAGTTTCAACTTTGACCCACCACTTCTTATCTTTCGTATGTTTATTATTGTTTCTCATCATTATTATAGTAGCTAGCTAGCATTGAGGATGCACGTTTCATATGTTGCCCATTTTATTATTTAATTAATTTATTACTTGTTTGTAATTCCTTAGTAGAAAAGCTATTTCTTATCACGTTCTTTCCGAACTAGGCCAAAAGTTATAATTATATATATTTTCGGATTTGGTGCAAAAGTTATAATTATATATTGTAATTATCTTTATTTAAAGGTCAGAAATTTTTCCTCCTCAAACAACTTAACCAAGGTACATATGTAAGGGGGACTGCCGAGTACAAGCACAACGAAGATTTTAAGAGGACCAGTACATGATTGACACTCGGCTTAAGTTGACGGACAAGACATGAGGAAAAGGAAAAGAAATTGCCGAAAAAGACAAAAAAAACAAAAATATAAGTTTTAAAAATATATTTTCGAAAATACTACACTTCAAATCAAAAAATAATTTCATTTAATTTAAGATGAACAGATGATTTTAGACGTTGTATTCCTAAAAATATTTTTTAATGAGCGATATTTTAGGAATTTTTTTTTTTCCTTTTAGCCGTTGCATAGATAGGAATACGAAAAAGAGAAAATTCATCATTCCCATTATAAAGTGCACAACAGCCAAAGATGTATGTATATACTTATGATTGTGTATCTTGGTGCACATAATGCATTTATATCATAGGAACTTACAAGTTAGTCATTTTTGCCTTATTAATGCATTACTGTTCTTCATATAGATTTCTAGTTCTACAAAAGAGTGTAGTATTTTGAATCTCGATCATGTTCCACATTTCGAATCTTGCAAAGTTTCCGCTTTGCATATGGCTTTTAACAACTATTTTTATATAAGTTAAAAATTAAAAAAAAAATGAAATAAAAAAGTATATGGAAGATCATAGAGCCGATCTCGAGTCCACTGGCCCCTTCAAATGAACCAATTATCAGCTTAACGATGTAATCTCGAATCATTTTACTATTTGGAAAAAAGTACAAATTTAGTGATTAATATTTGGTTGTTTTTTCTATTAAACTTTCTAAAATTTATTTTTTTCTGTAATTTGGGTCCTTTAATGTTTTGAAATTTCCTACTAGAGTCATTTTGTTCACTCATTTAAAAGTTCCATTAACAATTAGCATGTATTTAGCTCCTAATTAATTTATACTAATCAAAAGAACGATGGATTATAACTCTGCAAGTACCCAGACGTTACTTTTTTATGATACGCCGATTGCCCAGAGGTAAACTCTCCCGTAGAGATAATGAAATATAGCAATGATGATTGATGAGTATTGTGAATTCACAAATACTCATCTTTGCTACCTAACATAATTCACAAAAATGAAATTTGGTCCATCATATCGGTATATCCAACATTTTTTCCAAAGAAATGATATACGGGCTAGTCTTTTTAAATTGATAATCAAGCATTCAGATTTCTTTAGCTAGTGGAACCAATTAAACAAAAAAATGATAAACTGCATTTGAGAAAATTATGAAAGGATGCTTTGATGACTGATTAAACACTGGGAACCTTTTTCAATTTTCACATACCTTAAATAACTCTAGGCATCAACGTTAACTAACGTACCTAAATAGAAAGAAACACCGTGTCTATATTTATCTCAAATTAACTTAGGACAAGGGGACCACTCAAATTTTAGATATTCTTTTAGGTTAATGATTAATTTTAGATAAATCATTCAGGTTGTAAATTATTTATATATAGTTTACAAGGAAAAAAAAAATTCAATAACATTAATATATCACGTATTTAGATGAATGGTATTAATAAAATTTCAAATTTAATAATTAAAATATATATCTTTTAAAATACTATCAATCATATAAAATTTTATTAATATTTATATACTATAAATCTACTATTTACATTAATACCATTTTAAATTTTTTCGATTACAAAGTTTCCTATCATATATTCATCTTTGCAATTTTGGTACGTGGGACGCTGACACTTGTGCTTATCCCGTCCTCGGTCTTATCGCTTACCTGTCTTTCTCTTTCTGATATTTTTTTTATTATATTTTATCTTAGGAAAAAAAAAAAATATATATATATATATATAATGATAATTCTTGGATTGATGTGATTTGTGCTTGTGTGATATATGTCCAACGCAATTGGCAAAATGGGACTGTGCCGTACCTTTTCGGACGTTAAGGTTCTAGCTTTTAAGCAAGTGTATTGGTCGGCCATGGACTGTGCCGCTTTGCCTAAATCTGCTCTCGTGGGGTCTCCCTCTCCTTTAGTTGTTGCGATGTAAATTTTTATAAAATTTCTTCGCTCTCTTTATTATGGATATACTAACCAACTATTTAATGTGTTTTAATAGCGTAATTCAATGTGTTTAATGGCTTTGTAAACTTAATCGATCTCAATTTATTTGAGATTGGGCTAAAAAAATAGGACTATATTTGACCTTATTGGTCACACTTATCCATATTCCACGTTTTGATTAATGTGAAGTAAATGTAAGGGTAGTTTTCACTTTTTGGATATTTTATGTTGATTGGTGAGAAAAAGAACGAGAAGAAAATATTAATCATGTTTTATTTTGTACCGTGGTATAAAAAATTTTATAAGATTGAACGAAGGTCATAAATAATTAAATTATATTGTGAACATATTTATTTATACTGTAATCATATATCATTTTATCACGTTCATTTTGTATTTTATTTTTATAACTATTCAAATTCTATCAATCAATTGTAGCATGCAAGGAGGTTTGCATCAACCGTAACGAATTCATTTATTCAAAATATTTTAAAATACAATATATATCTATATATATATATATATATCTTATGGAAAATGGCAATTTTTGCTTCGGATTTGAAGCCGCCTTTGCTCCTACGCGAATCTAATGTGATGCGAGACAAAGAAGAAGATGCAAGACATGAAGAAGGACGGGCGTTATCGGAGTAAAGCCGAAAACAAGAAAAAAACACACCCACTAGCGTGCCTTCCATGATGGAGAGATGAAACGGATCCGATGGCTACACGACAACCAAGCAAATACTCAGAAAGAAAGGTCATGGTTAGAAAGTACCTTTGAATCTTTCGCGCCATCCAGTTTTGCATGCATTGTGATAGGCTGTTCAATTACAACTTGTAGTAGACGGTAGGGGTAATCATAACTCCATTTCGTTCACTTATACGGAGCCACTGTAAACCATGGTTTAAATTCTTTATTGTCCGGTAGTGTTGGTACTGAAAAAAAAAAAGAAATTTATAAATATAAAAAATATAAAATAGTATTATTACTATATTATATTTAGTTTATATAATATTAGATATATATATTTTTATGATATCCATTATTTAATATATACAAGTAGTAAACTCAATATTTTATTTTGATATTTAAATCTTTAATATTGTGTAATATTGATTTAATTATATTTTTATATTATTTAAAAGCTATAAACTTTAAATTTTTATAATATTTATTCCCTTAATATTATCTAATATTTATTTAATTAAATTTATATCTTTAATACTTATGTTTTTGTTTAGTGAAATCAGTTTTTGTATCATATTTTAGATGAGATAAATTTTAAACATTTTATCCAATCTTTAATCCTTTATTTTTTCTAGTAATCGAGCTCATACAAACTGAACATTAAACAAAAAAAACTTATCCAATCCATTCATATAAATTTTGTGCAGTCGAATAATACCTAGATCAAGTTCAATATTTAACACTTTATTTTTTTTAAACCCTAAGGATTTTTTCTAATTAGAAAAGCTAACAATGTATGCCTTAATTAATATTATACTAGTCGATGAATCAATTATTACCATGTCTATAACAAAGTATCCCATCAATTGAAGTACATTGAAAATTTTCTTCTTCTTTTTTTCTGATAAAAATGATCCTTTAAATAACCTTCAAAGTCCACCAATCACAAAACAACTAACAATAAGACGAAAAACAAGACAAACAACAAGTCAATTAGCCAGGTTCATATACTCCCTTGACCAACACCTGAATAAAACATCTACCATAGTGTAAAATATTTGAAAAAAAAAAACTGGAACATCAAGACCAAACTCTAAGCTTGATGTCTTCAAGCCTTCTTTTGCCAGGGCATCAACAACTTTCTTTTGTTCATGGTTTACCATATATAAATTAAAAGTTTTAAAGTAAAGTAACAATTGAATACATCTTAATAACGTTAGGAGGCATATGTCGATGTCCACATTATGTTTCATGACACAATCCACAGCCACATGTGAACCAAATTCAACAACAATATTCTTTTCCACAAATCACTTGGCCCAACTCATTCACTCAAACAAAGTCCATAGTTTTGCCTCTAAGGGTGAACAATTAAAGACTCTTCGCATCAAACCTCTAAGAGCTTAACCCTTGTGATTTCTAGCAATGACGTCGATACCTCCCAAAAACCCTTTCTCTTCAATCGCTTCGTTACAATTGATCTTTACTAACCCCCTCATAGGTTGCTAAATTATTGGCCCTGTGTATTGTCCACCATTCATAAACTTTTGCTCTAACCTACTAATTCCAATGTTCTTGAGTGAAATTACTCCTATGAAACACACATCGATTTCATTATCACCAAATCCCACGTTAAAGAAAGAAAACAAAAGACTATTTAAGTGGTTCGAAACTTATCTAAGCCTTCAATTTCCATTTCACTTCTTTCCTTAACCATTCTATGGTTACATCTCTATCTCTGAAGTCCATCTCACGAAATCCAAATGATGACAACCCAGTCTTACTAATATCATAGTTAAAGAATAGGTGGACCATGTTTTCTTCTTCCCTCCCGCATAATGGACATACAGCTTCCATTGCTATCCCTTTAACTTGTAGCTTATCCCTAGTCGGCAACTTGTTCATTAAAATTTTCCATAATAACATCTGGATTCATGGGTATGTCGGGGTCTTCCAGATCCAACCCCAAGATTGGCCAAATGTCTCCTCCTCCTCAGAAATACACAATCACTCGTAAATAGTTCTAGTCGTAAGGTAACCATTAACCTTATTCGACCTAAAGAACAAATCTTCTTCTTGACTATCCTCGATACTGGTGATGTTTCCCAACTGTCAATTGATCTCATGCTTTATAGGGTAACCTATTACATCCTCATTTCAACAACTAACACCATCCTAAACTTGGTGCACCGTTAGAATGTGGTCAAATTTATTTAATGGCCTAACTAACTATGACATAACTCCTCCAGATTCTGACCACTCATCTAACCAAAATTTTGCAGTCTCACCATTTCAAATGTAAACTTTAGCATTTAGGTCTACCTAATTGTTAGCCTTTTTTAGAGCCCTATAGAACCTAGACCCATTCGTTGCTTTTTGGCATTTCATCCTTCCATCGATCGATATTTTCCTTTAAGTACCTTAACCATAAGGCCTTCTTTTTCCCCACTTCCTAAGCTAGTTTACAAAAGTTTGCTTGATTTCTTCATAGCACATCCACTAAACCTAATCCATACTTTACTTTTGAGTGCTTCAATTTGTTTTAGCTTATCAAGTGCAATTTATGATGATCCTTCAAGGAACCCTAAATGAAGGTCCTATGGATTCTCTCCATACCATTTGCAATAAACTTTGGAAGAAGCATAGCTTGTAAGTAATAGTTTAATATACTCTCAAAGATAAATGTTGTCAATAGCCTACGCCCTACCATACTTAACATACGGGTTTTCTAACTAGATAATTTTCAACATGTCTTCTTTGAAATAAAATCCAAATCAGACTTTGTGATTCGTCCCCTACTCCTTAACTTGTAGTCCTAAATACTTTCTCAAGCTAACATTTAGACGTATACTAAATATGTCACAAATCCTTTCCTTACATTCCCACTTATAATTCCTTGAGAACACAATACAAGATTTCTCAAATTTTACTTTTTGTCCCAAGTTGGATTTGAAACACTCTATTATTTTCATCATACATCTTGTGTTTTCCTTTGTCACCTCCCCCATTAGCATAATGTCTTCTGCAAAAAACAAATGGGAAAGACACATTTGTGATCCCCTTGTCTAGATTGGTTTTCACTCCTTCTTTTCCACCAATTGATGAATGAGCTAGTTGAACATGTCCATTACTAGGATCAATAAGTAAGGAGATAAGGGGTCCCTTTGTCTAAGTCTTTTAGAAAACTTAAACCCATCTAGTAAGGAGCCATTAAAAATGATCTGGAAAGAAGTTGAATTCAGACAAGAAGAAATTAGGTTTAACCAAAGTTTTGGAAAGTTCAAACTTAGAAGCATTATGTAGATAAAATTAAAATTGCACTCCACCCTATCATATACCTTTTCCAGGTCCAGCTTCACCAGTATCTAGTTTTTCTTTCCCCTCTTACTATCTAACAGAGGGAGGACTTCCTGGAAAACTATCATATTGTCTTATGCTACTCTCCTCGAAATAAAACTAGCTTACTATAGGTTAATTAACTCGCTCAAAAGACCCCTCAATCAATTCACAAGCAGCTTACTTACCACCTTATACATAGTTGTACAGAGGCTAATTAGCCTAAAATCTTTCAACCCATTAGTACCCATTAGTTTAGGGATAAGAGCAATTAAAGTTTTATTTAACTCCAGTATCATGTTCTAAGAATCTATGATGGACTGGATTGTATTACATATAATTTCCCCTACCTCTGCCCAATACTTCTTAAAGAATTCTACACTCAATCCATCTACGCTCAATGCCTTGTGATTCTTTATATACCATACCGCTTGCTTAATCTCCTCAGTGTGAAAAGTTTTCTTAGATCAGCTTTATCAACTTCTGCAAGAACCTTTTGTCCCTTACTCCAATCGTTAAACACTCTCTAAACATACTCCTTTTCTATGGGAAAAAAGATTAGCAAAATGCTTGTTCGCCAGCTACTAGACTTTCAAGGCACTTGATACCCAATTTTTTAACATTATCAAATAAACCATCAATTCGACCTTTCGATCTACAATATAAGGCATTGGTTTGGAAGAATTTCGTATTCCTTTCCCCCTCCACAATCCATTTTGCTTTAGCCTTTGCTACCCATAGCTTTTCTTCATGTCTAAGGATCATTTCAAACTTTAGTTGCAAAAACCTCTTTTGTTTAATAAGCCATTGTGAAGGATTGTCTTAAAGCTTTTTTCCGTACCTCTTCCAACTTCCTTTTAACCTCCTTCTTCCTTACATGAATAAGCCCAAAACATTCTACGTTCCATTTTCGAAGATTTGTAATGAAGTCCCTCAAGTCTTCCTAACACACTAAAACTTTTCAATCAACAAAAATCGTACATAAAATGGACACATAAATAGGTTTATATTTATGTGTATGTATATATATATATATTATATTACAAAGTCAACAATAGTAATTAATACAATGATAGGTGATAATAAGTTAGTGCACTTATGAGTTTTATAATATAGCAGATTTGAGTAATAAGTATTAAGCCCCTAGAGATTACATTCAAGTATTAATACTTCACTCTTTTTCTATTATCTAACCAATAAATTTGCTTAATTATTAAAACTGCTAATTCTAAATTACAACTAACTAAATAATTGAATTGACCTAATTAAAATAAAACAATTATAGAACATAAAATATTAAACTTGCTTAATTATGGACTATATCGAGTACTAATTCTCTACCCTTTTTATATTATCTAATGAACAAATTTGCTTAATTATTGAAGCCACTAATTCTAAATTACAACTAACTAAATAACCAAAATGACCTAGTTAAATTAAAACAATTACATAATAAAAAAGAATAAAAGAAATAATTAAACTCCCTAAGAAAGCATTAACTTAGTATTCAAACATTGAGCCTCGAAAACATTTATGCAATTTGTCAGTCTCATTCTAATTAGCTGGACTATGAGAATTCCTAAAGTATATTAATATTTATCTATGATATATCAATATATAACTCTAAGTTAATTAATTGAAATATCTGTTTAGTCAAACACTAATGATTGTAGTAGGTTATATGAATTTAACTATTAAGTTTTGCTTTAATCCAAATAAATTGTGCTGTTTGACTTTTAGGATTACATTCAACTTCTTCTAATTACGAGATCTAATTATATATACAATCTTTCAATCGCTATATAAAAACCTAAATAAGAAACATAAAATTAGATCACAGAAGATTAAAAATCATATATCAATTGCAAGAAAAAGAAAAGATAATCAAATTACCTAGAAGTCTAGGTTCACGGTATTCAAATACTACTTTAATTAACCTAAAGCATCATAAACTAAAAAGAAATAGAGAAAAAAGGAGATAGAAGAGGATTAAGAAGATAGCTATCTCGGGTCTTTAAAAACCATAACTTTGAACGATTGAATAATGTACATATTGTGTTTATATCCATTTATGGTATAAGGGAATTTTTTTGGATTTTATGAATATTTTCTGAACATGGCGTTGTATGAAGCTTATATAGCTCTCCCATTGCAATATTCGGATTGATTTAAGCAAAATGCGGCCCTATATAATTGGAACACACCTCCGTGTATCTCTTTAATTTGAACACACGGCATGTATGATCGCATGCACACGACTTGGTAATAGTGTTGACAGACTCAAATGGGATGATTAATTCCAACATATGAGGGAATAAAAATTAAGAAAAAAAAAAATGAATTTAATTAAAAATTAAATCGAAATCGAACCCAATTGAACCATACAGATATGGCTTAGAAACACATGGCTGTGTTTGCTTTTAAGAGTCATGTCCTGGACGTGAATCACTTCATCTGAACGTTTTAATGGTTTGGACTTGAATGGTGAATTCAAAATGGAGCACAAGCCTTGACACGTGATGGGCTTATCTTCAATATGCTAGCAGACTTGTGGATATCGGAAGATGTGGGCTTTGATAATCACTTCTTGACTTCCAATTGCAAACAATTGGGCAGGCATTACTGGACTTAAAAATGTACCTTGAGTAAACAATTGCACGTGACCGCGGCTTGTATTGCTCTGGACCAAGTTTTCTTTCCAGACGTGGGCTACAATTCATTTCTCGAGCAAATTTCAATTCATTGGTTTCCTTTTCTCGCCAACTTGTTCTAGTAACTTGAAAATTAAATATTAATAAATTAAGTATAAAAAAAATCCCTAAAAACAATCTATAAAAGTACTATAAATATAACTTATAAAATAGATATAATAGGCTCCAAAGATGCCTTGTATCACCAAAAATATAAATAGAAAATCCTTAAACTAATATTTAAGGTTGTACAAATAGGTTGAAAGGGCCAATTTGATCTATGCAATTATGGGTAAAGTTAAACAGGTTATGTACACACAAAATTGAATCCAAGAAATTCTAATTGATGAATGAAGTCCAATTTCGAATCACATTGTTTCAACTTATCTTGAAGTCGAAGAATATCAATTTGAGCAAATTCACATGGCTCGAGAGAATGAAGTGATGCTAATAGAAGACATAAGAGGCATGCCTAGAAGTTGCAATCAACTCTCATCTAGCAACAAATCACCTACATCTTATGGTCAACCATCTATATCTTATAGTCAACTACACGACCTTTTGTGTTCAATCAATTTTTTTGTAATTGATCATCAAAGTTCATAGTCAATCACTTCATGTTTCATGTTTTAGCCATTCGATTCTTCAAGTGACTTATGTTCGAGATTTTATTATTTTTTATTGTTAGTTTTATTTAGTTTCCTAATTTATTTGCTTCCCATTTTATAGATTACATGCCTTAGTTAATCGGTTTCTTTTGTTGCCAATTTCTTATTGGATTGCTTGTGTAATTTTTTATAAGTTTATTACTTTAAAAATTTTATTTCTTTTTATTAGTTGTTTCTTAGATTACTTAAATTTTTCATATCCTATAAGTAGGCAAGATTCAAGATCATGCTACTCTTGTGTTAATCAACAATTGTTATTATGATTTGGCTTCAAAATATTTGGTAAATATAAATACTCCATTTTTGTCTTCTTTAAATTTATTATTCAATTAAAAGATATAAGAACTTGAAAAATTTGAAAAGCATACAAAATTTGTGAAAATCTAAAAAAGCCTTAAGAATTAGGAAACTAAGAAAACTAAAAATAAAATGGAGGGTTTGAAATGATAAAAAAAAATGAGGAATTTAAAAAAAGCAGGCAAAATTATTACTTTGGTGTTAGGCACTTGCAATGCACATACCGAGTGCATAGGGGCTCTAGATAGACTAATCTAATTCTTCAAGAGTTCAAATGTTTCACACAAAGGATATTTTGGTTTTCTCAAACTAACAAAACCTATCGAAGTAGTATAATAAATATGCCATAATCCCCCTTAAGGGATAACAATGGAAAGAAAAAGCAAAAATGATGGAGACTTAAAATTGTTTATTCTAAAAACCATTAACAATATGATATCCCAATTACCCGTCTGTAAATTAATCACATATGTAAAAATAGACTTGTAGTAATGGATATGTAATGTGATGGATATTGATGATAATGATGGTTTGAAAAATAGCAAGTCAAGGATTTTTACTCAGCTAAAAAGCAGGCATCTATAGATATTGAGACTAGTAGTGGTGATTTGAGGATTTAGGATTGCAAAGGAAGAGAAGACATTTTGAAGGGAGGAGCCCGCAAGTCGCTATAATTAAGGTTTGTTAAGTAGCTTTTGTGTTTATGTATATATATGAGAAAGAAGGATTCCTAAGTAAATGAACCTGCTTAATTTACTCTCTTTTCCACATTATGTTTTCAATTTAAAAAATTGACTATTTGAATGTAGATAAAGGAGTTTTAATTAGAGTGGTCACATGGATATTGTATAAGTCCACGCTATACATGGTTTTAGAAAAGTAATGTGAGAATGATACTTAATAGGATGAATAAATATCAGGGTCTTAAATTAAGTAACATACAAGGGAACCTTAGGCATTGACCTTATCTCTTATGCAATTGAGATCATTCTTTTACTTAATTTACTTATTTGATCTTAGAGAGTAGGGGTTTCATAGTAGAAAACTGTTTTGTGATCTCTTTTAAAGTTATAAATGAAGAGAAATGACTGAATATTTGTAAATTCTTGAACTTGATAACATCCATCAAATACCCTTGGTAACTAACGAACTAAATGAAGTATACTCTCTAAGATTATCCTGATGAGCTTGCTATGGATTCAAAGCCAATATTCTTCCTTATGAATGTATGAGTCTATCTAAGAAAAGTTGGGAGGAAGGATAAGTCTATTGATCCTTGTTTTGAGCCATCGAAACTAAATCCCCCTAAGTCATCCCAAATATAGGTTAAACATTCTAAGCCCTTTGACTTTGTTAAGGAGTTAAGCTCAAACAAATAATAAGTTTAGCTTGATAATTAATATAGAAATTTTTAGCCTTCATGATACGAGCTATAGCCAAGAACTGACAAAGTCAGTCACATGGATGAGTTCAAGCTTACCGAAAACTTGAAAAAGATGATGGAAAATGCGCAAAAGAGTGAAAATGAAAATGAAAAGTAAGCAAAACCCACGAATAGCTCCAAATGATATGATGCACCAGTAAAACTTCTGAAAACTCACAGCACAGCTCAATATGACGCATAAGTTAATTTGATGATATTACTCACCATCTAGCCTTACTTAAAGGTTAAGATAAGAGTAAGATGAGATTAAACAAATAATGTTTACAAAAGGAAAATATCCAATTTATTAATGATAATCTAATTATATGCAACTACGTATACAAGGGCTATTTATACTTGAGAATTTAAAGCAACCTACCTAAAAAGGAAAAGACAGAAAGATTATTGTCCCAAAAAAGTAATGTACAAGGTATACAAAAGGTAAAAATGGATATTCAAGAAAAACAATTATTGGTACAACAAATTCTACATATGGTCCTAGTCACATGGTTGAGGTACATTGGTGATGCTGTTGAAGGATGCAAACAAAACAATACGAGCTGGTTAGGTAGCCAAGTAGGCATGGACTCGTCTAAATAAGTGTGGCTAAGGTTTAGTACAAGACAACTCTCTTGGCCTCTCGGTAGTAATGTTGCTGAGAAAGTGGTCGGCTTGAACATGAGTGAGCAGGTGTACGTGGATTGGCTACTATCAGAGCATTTTTCTAGTCGGCGTATAGTTTTCGAGAGATGGACAGTTATTCCGCATGACATCAGTAGTCGATCAGCGGCAAGGAGTAAATTGGCCTCGATAAGAGTTAGCTAGAGTAGGAAGATTCATCTCCTTAGTCCTTCTTATCCTTGAGCTCAACTGCGAGTTAAAGGTCCAATGGCCTAATTTCTATCATTTCCTTCGGGTTGATTTGTGGTCTATGTTCAGTTCTCCATCAAGGTGATATGGATTGGGGTCGGTAATGTTAAAGGTGTCCAAAACCCCATAATCTTCGGGTAGCTCCAATCTATAGACATTGTTATTGATCTTCTAAAGGATTCTGAAGGGTCCTTCAGCCCGTGCAAATAGCTTGTTGCTCCTCTTACTCAAAAACCTCTCCTTACTCAAGTGTAGCTATACCAAGTCTTTAGCTGAAACTCCTTCGTCGTCTTACCCTTAGCCTTCTCTCATATTCTTCTAGTAGCTTGGTTGATCTACCTAGTAACTTTGTTGTAGATTTGCTGTATGGACTGTGCTCGAGCTCTCGCATTAGGGTCTTTTTGCTCGAATACAGGTATAGGGGTATGATTGAGGGGCAACTCAAGATTAAAACCATAGACAACTTTGAAAGGGGTCTACTTGGCGGTATCATGCACTGTATGGTTATAAGTGAATTTGACCACGGGCAAACAAATGTCCCAATCAACTAAGTTCTTGCTTACTATAACTTGTAGTAGTAATCTCTAAGTGCGACTGTTTAGGGGTGACAAAAAGTGCTAAATAGTAGTTTGGTGCCCATCCATTGCTACAGGGTCCTTTAGAAATGGCTCAAGAACTTGGGATCTCTGTTGGAGACTACAATTCTCAATACACCATGTAATCGAACAATCTATTGCAATAAAAGAAAAGTAATAGTCGAACCATCATTTGTCTTGAAGTAAGACATAAAGTGTGGCATTTTACTGAATCTATTTACGATGACCATCAGGGAATCTTTACCTCAGGCTATTCTTAATAATTTGATAACAAAGTTTATGCTCAACTCAATCCATGGTCTCATCGAAACAGGAAAAAGCATCACTTTCCTTTGCATAGCTTGACATTTGGCCCTCTTGCACATGGCATAGCCTTCAATAACTCGGTGTATATCTTACCTCATTCTCAGCCAAAAGAAAAAACTACTTAACGACTTATACATCCTTCTCTCCTTAAAGTGTCCAGAAAGTCCTCTATTGTGTGCTTTTCTGATCAGTAACTCTATCGGTGAATAGGTTAGTACGTACAGTTTCCTACTTCGGAATAAGTATCCATCTTCTACATGATATTCGTCTATAGTTCTTTTGTTGGCATAGTACCTTAGTATGGGTCCGAAGTGTAAATCCTTAGAATACTGCTCCTTGATACTTACAAACCTAAATAATTAGGTCTATAGTTTGGTTAAGAGCGCATGTCTTCTTGAGAAAGCATTTGCAACCACGTTGCTCTTCCTTTACTTATATTTTATTATAAATTTGAATCCCTCAAGGAATTTAACCTACCTTGCTTATCGCTTTAACAACTTAGTCTGACTTTGGAGGTACCTTAGGAACTCATGGTTGGTATATATGTTAAACTCTCTTGACAACAAGTAATGCTGCCATACTTGGAGAGCTTGAATAAGAGCCTAAAGTTCTTTGGCTTATACGGAATAGTTCAGTTGAGGTCTTTTGAGCTTCTTATTATGGTGGGCAATTGGTTGACTTTCCTACATTAGGACAGTGCCTATGTCAATGCTTGACGCATCACATTCTAGCTTAAATATCTTTTCGAAGTTAGGCAAAACTAGTACAAGAGCGAAAGTTAACCTTTCCTTTACTTTTATAAAACTCCTCTCCTCCTTTTCTCCCCATTTGAATTCGATGTTTTTCTTCATCAGCTTAGTGAGGGGTACGGTAAGGGTGCTAAAATTTCTTATAAATCTTCTATAGAAGGATGCTAGTCTATGGAAACTTCTCACCCCGATACAAGTAGTTAGAGTTAGCCACTCGACGATCATTCAAATCTTCTCATTGTCTACTTGTAAGCCTCCTCCACTTACTACATAACTTAGGAATATCGCTTTCTCTTAGCAAAAGCAACATTTATTTAGATTGCCAAATAAACTCTCGGTATGGAGGACATCTAATATGGCATGGAGATTTTCATAATGACTTGGCATCTCGGTATTGTATACCAGGATGTCGTCAAAGTAAACCACCACATACTTTCCTATCATATTTCTTAGTACATGATTCACCAATTGCATGAAAGTGCTTGGGGTATTTGATAAGCTAAATGGCATAACTATCTACTCATAGAGCCTATGTCGAGTTTAGAATGCAGTCTTCCACTCATCTCCCAACCTCATGCGAATTTGATGGTAACAAAACTTCAGATCAATCTTATTGAAGATCTTAACTTCGATCACTTCATTCAACATATCATCCAGCCTAAGGATAGGATACCTATATTTGATCTTAATCTTGTTTATAGCTCATCTATCAACACACATTCGCTAGGTTTCATCCTTTTTCGGCACTAAAAGTGTTAAAATTGGACAAGGGTTGAGATTCTCACTTATATATCCCATTTCCAATAGTTCATTGACTTATCATTAGAGTTCAATAGCTTATTCGGGGTTCATCCAATAAGCTAGTTTGTTCAGTAAGATAGCACCGGGTACCAAGTCAATGCAGTGCTTGATGCCTTCAAATGGTGGAAATCCTTCCAGCAACTACTTTAGAAACAAGTTGGCATATTCATTAAGTAACTCCCTTACTTCTAGGGGTAGTTTACTTCTCTCCCTCAGCTCTAATAGCCTTTCAGAGCTTGACTCTACTCATCATCAGAGTCTTCTTCGATCCTTTAGTAAGTTTAGCTTGCAATTTGCTGACCTTACTCAGCAGTATCGGGTTCAATGTAATTTTTCTTCCATCCTTTTTGGACACATAGGTGTTCCTATAATTCATAACTCTCCAGTCGAAAAGCCATAGTCGACTCAATAACACGTGTGATGCGTACATGGGTAGCACATCGTAAAAAATCTCATCGGAGTAACTTCTAATTAAGATCAGCAATAGTACTTGCCAAGTGACATGTAATGTTCCCTTTTCATTCAACCAATGCAACTTATATGGCTTGGAATGCGTAATAGTCAGCAACTTTAGCTTTGTGAACAGATCAATTGACGCTACATTAGTGCAAATACCACTATCCATAATTAGTGTGCACAGTTAATCATTCACCCTGCATGTGATATGGAACAAGTTCTCCCTCTGCTCCTCTTCATGTAAGGGTTCCAAGCTCATTGCATGCCATACTACTAGGATCAACTAATCCAAGTCCTTAGCAAACACTTCTTCTTCATCAGTTCATCTCTTGAGAAGTCTCTTTCTCAACAAAAGTCTCTTCTTCGGGTTCCTCATTAGTACTGTTTACTTTAAGCTTCAAGACATCTCCCTTGATAACCATCATTCTTTGGTTTACACATTGAGCAACCATATGTCTAAACTCCTGGCATTTGAAATATTTGATCTAGCTTGTCTTCCTTCCAGACTCTTGTCCTTTTCTCGTATGTTCGAGTTAGTAAGTCATCTTCTATTTGGCCCTTTTGGTCAATCCTACCATCTATTCTTCTGGTTAACTTGGCACTTAATTGACTTCAGTAATTCCCTTAAACGGGTCGGCCTAACTGAATAGGTCAGCTAGTAGGCATTCGACTCCTTTTCTACCTCTTCATTCGCTGGGCTATTCGTATAGCTTCATCCATTGTGGTAAAATGTTAGAGTTCTACAATATCTTGGATATCACTCATCAAACTAGTAAGGAATCTCGAAACTATTCATGCTAATGACTCCTTCACTTCATAGTGAATCAGAAGCATTTGGAACTCTTGAACGTACTCATCAATAGTTCAATCTTCTTATCTTAGCTCCTAAAGCTAACTAAAAGTGTCTTGTAGGTATGTATCCGACATGAACTTATTTCGTAAGATTCTCTTCATCTCGAGCTAAGTACTAACCTCTCGATAGCCTTCTTATCTTCTCATGGCTTAGAAATTCTTTCACCATATGGCAGCATATCTAGAGAACTCAACAGTAGCAGTTCTCACTTTATCATAATCTTCATATTGATAATAATTGAAAACTTGCTCCACCTTCCCCTCCTAATATAAGTAATCATCCACATTTCCAGACCTAGTGAAGCTCGGGGTGCTCAAGCTTGTTCTTCTTCCTCATACTCTTCTTAGTCTTCTTCGTCCAGATCTCCTAAGTCAATCCTTCTTCTCATTCGCCCACTTACTCCTCCACCCTATACTTGTCGAGTTAAGTTCAGGCCTTTAGCGGGTCGGGTAGCTTGTAGAGTGTTTTGCGTGGCTTCGACAGGTCTATAAGCCAATGTATGAACAACTCAAGTTAAATCCACGAGGTTGGCCACCTCATCAAGTCTCACGTCTGTGCTTTTAGGAGTACCTTGAGATTGTCGGCTATGGTGAACAACACCACTGTTATCACCTCCAACACCAACATTAACACTTGGGTCTATCATTTTCTTTGAAAGATTCAAACTCCAAACTCCTTGATCAGGTGCTACAGCTAACATTATCTTACAAAACAACACAACACACTCCCTTCAAACTAAAAGCTTAATAAATAGCAAACACAGTAGCTAAAGTAATACAAAAAATTGCTCTGTTTCACATGCCCAGAAACATAGTATAAATAGGGAACTTCAAGAACAAACTACTATAATCCAAACGAAACCTTTGCTCTGATACCAAGATGATGTAGATTGTAGTCAAGAACAAACAAGGTCGGTCATAAGGATAGGTCCAAACTTGTCGAAAGCTTGAAAATGGCGATGGGAAATGGCGATGGGAAATGGCGAAAGAATGGAAATGAAAATAAAAAGTAAGCAAAACCTACGAACAGCTCCAAAGTATATAACGTGCAAGTTGGTCTACCGAGGTTACTCTCTACCTTTAGTAATTGTTAGCTTTAGCAATTTTAGTCCCATCAACAAAGTGAATGCCTTGAATACATTCTTCACAAAGTTTACACCTTTCAACTATAGACTTATCCATTCTACTTGAATTTGGTTTTGAACTATTAATTCCTTAACATTATATGTGTTATGTATAGGTTTTATGTTGGTTAAACTATGAAAAATCGTTTCCTTTTACAACCTAAATAGGAATCCTAAATCTTACTTGAAGAATCAAGTTTCTAGTAATGTGATCTATATCTGGAAACATATCTTTTACACCGATGTAATGTAAAATGTCTAAACTAAAGAAAGGGTAACTATTTGTTTATCTATAATGGAAACGTATACTATTTTAATTTTGGTTCTTATTTAAAAGCTAAATTAGTCATTTCTCATATTATCAAACCCAAAAATTGTGTTTGATAAACTAACAATGGAGCCATATTGAAGTATTCAATTCTAGTTACTTAATAGAGCATGGAATTGCAATTGCATTTTCAATAATTAGAAGGCGTATTAGATGGCTTTTGAATGGATGTGATATTCCTAGTGATTATCCAACATCAGTTGTGGGAGAGTAGTGGTAGTAGATATTAGGTCAAGTAGTAAATATTAAATTAGTACTAGCTAAGAACTATTGATCTAAGCGATTAAAAAGATAAGAAATTTTACGGTAACATCACATTACGGTAATGTCATAGTAAATCATACCATAAATGGTAAAATGAAAGTTGTTGATATCTTTATTTTTTCCATTTATAGGAATGATTTATTGAAATTGGGTAAAAATAAGGCTATTGACATCTTCCGATATACCATTCATGACATGTTTTATTGAAATCGCATATAATTTACTATAACGTTACAGTAACGTGACGTTGTCGTAGAAAGTCCCTAAAAAGACCCACTAATAACTTATTAGCTTGGTTATTCACTATCATTAAGCTGAATTGTTATAAATGATAGTGGAGCAGATTACTAAATTAAATGGGGGGGGGGGAGTAGCGTGTCACTATTGGGACACTTTTTCATCCTATAATGGAATATCTCTAAAGTTCTATCTATATCATGTGTCCTATGCATGTACACATGCACGTACACATGCACACATTGAAATTATGTAATGAGGCAAAGATAGTAAATATCAAGTCAACATTACTTTGGACTTTTTGAGTACAAATTTGAAAATACCGATTAATCATATGTTGGTTCACTATCTTTTAGGATGGGTAATTATAGAGGAATTAATAAAAATATGTCTTCCTCCTTGCTTATGCTAGATGTGCTAACAAATTACTTGCCTAATTGTCTTCTCTTTGTGAGTTTTCAATGATAATTTCTTCCATCAAATGGCACTTTTCCCTAAATGCATAAATAAGATTGACAAGTCTATTTCATATAATGTTTTCCTCTAGCAATAATAAGGAAACGACATATAAGGAGTTTAAGTTGACGCTTAATTTCCTCAAGTCTAATTTTAACTTTGTAACTCACTCCCTACTAAAGGCTTTAAAACTATGTAGAATAAATTTCCATTAAAAGACAATATTAGTTTCTCTTAAAGGCCTTTTATATAAACTGTCTAATAAGCCCCCCATTTCCTAACCAATTAACCATTTAGAACTAAGCATTTTCTCCATTCTTTATGTTCCTATTTTAATTAATCATTTAAATTGTAAACTTCGCAAATCTAGCCTTTTAAGTATAGTATCAAACCCCTAAACTATAGATGATTTCCTAAAGTTAATAGAGCTAATGAGATTTAAAACCAATTAAAATCTTAATTTAAAACCTAAAGCGAATATGAAAAACCCTAAATTATTAATTGAACCTCTAATCGCACACAAAAACCTTAAAATCTTAAGTATATATAACTGCAAAAGTTAACCTCAAACCTCATCAAAACCCTAAGGTAATAACTGAAGATTTAATCGTGTAGAAAACTTTTATATCTTAAATGTATATAAACACTAGAGATTGCGCTCGAAAGTGATAAAACCCTAGTACTATAACTTTGAAGATGTAAAAGTACTAATTCATTATACTTTACTCTAAAACCCTAATTGATAATATATTCTCAGTATCTTACCAAATTATTAGTAAAATATCAAAGATAACTTTCAATTATTTATAAATACATATAAAACTAAAGTAATCCCTAGAAACTCAGATATTGCATTATATATCACATCCATCTTTTAATCATATAACTAGGTTAGTATTTTATAGAGTTAAGTGTTTAGTTGATGTTTATATTACATATAGTCGATGTTAATATCCTAAGTGGCACGTTTTATAATAGTTATATTAAGTAGCATACCAAATGATGTATATAAGATATAAATACCTAGAGGAAAATCTTATTAACTATTTTTACTAATTATTTCAATAAACATCAAATTTCCTTAAATTTTCTCCTAATTTTCCTTCATTATCCCATTATGTCCACACAAATTTCAGTTGATTTCAAAGAGTTAACTAAGTCAACATTTGACTAAAGTCAAAATGTTGAATAAGTCAACAAATGTCCTTTTCACCTATTAAATTCTAATGGATTCTTCTTCTTTTTGTACAAGATATTTTCATTTTTTTTCCCTTTCTACCCTTCCCTCTTTCCATCACACATGGAGTGCTCTAGAACTATTTTTGTTGTCTTTCAAATTTCCATTTGGATATCACAAAATCCTCTTTTTCTTCCCCACTTCAAAACTGCAACCTTCTCTTCATCCTTCTTTTTCTAACTTTCATTTTCACCTTTTATTTCCCTTTCATAACCAATTTTAAATCCTCACTTTAGAAATCATAAACCTCATCCATTTTGGAAAGCAAAAGAGGTACATGTAACACACCTATCTTTGTATTTCATATAAAGTATGTTTATGATCTCTCTACATCTAATTGTGAAGTAAGATAGTTAATAGTTATGTGTTATTTAGTTTTTTTCAAAATTTCTATGTTATGTACATGTATTAATATGTATAGGAAATAAACATACATGTACATATATGGGTGTAGAAACACATGTACACATTTGGTACGTATATATTTATATGGACTAAATAGGTATATATTAATAGAATACATAATATAAGTATACATATACATAGGTAAGAATAAGAAACCTAGTTGTACATAAGTATAAAAAGCTATATACATGAATACTCTTTATGTGCATAACCTAAAATAAGGTATATACACATATACCTTGCTAAATAAGCCTTAAAGTGTAAAAATATGAAATTTGTGAAGTTTTCTTAATATGGTACTTTAGCCATACGAAAATATGTATAAAAATACATATGTCACCATATGTGTGTATGGGTATATGTACTAGTATACATATGAGTACATAAGTATACATACTAATATGTTAGAAGTATAAGTATATACATAACATATGTGTAAAGTATATAAATACATAAGGATAAGCATACATATATAATGGATGATGTAAGCAATGACCTAATCAAATGATGATATAAGGGATGACATAAGTGATGACATAAACCTTTAAAATAATAATCCATAAGATCATCTAAGTATAAGAATTAATGGCTAATGAAATTATTAACTACTAAAATAGAACATAAAGCTAGTCAATAAGAATAATCTCTATGGTTAACATAGGTAGTGTTGTGGCTTCTAAGGTTTTAGGCGTTATATGAACAAACAACCGACAACAATGAATCTATAATTTTTTTCAATTCTTTAAACATATATGCACATGATCTTAGTGAAAATAAAGATGGAAGGTAAGAAATGAAACATTACTTGCATTATTATGGTCTTTCATGAGTGACCGTCGATAAAAAGACAACAGTTAATAAGTAATATTTATTAAAGCCTCCATGAAGGAGAATAACCAAAGTAAAAGGAAATAGTAAATAAGAAACTAAAACAAATTGGTAAGAGGTGCTCAGGTTGCCTTCCTAAGAAGCACTTGTTTTAAACCTTTACCTCAACCCTTAAAGTCATTCCATCAAGATTATATGTCATGTGTTCCATTCCTAATTGTTTAATAATGATCTTACTTAACTTTAGTTGTACATAGTTCCAATAATATTGGTGTCGGTTCACTTCTAATAGTGTTTGTCATCATTCAAGGCATTCATTTTTATGCTTCCCCTCTCCAAGTGTATCTTTTAAATAAAAGAATTTTCTAAATCTTTTTCTTCTCTAAGAAGCCTATGTTAAGCAAGGAAAATAAGATGCATCTTATGGTATGCTCTTTTTCCTACTCTATAAGTAAAGCCATTATTTTTTGAGATTATATAAAATAATTGTTCTTGTTTTTTTATTAACTATTGATATGGTTGATTTTCGTGTGTAAATTTACATACAGAGGTAGCTAAATCTCAACATAGAGAAAATGAATGTACTTTTATGTTTATAGGGTTTTATGATTTTATGAACAGAGAAATTAAATGATAAGGATGTGTTGTTCTTTATATATGACAATATTGAAGAATTACGTAAATTGAGGTTTTTCATTCTCCTAATTGATATAACCGTACAGTTAAGATTACAAAAGGGTTTTGAAAATAATCAATCGATATTACAATAGTTGATTAGTTTCCAAGAAAATGTTGCTCTCCATAATCGAATGCTAAATGATAAGAACTAGGGCATTTAAGAAAGACTCCCTAGGGTTTGTCCCATTTAGTAAGAGATTCATTAACTGAAAAAATAATGTTTAACAGAGTATTTATATTAAGCCTTGCAACACTTAAGCATGGAAGTAAATTACCTGTTCATGGTAGGGACATTAATTAAAAAGGTAAAATATACTTATATTAATTAGTAAAAAAAAATCATATAAAACAACTAATATTAAGTCTTCAAAACTGAAGTCTAAAATCAAGTTGTATGATTAAGGCTACAATTTTTTTTTTTTTGGGGGGAGGGGGGGGAGAGGGAGGAGGGGGGTGGGGTGGGGAGGGTGCGACAAAAAAGGTAATAATTTAATATTTTTATTTTTCTTATTCCCACACTATTATTAAGTGTGTAGAACTTGATGCCTTGGTAAAGGTATTAGAGTTGTGCTTGCAGTATAACATTTTAGACAAACTCCTTAATTATCATAAAGTAGCTCTCAACATCAGCTTATGGGCAAAGATAATTCCATAGAAAATTTACACTAAGCTCCACCATGTATGGAAAGAGAAGAATTCATAGTTGCTAATTGGCTTGATAAAAAAGTAAGGAAGTGGCAAAGGAATTTTTACTATGTTTAAAAGAATTATATCTCAAGATATAATTGGTCTTGGAAGTATCAAATTTGTATATTTTTAGTTTACATTATTTTGAGGGGACATTTCTCATGCAATCTTTATAGACAATATATACTATGCTCTAGGTAAGTTTTGGAGATTTCTTCTTTACCTTCTTCCTCTATTGAATACCAGGTAAATTGCATAAGTTTCTCTATATGGATTGTAATGCTACTCATTTAGCTTTTATAGGTTATTATGTAAGAGAAGTAATACTCTTTTATTTATTTTTAATAGGAAACATGTAAGTTATAAGGTCATACACTTCGACTCTTTTCTTGCATTGTGGAATTATATAAATCAAGTTTAAGGCTAACACATCCTCTCATTTTCCCTCCTTAAAAAGGGGCGTTTACGAGTTTTTCTACTATAAGAAAAAGAAAAAAAAACACTAATTAAAGTCTACATCGCATAAATCTATGTAGTTGTCGCCTTCATAGTCCCTATGCAATTTCCATACTTAATTCACAACTCCTCATGCAAAGTTAACATCTTCATTTTATTCTATGTAAAGTTGATGGCTTTTAATATTTCAATGCAAAATCCATACAAATATAACCAACCATCTAAATAGGCTAAGTAAATTTTCATTAAAGATAAATAAATTGTTAAACAAGTGGACAAGGGAATTGATCCTTATCAATTGTCTTCTCTTTACTCAAGATTGCTCCTTTTTAGAACTCCTTCTTGTTTAAAAGAAATGTACATATTAATAAAAGAAGTGGTAAATTATGGGACAATGTTATTAGTATAAATAATTGTAAAATACTTATCGCACTTATACTTTATTTTACCCTTACTAGATACTCTTAAACCGTAAAGTCCCTATTTACTTTAAATTAGTTGTTACTATTGATTCATATGTTAGAGAGTAATTTTAGTAGATTAAAACTGCTTTTTGGCGAAAAAGAAAAAACTTGCTTATACCTAGTTTACTTTTATTTTCCTTGTTTCTCTTTCTAGTCCACTTTGATATTTAAGAAATTCATAGTTTTTAAACTTCATTTTATCTTTATTGATAATATGAATTTGTGTCCTTTATTAGAACTAAATCCCATATCTCTTAAATGTGCTTTTGAGAAAATTTTCTCTTAATACTATTCTTAAATTTTTGGGGAAAAAAAATACAATTCTTGAATTAAGTTTACCAAGTTAATGTAATTTATGTAAATCTCACATTTAAAAGGTGCACAAATGATTTAGCTTCGGCTTCCCTATCATAAGTTTGATTGTGAGTGAGAATGCCATATCAGTTTATGCAATTATTTATGATTCTTTGGCTTTTAATGAAAATTCTGTCATGTCATTTGCATTAGATATACAAGTTGTTTGGCTAGACCAACTACAACCTAAAACAGAATTATTTGTATTTTTTATGAATCAATCTATGTGGAATGCCATTAAAGCTCTATTATAACCCATAACGAAACTCAAGTTAGCTTAAGATTAAGTTATATCATTATTGAAAAGAGATTCAATAAGTATTATAAGAAAATGTACAAAACATGTGGTTTGTAAATACTAATAAAATATTGATACGAATAATAATAATAAAAAGAACAGTTTCCAAATCAATTACCACATGTGATTTGCTTACATCATATATGTCAATATCTTATTGGTATTTACACACCACATGTATATGGTGTGTATTACCTATTGAATCATTTCTCTTACCTCCGCTATAACCATTGATGTAGTCCCCAACACAATAGATCCCACCACCTTAACATTACCATAACCTCTACTACCACATCTAGCAAACCACCATCACTACCATCTTAATATCACAAATACAATCATCTGACACTACATTACCATAAACTCAATGCCACTAAGTATGTTTTTTGCATAAAGCCAAGCAATGTATTATAACCGATAGAGATCAAGGACCGATTACGCGCTCTTGAACCCGAAGGCTCGCTCAGATGGTTCACCGAACTACCTAAGGTGACTATGCACTAAGGAGCAGTGCTTAACCTAATCAGACCTACCGAGCTCCTTCGCTTCCTACATCATCTAAGAAGCTACCAAGGTGACCAACTGACATGTCGAGCCAACCTCTCCGTTACGCAACATTCCCAACATTGAATCAGAATACTGTCAACCTAACCATTGCCAAAGTTAGGCTGACAGTTGTTAGGAGCTAACTACCCGAGGATGACCCGAATGTGAGTCATCCCCGAGCCAACCCTTGTCCAGTCCCAACAATCAGAGTCGCTAAACTGCTGATGCTGACTAAACCTAATCAAGACCTACCTTTGCTCGACTTGCAGTGTTATTGGGACAATAGAATGAGCAAAAATTATGCGCGTACTGTCCTTTTTTAACATCTGTACTGTCCTTAAGTCAATAGATATTATTTTTGAACAATTACATTGACACCCTTATAAATTATTCTCTTTTTCCTTTACTAGTAGGAATCTTTTTTATAATTTATTCTCGCCTAGGATTTACCCTAATTGAGTTGTATAAATACTTATACATTGTAATAGCCCTAACAGTTATTAGATTGAACTTTTCGGACATCCTCTCTCGAGCTAAATGTTTTGCAACTTACTCTCGAGCTACTCTTATCTAGCCATTTGAGTGTAGACTAGTGGCTAATAACCTTCGACCATAGTTGTGCATCATATTAAGTGCGTCTTAAGCTTATGTAAGGCGTTAGTGCATCATATCTAACATCGGTGCATAGGAACCTTTGTTTAACCTTTTACTATCATTTATATTTCAAGCCATCTTGTGGCCTAGACCCATCCTTTGGTTACGTATGATATTGGGTTCATGTATTCATCTACGAATCTATATCATCTTGATGTCAAAACTTGGCTACGTTCGAAGCTAGATTCTATTACTGTGTTCTTTGTGTGGTTTGTTATTGTCCTTGTGTTTTAGAAGTTCCATTGCTAACTTAGGATTTAAGAAGTTAAGAAGAGTTCTATGCTTTGTTTTCCCCTGTTTCCTATACATAAAAACAGAATGTGGTTGTTTGTTTATTCATTATGTGTAGTTATCATAATAGTGGGACTAATAGTTATTGCGCCCGAAGAGAACTTTGAGTGGTGCTTTAAACATCCATTTTTTAAGTTAACTAACAATGTCATATTCAAGTGTTCAAGGAACTTTGGAAAATTAAGAAAGTGGTATTCGACATAGCTAAGGGTAAGAAGGAAGCTTTACACCTTAGTCAATGGGTGACCACTTAAATAGGCTTAGCGACCTAGTAGCCAGTTTGGTGACAGTTATTTAAGAAGATAGACAACGAGTTAGAAATAACCCCACTAGAGGACGTGAGTAGTAAGAGCGAGGCAATGGTTAGTTTGGTCGAGTTAATGCCCTAGCTCAATCGCCCTAAGCTAAAAGAATGGGTAAGGATGCTAGGTAAAGGCTAACACTTGAAGAAATTAAGGAAGGAGACGACGAAGTAGAGGAGTACTACGAGCCTAAAGAAAGAAAGATACGAGCCCGTAGAGTTGAAGGGTTAAAGATGCATATTCTAAGTTTTTCTAGGAATGGTGATACTAAGGACTACCTAGATTAGGTAGATAGGATTGAAAAGTAATTCAAATGCTACGATACACCTAACAATGCAAAGGTTAGACTCGTTGTGTTGGAGTTCATTGGTTATGCCGCCCTATGGTGGAAGAACTTGCAAGCCATCCGAAGAAGGGAAGGAGAACGAAAGATTAAGAGTTAGGATGAAATGAAGAGAGTTATGTGGAGAAAGTTTGTGGAGAGTTATTATTTGTAAGATACCTTCAAAATACTATAAGAACTGAGGCAAGGAGGGTTAAGTGTAGACACTTATGCTAAGGAATTCCAAGTGTTAATGATTTGATGTGAAGTCATGGAGTTAGAGGACCGAACAGTATCTAGGTTCATCAGTGGATTGAAGTATGAGATTGAGGATGTCCTGGAAACCCTAAATATTGGAATGTTTGATGATACAGTTCGAATCACCTAAAGGATAGAAAGGCGCCAAATAAGAAGGTTCCAACCACCTATCAATCGACCTGGTAGTAGTTGATCTGTTCCAAGCAAACCTGTATGAATGGAACTAAGTAAGGTTATTGAGGTCTGACCTACTTAGATTACCCAAGCAAAGGAGAAGGAACCCCCAAGGGAGTATCAGAAGGGCCAAAGTTTAAGAGGGAAGACGAGTGAAATTAAGTGTTTCAAATGCCAAAGCTTTGGATACATGGGCGCTCAGTGTTCGAATAGAAGAAATATGGTGATCCAAGCAAGATGCTGACTATTAAAGTCGATAGTACTGATGAGGAAGTAGAGGAGATGAAAGAAGATGGGCAGGTTGAACTGTTTGAGGGGGAAGTTATCTATAATGAGGAAGGCAACTTTATGCCGGCTACTTCAGTGTTGAGAAGGACAATAAGTGTCGATCTTGTGCTCGAAGACAAACAGAGGGAAAATCTCTTCCATATCGAATGTAAGGTGAATGAGTCCTTATGTGCACTGATCATTGATAGTGGGAGCTACACTAATGTAACCTTTACATTTATGGTCTAGTAATTAAAATTGTCAACCAAGCCCTACCTAAAACCTTATAAGCTTCATTGGTTTAGTAATAAAAGAGCCTTATAGGTGAATAAACAGGTGTCCATGTCGATCTAAATTAGCACTTACCAAGATGAAGTACTCTGTGATGTGTTGCCCATGAGTACGTCCCACATTCTGCTTGGGTGACCATGGATATTTGATTAAGTAGTTATAAATGATAGAAGAAGGAGCAGTTATATATGATAGAAGAAGGAATACATGTTCTATGGAGCATGAACGTAGGAGGATGAAATTAAATTCTATGATTACCAAGCAAGTAAAAGTCATGTAGTCCTAATTGAGCTAAACCTTAAAAAAAAAAAGCTTTGGTACTAACCTTAACCAAGTTGAAAAGAGAGATAGAGCTCGAAGGACCGACATATCTACTAGTTCGAAAAATTTTAGAGATGAGACCCGAAGGGAAGGAGCTACCTACCGAAATAAAAACCTTGCTAAAGGAGTTTGCCGACCTATTTCCAAATGAGCTACCGAAAGGTTTACCCCCAATCCAAGACATCGAGTATGCAATTGACCTATAGCCAGTAGCCGCACTGCCAAACAAGCATGCTTACAAATTGAATCCTAGACAAGCTACTGAACTACAAAAGCAAATCGATGAGTTGATGGAAAAGGGGTATGTATGGGAATCCCTTAGCCCCTGTACTGTGCTGGCCTTATTAGTGCCAAAGAAAGATGAATCTTGGAGAATGCATGTACATAGCTAAGCAATCAATCGCATTACCATCAAGTATAGGTATCCCATACCAAGGCTTGATAATATGTTGGATGAACTGAATGGAGCGAAAGTGTTTTCTAAGATCAACCTTAAATCTAGATACCATTAGATTTGAATACACAAAGGTGATGAATGGAAGATCGCATTCAAGGCACAACATGGTTTATATGAATGGCTAGTAATGCCATTTGGACTATCCAATGCGTTAAACACATTTATACACTTGATGAATCATATGCTTTGAGAATTAATAGGGAAGTTTGTCATGATTTATTTTGATGACATTCTGATATACGACCCTGACTTGGAGACTCACCAAGAGCATCTCTGAAGAGTCTTTGCAAAACTCTAAGCTAAATAGCTTTACGCCAATCTAAAGAAATATGACTTTTGCCAAACTAAGGTGATCTACTTAGGGTTTGTCGTAAGTGGAGGTGGCATCCGAGTAGATGATGAGAAAATAAGAGTGATCATAAAATGTCCTGTATCGACTTATTCTACAGATGTAAGAAGTTTCCATAGCCTACCATCATTCTATTGCAGATTGATAAAGAATTTCAATACGATTACGGCCTTACTTACTGAACTGTTAAAGAAAAGTGTTGAATTCAAATGGGGAGAGAAAGAGAGGAGGAGTTTTGAGGAAGTGAAAGAGAGGCTAACTACTGCCTTCGTCTTAGCTTTGCTGAGCTTTGACAAAGTTTTTGAAGTAGAGTGTGATGCGTCCGAACTAAGCATAGGTACTATGATGATGCAAGAAGGATGACCTATTGCTTACTTTAGCGAGAAACTTCAATGAGCTACATTAAACTATTTTGTATATGATAAGGAGTTTTACTCCTTAATCTAGGCCCTAATGGTGTGGCAACATTATTTGCCGCCCAAGGAGTTTATAATCTACACTGATCATGAATCCTTGAGATATTTAAAGAGCCAACCCAAGTTGTCTCGGAGGCAAGCCAACTAGGTCAAGTACATGGAGGATTTTTCTTATGTCGTAAAATACAAGAATGAAAAGAATAATGTAGTAGCCGATGCCTTATTAGGACAACATTTTTTCCTAATCAAGCTGTAAACCAGGCCGCTTAGCTTTTCAACAATAAAGAATCTGCATGTTGAGGATCTACACTCTGGTCCTATCTATGCCTGGTGTGAGGAAGGACAGACATTAAACGACTATCACAGGAAAGATAGATACTTATTTAGAAAGAGGAGGCTATGTATCCTGACCTGTTCCACAAAAGAATTGTGAGTGTGCAAGGTGCATGGAGGAGGATCAGCAGGATACTTTGGCCAGTGTCAAACCCATGAAATACTATTTACGGGATTTTTTAGCCAAGAATGATGAGAGATGTGTAATCCATGTTAGAAAGATGTGCAACTTGCTGAAAGGCGAAGAGTTGAGCCGAGCATGGCCACTATCTACCCTTTCCCATCCTGACTAAAACCTAGCTCAAGCTGAGTATGGACTTCATATTGGGATTACCAAGGACAACTTAAGGGAAGGATTCCATCATCATGGTGGTTATAGATCGATTTAGTAAGATGACACTTTTGATGCCTTGTTCCAAAACAAACGACACTTTAGCTATCTCTTTTCTTTTTTTGTAGGAAGTAATTAAGCTTCACAGCATGCCTAGAACCATTATTTTAGACTGAGACCCTAAGTTCATGAACCACTTTCGGAAGACATTATGGAGATGAATGGGAACTAAGCTATTGTACAACATGTCCTGCCAACACTTTAGTTATCTCTTTTCTTTTTTTGCAGGAAGTAATTAAGCTTCACAGCATGCCCAAAACCATTGTTTTGGACTAAGACCCTAAGTTCATAAACCACTTTCTGAAGACATTATGGAGATGAATGGGAACTAAGTTATTGTACAACATGTCCTGCCATGAACAAATTGATGGGCAAACTAGGGTTGCCAATAGAACCAAGGGAACTTTGCTATAGGTTGCTATCAAATGAAACATGGTTGATTGGAATTTGTATCTACCAATCATCGAGTTCGCCTACAATAGGATCGCCTATAGGTTCAACCCTGAGCTCTTGATGGACCAAATACCCCAACCGAGACTTGATGATGACCAGTCAGCTGCAAAAGAGTCAAAGCCATCAAAGCCATGCACTAAAAGGTGATAGAGCAATTAAGTCGAGCTACTACTAAGCTCGAAAGGCGATGCTAAAGGCGGAAGAAGAGAGAGTTTCAACTTGGTGATCTGGTCTGGATCCACCTCAGCAAAGAATGATTCTTGAATTTGAGGAGGACCAAGCTATCCCTTTAAGCTAACGAACCTTTCAGAGTACTTGAAGGATTAATCCTAATGCTTACAAGATTGAACTACCTAAAGGATATGGAGTCTCGGACTCCTTCAACATTACTGATCTCTAACCTTACACTCCCGAAGACGAGCAACCTAGAATTAAGCTAGATTTGATCCTAAATCTCAAACAACCTAGAGGGGATGATAAGGATCAAGAACCGATCACACGCTCCCAAACCTGAAGGCTCGCTCAAATGGTTCATTAAGTTGTCTGATGTGAGTTAAGTGCTAAGGAGCAATGCTTACCGTAGTCAGAACTACCAAGCTATTTCACTTCTTTCATAATCCAAGAAGCTGCCGAGATGACCAACCGACTTGCCGAGCCAACCTTTCTATCATGCAACATTCCTAGCATCGAATCAAAATACTGTTAACTTGACTATTGCCGAAGCCAGGCTGATAACTGCTAGGAGCCAACCACCCGAAGCTTACCCAAATGTGAGTTACCCTTGAGCCAACCCTTGTCTAGTCCTAGTAATCAGAGTTACCAAACTACTAATGCTAACCAAACCTAATTAAGGCCCACCCTTACTTAGCTTACAGTATTATTAGAACCACAGAATGAGCAAAATTGAGCGCGTGTTGTCCTTTTCTAATATCTATATTATCCTTACTATCAATAGATATTCTTTTTGAGCTATCTCGAGGCCTGAACTCATCTCTTAGTTACGTGTGATATTGGGTTCGTGTGTTCATCCACAAATCAGTATTAATAACCATATTATCACCACTATTATCACTTCCAACATTATCATACCACCATTATGGTTATTGTATGCACCTCCACCACCATCCTACCATCACCCCTATCACTATGATTATACCCTCATCACTACTTCATCCCATTACACTATCCTACCATAATTATCAGTCTTATCATACACAACTAAAGGCACTACTATGAGTAAGCTACCACTAATCCCTTGTTACTACTACCCCTATAACATGACAACCATTATACCACTACTATGAGCACTACCATCAAATCATCACAAACAACATTATTGTCATTGTCACTTATCATCATAGCATAGCCATCATAACCACTAATGTAGCATCTCTATAACCATCAATGCCCTATCGCCATCACACTGTAATAGTTGTGGCAATAGTAGTAATGCATTGCATAGCCTTATGACATGCCTAGTGACATCGAGTTTATGGTACTATGATGTTAGATGGTTATAGTTGTGATGGTAAGATGGTAGTGGTAATGGTTTGGTTGATGTGGTAATAGAGGTTATGGTGATGTTAAGATGGTAGGATATATTGTGTTGGGGATTACATCAATGATATTTGTAGTGAAGTAATGGTGATATAACTTAAATTGTCCATACCTAAATCTTCCATCTTCTCATTTGCCTCTTCAACTTCATCTAGTTACAAGTCTTCACTTAATATGCCTCTCTACTCCTCCAACCTAGACATCTTGGGCTGGGTGGTTAAGTCGGCCTATATGGGCAGCGCCTCGAACATATTCCTCATCAGCTTGAGCATCATGCTGTTCAACTCTAAGAGGTTGGCCATTGTGTTGTACAGCCATCTAAAAACTCTCTATGAGGTCGATAAGCCTATTGAGCTTTTGGTTGATTGATCTTAGAGTTTAACTCTCCTACTAGTCTTAACGTGGCACTTAACTTTTGTTGTCTCCCACAACTACTGGCACATTGGAGGTTGATATCTTCAATGATCCCCGGGATAACCACAGTAGTACTATAGAACTACTACTTTAGAGACTATACCACCACTTCAAAACACTGCCACTTGCAGCCAATCTACTATACATACTAACTCTTATCCCCTACTGTGACAACCATACTACCTCCAACACTTTAACAATCAACAACTCCATGCGCACAACAATAAGCCTACATACTCCATTTTCGATTTTGAAAATAGGGCAGAGCAAAGCAAGTTTATCGCTATTTGAACTTCACCCCAACACAAGTAGGACATGACCCACTATATTGATAACCTTAAAACTACTTCTCAAATCAATCAATTATAACCACTATATAACATTGATAAGTTAAGCTATCACAAATTAAAATGCAAAAGTATCTTTTTTAAGTGCAAGAGCTACAAGACATACCATAATACAATGTTTTACCATCACCATTATAGGAACGAAGTCAGTACTATCGTTACTCTTATTTATGACAAGGTGAGAAATTTTTATTATATATAACATATTGTATATTCTTTTATTTATGAATTTTCTTTTTATTATATATATAGCACTAGTATAAACATCACTATATTGAGTTGTCTTTCTTTTTTGTCTTTTCATTATCTTATCTTTTTTTCATAATTTTTCTTTAATTTGATTTCTTATGTTTGTCTTCTTGTATTATTTCATATATCAATTCTTAGAAACACTTTAAATGATAAATATTTTATAACTAATATCTAAAATAGGATTCAAAATTTGGAAGAAAGTTAATTATGGAAAAATTTGTACATTTTTTACTCATATAAATCATCTCCAATGTCTCCTCATAGATGAATAGTATGATAAGAAAGAATGAACTGTTAAACTTCGATAATTTCTTTCTAAATTTGACAATTTAAAGTTTTTTTTTATATAATAATAATATGGAAGCCATTTTCATGATAATGATGATGGCCCCTCAACCTTTTAGTCCTATATTCGTTCTTAGCTACTATTAATACTATCATCACTTCTACTATATCACCATTAGATTTGCAATCACCATCACTTCAGCATTATTACATCAATAATGACTATAACTTACACGCCATTATCATTACCACTTAGCTACTATCATTGTTACCATCTCTTCTTCACTACATCATCACCACCAATAAAACCATCACTACTTGACCTCTACATCTGAAAGGAAAAAAAAAAAAAAAGGAACCCAGAAACTATTATTAATGTAAAGATGCTAAAATAGTGGTGACCACAAATGCAATGGTAATGTAGTAAAAGTGATGGTAGTACCAATAGTAATAAAATGGTGGACATTGTGAGGTTGCAGTGCTGGTGATGTAGCAGAATTATTGATAGAGGCAATTGTAGAGGTTACGGTGTGATGGTAAATCATGGTATTATAGTATGACATATATCTCTTGCTCTTAAAAAGATACTTTTACGTTTTTATTTGTAATAACCTAACTTATTGATGTTATATAGTTTCATAATTGATTAATTTGGAGACCTAATAAAAAAATTTTATTTTTCACCAACAAATTAGCATATACAGGCTACAATTATGGTGAGTGGTAATTTTGAAATTGAATTTGAATAATTTTTTTCTTTTTTAATAATAAAAAAGCAAAATTGGAGTACATAGTTAATTTCAAATTTTACTTATCTTAATTAACTAAGATATTTAAAAATATTCATATCTTAGATAAGATCTATTGGGAATCAAAATCTCAACGTGATATGAAAAAAAAAAAAAAAAGAAACACTCTCAACAATTTTATTTTGGGAAATGAAAAAAAAAATTAATATAATGTAAAACTTGACAAAAAGAAAAAATAAAGAATAATAATAAAAGAAAATAAGTAAATAGTTAAGAATTTGGATCGAGAACATAAGTGGTATTACTTACAAGCAGTAGGGGCATTTTAGGCATGGAAAAATTTCCATGAGCACTATGCATAAAGGGCTGCCATTGAGTTTAGAAAACCTTTTTTGCAAACATTCTTCACGTGCAACATTTGTTGGTTAAGGTTTCTGTATGAGTCTTGATTCGAGAGAAGGAATTTAATATGTTGTAGCAAGATCAAGTGGGAATAAATCAAAGGTAAGTGTTGGAACCATGAAATTGCTAAAGTTTTAGATTAAATCTTATTAAGTAACTAAAATGAATTTGTGGTGGTTTATTGGGAATCCTATAACGGGTTCTTGGTAAGTATAGATTTCAGATTCCAAAGGTAAGAATCCTTGCTTAGACTCTATGTGTGTTGTTTTATGAATGTGTTGATTGATTCCAAAGAGAGATGGATTGAGATTTGATTGTAGAATGATGTTAGAGAGTTATGGGGTTGTGTTGATGTTTGAGAAACACTTGGGAAGGGTAGTTTTTGAGATTTGGCAAATGGGGGTTAAAAGTTTGGGGCTAAAATGTCGTTGCAGTAGATTATAGATTAATGTTCGGACGCCACCCTTACTAGCATTCGAGTGCTAGGGAGCAGATGCTCCTAGAATCTTGGAGTTTAGATGCTACGTGACATAGCATTCAAGCGCCAAGTCCCTTGTTGCATGTAGTGACGTTTTACCCAATTCCTTGATCTTTTTTTAGTGTGCTTTTCTATTCCCAACCTTTTCTAAAACCTTTATAGACATGATCATCATCCAAAACGTTTCATAAACCAATTTATCTTAGTGATCCTAGGTTCCTTAAGTGAGACAAGTTGTAAATGTGAGGCAGTTAAGTCGTTAAGTTTAAGAGCATTGCTAGTTGAGTCTAGAAACTGAGTAAGGTTCTTTGTTTTCATGTGAACATGTTGTAAGGCAAACATTTTAGAATATAAGCAAACAATTTGGTCAAGTACAAGGTATTGTATGCCGCTTGTGTTTGTAGGACTAAAACTTGTTAAATGGACTTAATAATTATTTGGCATAAATAAAGTGTGTTGTGTGTGCTTGGCTAGGCTTAAGAAACTAGGAAGACTAGTAATCTTAGGGGTGGCACCTCAATGATGCTAGTGCGATATTATCCTTATTAGAATCTCACTTTAAAATGATCTAGATAATTTTAGGTGTTCCTTGGTTCCTAAGGCATTGGTAAGAACCCAATACCATATATATATATATATATATATATGTATGTATGTATGTATGTATGTATGTATGTATTCAGGAATCATGAAATACTTTAAGTTCCAAGACTCCAAAACTATGTTACTTAATCGACTAAATAAAAGGTAAGAAATTTTTGCTATTGCATATAGTGACTGTAAACTAGTTAATGTGTGTGCTTGTGCATTTGTTGTATGATCATACGTATGTATTTGTTTACCCCATACTGGGCTTTGCTTACCCTTCAAGGATAGACGAGTCATTCTAACCACAAATCATACATAAAAGATTTCTAACTTTAAATCAACAAAACTTATTAACGCTTTTGCTTAATACTAGCTTCATGATTCCACAATTTAGCAACCTTTTCAATACAACACAAAACAAAACTATTTGTCTCTCTTCCCAACTCAAAAATTCATATCCATACTTGCTACAAATAGCAACATATCAAATCAATTTGCAGTTGTAAAAAAAAAAAAAAAAAGAATGAGTTGAAGCCCAATACGGGTGCACAAATACACACAGATGCGAATCCCAAAACATTCACATGTATATAATGCAATTGTAATAGAATATAAGTGTACAATAGTTTAATTATCTTTAATTTAGGCTTACAATTGACAAATGAGTACTCATAATCCTACTACACCAAGATCTTGTCCAAGCAAACAAGAAACTCTAAACTCACAAATCTCGATTAAAACAGCTCAAACCTTAACAAGGAAGGAATCTGATAATCAACATGAATTTATTTAAAAACAAGCACGTACGTTAACTTTTAAATACTCGATAACTAAATTTTACTTAAAAGTTACTTGTGAACCAATTTGCCTATTACTTATCAATGCATAAACTTATCAATTCAAAGGTTCTGAATAAAATTAATCAAATTAATTCATTAATCAAAGATAGAAATTAAATATAATATAAATACATAATACGATATAGTAAAAAGTTAACTTATTTCTATATAATTCTATTTAATTACTCATATTGTAAGGGTGCATTATGTGAAAGGAGAATGTAAGGTAAACATATAACGAGGGTGCTAAAATAGATAGCTTGCTAACTAGTATACTAAAAAGAGAATGTACTTTGTCAAACAATACTAAAGTTTATAGAAATACATAAAGAAAAACATATTAGTAATTGGAATCCAAAACGAACATACTTACAATTAATATCATATACTACATAATAATAATAATAATAATAATAATAACAATTGTAATAGAAATAATTAAATAATAATGCCATCAATAATAATTTTAAGGCATAATCATAAGAGAATAGAATCATTATAAACTAAATCAATAATTGAAATCGTACATATATGATATAAGTATCAATGTAACCCCACATCTAATAGAAAATAGTAACCCAACTATATATGTATCAGAAAATAGCAACCTAACTCCATAATTACATATATATACATTAATTCAATAAGTGGTATAATTTATAATAGCAACTTTTATATAAAATAATAGTATAATATAGCAAATAAATCAATTTATAATAAAAATTTATTATTAGAGAAATAATTACTTTTTACAATAATAGACAAAAATAAAAATAAATATAATATAATATATATACGATACCGAAAATATAACTAAGTCAACTCGTGAAATATAGCTGAGACAAGAATACTGAATGAATACCAAATAAATACCGAATCATTACCGAATGGAGGCCCTATTACAAAACAAATAATTCAAAAATTATATTTTTGCTTAACAATATATAAAATAATTAACTAATAATAATTTTATCCAAATAGTTTGAAACGTGTGGAATATAATTGTAAAAAGTTGTCTACAAAATCATGGAAGATGGTGAGGTCAAGACATTGTGGCATTAGGGTCTGGTCTTGGAGAATTGATTGGGGGTAGTGCAATTGAAAAGAAAACAGATGGTGAGAGAAAGGAATGAAGGATAAGGTGGGGTCTGATGACAAGACAATGGCAAGAGAGATGAGAAATTGAGAAATGAAGAGAGTGAGAGAGATTGATAACAAGAGAAATTTAGGGGGCGATGGATAGATGGTGAGAGGAGAAAAAAGAAAAGGGATTGAGGGAATTTAATGGGGGTAGGGGTCTAGCAATAATAAATGGTGAGAGAGAGAGAATTCTAGTGAGTGAGAGAGACATTTAACAAGAAAAAAATGAGGGAACCGAGAGATAGAAAAGGAAGAAAGAGTCGTGGCGGATGAAGCGGAAAAAAGAAAAGATTAGGTAAGGTTTCGGATATTTTAAGGCATTTTAGAATTTGAGTTGTGTGTTTAAGTAAATTTAGGAAAAATAAAATATAATTAGAACCAAAACAAAGGAATAAAGAATATTAAGAAAATAAAATAAGGATTGAAATATAGAAAGATATAGTATACTTATAAAAATATATATTTTATTTGTAAAATAACATTATCCAATTTTATAATTACATAATAATAAGAGTTACTGAAAAATATTATCGAAACCTTAATTTAGACATCTATTTCATAAAATATAATTTCAATAAGCTTATAATTAAACTAAGATTTATAAATCAAAACTTTCTCTTACTATGATATGTTATATATCGATACGACTTAAATAAATTTTATATTTAATTATTATTTTTAGTTTGATTAGAGTGTTTCAATAAGACTATGGACTTAGTTGAATTATATTAGATTGTTAATTATTTTTATTTTATTTTATATTTTGGATCATAAGAAGTCACTTGAAACTTTTCTTATCAGAGTGTTATATTTATTGTTTCAATCGGTCATAGCTAGTTTGAGATTTGATAAGCTCCTAATTGTCTATATTTGAGAGAGAGATTTTTAATGTTTTCCTATTAAATTTTGAATTTATTTTTAGAAAAACATACTTAATTGAATAAAATCTTGTTGTTTAGGTTTTAGAATGATTTATGGAAGAAAATGACAAACTAGAAATAAGTTTCACTCAAATCAGAGTTAAAATAAGGAAGTTTTGAAGATTGACGTGATCAAAGACATGACCGTGTCATTTGTAATGAAGAATTAAGCAATTTTCAAATATGGTTAGAGGAGTACACGACTTAAGGACACAGTTGTGTCCTTAGGTCGTGTCATTTGCAAGTACATACAAGATTAATAGTTTTTCGAGAAATCAAAGATTGATACAATCGTGTCATCAAGTCATGTTATTGATAGTGAAACCCTAATTTTGAATTGCCTATTTAAAGCTTCTTTGAGGGTTTTGTGATAGAACGTAAGTACGACTTTTGGAGAGAATTTCAAGACCCAAACACCAAATATAGCAAGAAACTTTAAGACATCAAGATTTAAGAGTTTTACTTTGATTCATGATTCACTCTTTTATCTTTCTTTTAGATTTCAAGCGAGATTATTGCTTTATCATGCGTAGAGAGTAAATTCTTTGCACCTAGGTCTTACGGAACCTAAATCTATTTATGTAACATTGATTTTATTAGATTTAATTCATTCTTTAATTTTTCTTGATTCAACTCTGTGTGCTTAATACTTTAGATTGTTATTTTTGTGAATAGTAATCTAAAATCTCAATCTAGGTAGGGTTGATGAAGATATTTATAAGATTAGAGATGATTTACAAAGCCTTTTCAGAATTTTGATTAATATCGTTAGAGAATTCGTTGTGTAATAATGTAATTTTAAGTTATGCTATTGAGAAAATATTCTAATAAGTGATTTTAAGATTATGGTCGATAAATTTGAGAAAATTATTAACTTGAATGGAGAATTCACTTGGTCAAGAAGAAATAAAGATAGGATTATATTATCTTTCGTGAAAATCACATGTTTAGATTTAAGCTAAGTAACAATCTAGGTATGTTTTCAAATCTTGAATTAGTATATAAATTGATCACTTTCTTATTTAAGTTTTCGATTAGATCTTAATTTGTTGTTAACTTATTAGTTGTTGCAATTTAGTTTAGGCTGTTTGAATTTCTTGAATTCTAAATTACCGGTTAAATAACAGAGATCTAGTAAGTACTAATAATCATAGTCTCTGATGAATTGACATTTAAACTTATATCCTCTTACTATAATTAATAGATGTGCTTGCCTCATATGAGATTCTACAATGTTGTTGTCTATTTACTGTTGAGATAGTTTAGCTTGAATAAGGATTTGAAACTCTTTTTCATTGATTAATAATATTGTTAGGTTGATCATTTAGTAAGAGGTTTATGGATGCTAGGGCACCTATGAAATTTTATTAGAGTTATTATAGGTTGTTGATGAATAATAATTACATGGAGAACTTAGCATGTTGATTTTATATGCTTGATGTGTCAGTAGACTACAGGAATACATGATAGGCTGTAATTTCCCAGGTTTTGAGGTGTTACATTTAAAATTGCTATTTGCTAATGTTTCAAGTGACTAATTGACATGATATTGCCCTTGAACTTATTGAAAGAAAGAAAAGAAAGAGAGAGAGAGAGAGAGAGAGAGAAGAGCTATGTAGCCATATAATGTTTGAAGTGGTTACTTTAGAATTCGAATGCATTTTCGATGCAAAATATTCGCATGTGTTTTATGATTCCTAAGGATAAAGAATTAATGTGCATAATTGGCTAACTTAGCATAGTGATAGTGTCATCAAATGTTGCCATGAAATACCGCATCCTCCTCTCCTAAACAATCTCATCCTTAGTGGTGGTGGTAGTAGTGATAGTAGTGATAGTACTAGTATAGTGGACATTATGAGGTTGCAATGATGGTGATGTAGCATCATTGTTGATAGAGACAATAGTGGAAGTTGCAATGTTAATATAGTAAGCTGTATTTAGTTTTTGAGATTGCAAAGGGGTGATAGTTGTGTGATTGGTGGTGGCAATAGCAATGATAATAATAGTTATGATAATGAGATTGTGTAAGAGATAGGTTTGAGGTTTAGGGAAGAGAGTCATTATAGAGTTTTAACCCACATGAGATATTTTATATTATATTTAAGCATTTCATAACATGTTAAATATGCTAAAAAGCTTTCGAATATATTATGGTTATCAGCTTTATACCTAATCCTTTTGTAAGCACAAACTATTGTATGTATTATTCGATCTTGTCCCTAAATGCTATCTTGATTTGTAATTATTGCATCCTAAAGTAAGCATAGCATGAACTTAACATAAACCATCGTTTTTTTTAACCATATTACCATCAATATTTGAAGTTTCCTTAGTAGGTGATATAATAGATTGCTTTAAGTAATAAGTATCATATGGTTGCTATAATTTTATAATATGATACTAGACAAATTGTTTAGTCTAGTGTTTAGTTTGCATATTGACTAAAGTTACTAGGTAAAAAAGTTTTGAGGTATTGAACGAAAACTAAAAAAATATGTATAATATATTTGGTGGTATAAAAATCAATTTCTTAGTACAAAATTAGTACATCTTTGAAATTTTAAAATAGTCCTACTTCAAGTTTTTAAATCATTAAATTAGAATTTAATATAAATCAGTGCATTTTTGAAATTTCAAAAATAAATAGTCCTAGTCCAAGTTTTCAAATCATTGAATTAGAATTTAATATAATTTATAATATTAATAAGTAATTTCTTTATTGTTTTTAATTATTAAAGCTCATGCCAAGTATTTGCACATACCAAATATAATATAAAAGGATTATACTATTATGCTCTCTTCGTATTGTGCTGTCCAATTCCGATTATGCTTTCTAATTTTGCTAATCAAATGTTACTATGGAAGCCAAAATTAAATATCTAGAATTCGTAGTTTTTGTAAGGGTTTCTCATCCGTGGTCCCGTAGCTTCCCTTTCATGTAACGACGTGGGGTCTTGCTCACTAATCTATCAGCTTGTTTAATCTTTATTTATTACATGTATTATAAGTTACAATAATATATATATATATATATATATATATATATATAACTGGTGGTTGCTAGCGAGGGTAGAGTTTTGACAGATTTGGGTTTTATTTTTGTTTCTTTATATAACTACTATTATTATTATTACTTTTTTCGTTTTCAACCAGCGTGTAATTATTATCTAATTTAATATTTCTATGTTAGATACTTTCCCATGTGAATGAGCAAATGACTAAAATGTAAGGGCCCATTTATGTTGAAAAGGGAAACATATCATTTAATAGTTAGAAAGTGTGGTTTTGAAAGTTCTCAAAGGTAGTTATTATAATTTAATAGTTTTTCTTTTCTTTTTTCTTTTTCATTTTTAGATCAAATTCTTTTTTTTTTTCCTTAAAAAAATAATTTTTTATTGCTTTCTTTTACTGATAGCAACACGGTTTTCATTGGAAATAGTGTGAAACAACATTTTCAAAAGTTTTAACGGTTTAAGAAAAAAAAAAAAATTATACCATCGATTGTACATTTTACAGAAAAAAAATTAATATACAGAAAGGTGAAAATTTTTCTTTATTTAGTAATATAAAGGTACGCTCGGGTTCTTAGCGCGAGAGCTCCAAAAACTTCTGTAATTTAAAGAGCAATGATTTCTTTATCCTCCTAGGACGATATCGCACTTTTGTGTGGCTCAATCGTGGGAAGAAATGGATTAGGTTATGAATGCAACATGTTTGGTTTGCTGAATTTCAGGTCGAGTTGTCAGATCTTTTGCTTCGCCATGCTTTCACCGTTACTCAGCAAGATGTTGACAATTCACATGAAATGGAAATGGAAAGGAGAGAGTTTGCTTATAAAGCAAAAGCTAGACCGGCGCCTTTTCCTAACTTTTTGACATAAAGTGCCAATGAATTTATTTGTTAAGAATTCAAATTAAAAAAAAAAATTCTTTTTACTTTTCTTTTACAAATATATAATTGATAATAAAAATATGTCCAAGTGCACTAATTAATATCAACGAAACCTTTTCTAAAAAGCAATGGTCTTTGAAAACTTTAGTAGATTGATATTCTTAGTCCAATTGCCTTATATATTTTATTTCATCACTTCATGTGCTTTTAATCTTTTATATTTAAATTAAATATTTAAACATCTAAATCTTTATAAAGCATGTATCTTAGATTTCGATATGATCATTTTACTTTTACCTTTATGAATTTTTTAATTTTAGTTTTTATGAAAATTATTTATCAACGGAAAAATAGTGAAATATGATCTAAGAGTTTTTTTTTTTTTCCGAAGATTTGAAGTTTAAATGTCCAATTTTAAAGAAGTGCATTGAAACAAACATAAAGTAGGTATTTGCAACTTGTTTAAGTAATTTATAATCAAACCATTAGGTGACTAATGATAATCCAGACTTTTCAACAACTAAATTTTAAAAAATTTTGATATAATATTGACTTGATATTTTTACTTTGGACTTATAAACGATTTTACTTAAATGAGGTACCATGATATTTAACTTAAATGGTATCTTCATGGTAATACCTCATAGTTGAGTATAACTCTTTTGCATCTCATTTTATAATTTGGTTTATTTTTGTCACTTTTTATCTAAAAGTTTTCACAAAAAGACTTTTTTATATAGAATACGCAAAAATAAGCTTACCCATTTCAATCCTAGTTTGTATCGAAATCATCGGCTTAGCTCTCATGTATGCTATAACACCTTAACCTAAAAGTAAACAATAGCACAATTCGCTAGGTGATTAACTGGATTTTTTTAACCATTTGATAAAAAGAATTAATTAGTTTTTTTCAACCATTTGATATATTATCTACTGTAACTTTATAAACAACCATTAATTCTGTCCCATAATCAATATAAGATTTTACGCACACGGAATTTCATATAGTTACCTAAAGGAAACGCATCTCTTATTCTTGGAATGGAAAAATTGAAAACTAAATTAACTCATGTTGTCATTTAGAACTGTGACTTCTATTTACATCATATAACAAATTACGCGGGGCCGACAACAATAATTAATTAACGCGTAAACTAGAAAATGACGGACAGGGGAGCCTTTCCCCTATTCATGATGTCATCTAAAAACCGAGACTACTCCTAGGAATCGCCTAAACTCGAAACTACCATTAGAAACCGGAATCTCCAAAACCACAACAGCTTCGTCTCTTTTTTTCATCTTTAGATCCTTCTGCCTAAAATACATTCGATACAAAAAATTAGATCTACAGATAAAAACCAGTCAACTGATGGAAGGAGGAGGAGTGAAGATGGTTAAAGAAAGAAGAGTAGTAGTGGCAGTAGACGAGAGTGAAGAGAGCATGCATGCTTTATCTTGGTGTTTGACAAATCTTATTTCTCAAGAACCCAGTAATAATAATATCATCTTGGTCCTTCTCTATGTCAAGCCTCCACCCAAAGTTCATTCTTTCTTTGATGCAGCAGGTTGTATGATTATATAATTATGTCGTCTCTCTCTCTCCCTTATTGTTCCGTCCAAAAATTTTCATTTCTGAATTTTTTGATTTTAAAGTAGGATATGAAGATGATGGGGGGGGTATGATAAATTGTGCAATCAAATTTTGCAGGATATGTGTTTTCCAGTGATGTAAATGCAGCCATGGAGAAGTATGGTAGCGATTTGGTGCATGCAGTAATGGACAGAGCTGAAGCTGTGATTAGAAACTGTAATTACAGGGTATTTTCTTTTCCCATTTCATTCCACAACCACCATAAATTTTAAAGCTTGCATTCATTAGTTAGAGCTCGTCCTTAGTCATGGTTGGTCTAGGTTTTTTTTTTTTTTTTTTTTATTTATCTTGATTTAAGCCCATTGCATGAAGCGAACCACTTGAGGTAGATAGTGAAGTGATAAAACAAGTGCTTAATTAAGGATTTGAATTCCGGATAATTTGATTTTTTGATAATTTAGTAGAATTTTTATGTCCAAAACGGAAGTTTAAAGTTAGAGATGAAATTGATTCTTATTTAATGAATTATGATTAATAATTTTTGCAGAGTAGTGTTGAAAGAGTGGTGGGAACTGGAGAGGCCAAGGATGTGATATGTCAGGCTGTGGAAAAGCTTAAAGCAGAGACTTTGGTCATGGGAAGTCATGGTTATGGCTTCATGAAGAGGTATTTATGCAAATATATATGTTACCTAATAATGTAACCATTTCATTTCAAGAGAGAAATTTATTTAGGTATCGTTGATAACGATTTTAATTTAAGTTTCTTGAAAAAAATAATTATATAATAATTTTTTTATTTAGTTTTTTAATAAGTTCACTTGTGTCGTTAATTACATCTTCTAATTTATTATTTTTTTTATATGCTTGTATTTGTATAAAATGAATGGTATATTTCATAATGCAGAGCTCTCCTCGGAAGCGTGAGTGATTATTGCGCGAAGCATGTCAAGTGTCCTGTAGTGATCGTGAAGCATCCAAAGTGAGACTCTTGTTGGATCATTCTCAATGACTAGTTCTCGTATCGGTGTGGGCGGCAGTATTTCCTCTGTTTTTGTTTCGTTTCGTTTTTTTTTTTTTTCCTTTTCCTGTGGGTATAATTAGTTCGTATACATGATTAGGATCACCAATTATATTAATATATAATAATATAGTTAAGCACATGCATATGAAAAAGTTACACTTATTTATAAATATAAAATTCAAGCTTCTCTGAAACCTGTAACCACAATTATTATTAAAGCACGAGTAGTATTGACGATGTTTGCGTTCAACTAGACCTTTTTATAAGTTGATGATTGGAGGAATGAATTGATGTAATTAAGGTTTAACAGTGGTGTAAATCAAAGAAGTAAAAAAGATTTGAAGTTAAAAGGATATAAGTGAACCAAGATAGAAAATTCCTAGGAACATGATTTGATTAATCAAAATGAACTTTCTACTAACAAAATTAAGTTAAAAAGGAAAATATATGGAGGAAGAGTGGAATGAACTATTTAAACCATAGTCCAATCAATTGAATTAATGATAATTAACCTAATATGTGAAAGGTTTAACCAAAGTTTGATGGAGCATCATATAGATCTTTTGATATAGCTTCAATTGACCAATCTATTTCCATTAATTCAATCAAACCCTATGCTAGAAGTAATTCGAGTATTTTATCGAATACTATATGCCAGTTGAGGTATGATGTATGGCTTAATTAACTCAAAGTACCTCTGCCTAATTGGGCAGGTAAGTAAATTATTGACTAGTCAACTAGGTTTGTAAGTGCAAATTAGCAAGTTAGTAAAAACTAACTTTGGTTCTAATTTTGACATCGAGGTTTATAGATATTTGAATGAGCAGTTCATAAAGTTGACTATGGATAGTCATCACAAGTAGAAAATCCACAAGGAAGTGGGGCATTAAGCTTCTACTTTTCATGAAGGGTCTGTGTCTTATGGTCCAACTACTAATGGTTGTATGCATACAAGGAACAGAAAATGACCTGTGGCGGGTCCTTTTTATGGTCCATGACCTTTTGGAATAGCTAGTTCAAGTTGGGAAGTTTGAGAGAGAAGTGATTACTTTAAGCGCATGCTGTCTAATGTGAAGCAAAATATGAAGCTATTGATTGGGTACTGATTCAATAAGGGTTAATGAATTGGGATGGGTTGACTTTTGGATATACAATTAAGGAAAAGATGGTGATTGTAATTGGTGGATGTCTATTATGGTATCAATGTGCTCCAACTAGAAACCATAAAGAAAGACATATCTAACTAATTAATAAAAGTAATGTAATATATATATATATTATGTGTATATTCTGTTTTCGATACAAGAGATTTAATTAGCATAAAAGAATGAGAATAGTATAATATAAGTTTATTATATATAGATGTGATTAGGGGTGTTCGTAGTTCGGTCCCATATAGTACAAAGTAAGAATAGTATAGCATAAAAGAATGAGAATAGTATAATATAAGTTTACTAGATACAAATATGATTAAGGGTGTTCATAGTTCAGTCACATTCGGTAGGTTTAAGACAAAAAATCATGAGTTGTGGATTGAATTGATCTGAACCTAAAAAGTGGTTTTTTTTTTTTTTTTTTACAAACCGTTTGGTCATGGTTTAGGAAAGTGAACCAAACTAAATAGTTTTAAACCAAATCGAACTGTTTAGTTAAACAAAAATAAGGAAAAAAATGCATAAAACTCTCCTAAACTTTGATTTAAGTGGGGATTTTCTCTTTAAATTTTCAAAGTGTGGTTTTTTGTTCCCTAAACTTTCATAAATCAGTAAATAACCCTTATAACACATTTAAACTTTGATTTTAATGTATAAATACCATTTAAACTTTGATTTTGGTGTATAAATACCTCCCTAAATTTTGATTTTGATGTGTAAAGTCCCCCTAAATAGTATGTAATTCAGGAGATATTTACATATCAAAATCAAAGTTTAGGTGGTTATTTTTAATATAGGGGGTTATTTGTTAATTTATGAAAATTTAGAGACTAAAAACCACATTTTAAAAGTTTAGAGGAGCAATTCGCACTAAATCAAAATTTAAGGGGATTTCATGCAATTTTTCTCAAACATAATTTTATGCAATTGTTTTGTTATTTTTTTATTTTCTTCATCAATCTTTATGGATTTTATCAAATTTTTCATATTTTCTTCTTCTTTGTCTTATTTTTGGGTAAATTATTGAAATTAAGTTAAGTTAGTTCCATCTAAAATTTCACATTTAGAAATCTTTCTTTTTTAAATTATCATTTTCTTATATGTTTTTAAATCAAGGATCTCATCTTAGTGCTTTTTACGTATCTCTTATTTCTTTTCAAGTTTCTAGTGTATCTTTTTTGTTTTCTTCGTATTAATTTTTTATAAGTAGCTTTACTTTTCCCTCATTATTGTTTTCATTAGAATAGAGTCTCTTACTCTCATTTAATCAAGTTGAATTCTTAAGATCTTATGCAACTTTTTACCAGGTATCATTATACATAATAAATATATGAGAAATTAATTAGAAATATATGAAAGTTTAATGGAAAGAAAAAACATGTTATTAGAGATAAAAATGTTTAGTGAAAATTTAACGTTGTTCCAACTGGATTGATTCGATTTCAATTAGATTTGAAAAATTTATATACTGAATTGTATGGTTAAGTTTGATTTAAAAAAAAAAAAAAACAAACCAAACAGTTATATTAGTTCGATTCGGTAAGGGAGCGAATTATACCAAACCGAATTGCACTCACCCCTATTGTTCCGTTTGGTTTGGTTTGGTTTGGTTTACTAAATCAAATCGCATTTGAAACGGTTCAATTTAGATGCTTGATGAAATGAATCGCTTATAACGGTTTGGGGTTTTAAACCGAATCGCTTTAAAGCAGTTTTGTTTAGTTCGGTTTAGTTTGAATCGCTTTTTGAAAGCATTGTTTTTCTTTTTTATAATAATAATAGTCATTAGAGTTTTCGACTAATATCGATATTTGAATTAAGGAATATTATGCAAGAATTAAAATCATATAGTATTGCGCAACAACATTTCATCTTAATGATAGTGAAGATGTATGGATCAACTAAAGATGAGAGACAATTATAAAGAAAAATAAGTGAATTGTAAAGATTAAAAGTAAAATGAGAAAAGAAAAAAAAAAGAAAAGGTAAATTAAATTAAATTAAAATATCAATATGGTTTAAACTAAAAAATATCGCTTATTTTTTTTTATTTTAAATAAGAAGCAATTTGGTTCGGTTCGATTCTCCAAATTAAATAGCAAACTGAATTGAACTAAAACATAAAATAACTGCATTTTATGGTTCAATGCAATTTGGTTTAATTCAATTTGGTTTGATGAATGGCCATAGATATGATAATTGGTGAGGATACTAACTACAGGCCTTTATCTTATTTTTCAACGAAAGTTTTGAGTTTTGGTTTCATATTGCATATAGAGCTGGCAATCTGTATTATCCTATTGTATATCTTATTTGTGTTTAAAGAGGTTTGTGTCTAAAAAACTCAACCTATCTAATCCAACTGATTTAGTAAGTGTGTTTTATGTTTGAGTTAAACCCGTTTATTGATTAAAAAGTCATAAATAAATCTATATAATACTTGCTTATACAAAGTGAAAAGGGCAATAATCAAATTATCTTCTACAAATACAAACGATATAATTCTTGACACTTATTATGAAATTAAACCAAAACAAAAATTTTTAGTGAACTAAAATCTCATAAATCTTCTAAAGGTGAATCTATATAAATGTCAAATAAAAGTTCCAGGTGAATATAATCGATGGGAATTAATTTTAAAAGAATACGAGCTTGTAAGATCAAATATGAACACTTTAAACAATAGAACTTATCATGATTAATGCATAAATAATTTCTGAAAGGTTAATCAAGTTAATGAACGAGTTGGGGCTACTTAGTTGGCTGAAATTTTCTTCCCATTCTGACAAATTTTTAAATCCATAAATAAATTTTAATTATAAATTACAAAATATTGAAATAAATAGTTACGAGAATCTAAAGATAACACATCTCAAGTGTACTATATTAAATATAGTTTTCACATAATATTTAAACCATTTTTCCCTTTTATAAAGTAAAAATTTATCAACATTATACTACTTTGACTTTATAGAATTCTCTCTAAGCTGTAACTATCGCTGATAAAAAAAAGAAAAAAAAAAAAACCTTCACTCATATGATTAACCCTATTAAAAGACGAGCAACTAAATTCATAATGAACTTCCATGCATTCAATAATGAAACATACTAAAAGCTTTCTTGACGTCTTAATCTCAAAGGATCCATAATATGCAAACAAAGTTGAATAGTAGATAGCTTCTTAAAATCTAAAAGGAGTGCCCAATTTTTCAAACAATGGGTTCTAAGTAGAAAAGATATATATATATAACTTCAATAAGTTAGTAAAAATGAGTGAAATTATATGCACGATACTTTTTATCTATGGAAAAAACCATATTCAGATTTACACTTGTAGAAAAGATAAACATAGATGGAAAAATGTATCCCTCAACTTAAATAATCATGATATTTGCATTTTCTTCATCTTATCGGTCTTCTCCTTCTATTCATGTAGACATAGTGTATGTGATGAACAATTATAAGCAACAATGTTACTTATAAATGAACTATCACTAACTAAAATAGCCAAATCAAAGAAAAAAGGTTTCGCAACACATTATCTACATGCTACCCTTAGAATGCCATATCCCCTATCTCCACACAAGCATAAACCCACCTACCCCCACCAAAAAGTAAAAGAAAAAGAGAGAGAGAGAGAGAAGAAAACTTGAGAAAATATATGAAGATCATACCTTTATTAGAGAAGAAGAGTTGACAACAAAATCTTTTGAATTCGCACGGGGGACCAAAAATGAGAAGACAACATGAGAAGGTGTGCTTGTGATCAGTTGTGTAATTAGGAAGGAATAAAAAGGTAGATGAAGGGAGTTATGCAATCATAGTCTAATTGAATATGTATAGTGGTGCATTGCAAGAATGAAAAAGCAAAGAAAAACATAAATACTATAATATTAAATAGGTTTGTAGGTTGAACCCGTGACTTATTAATATGTACAAGTTAGGCCTATAGTTTATGAAACAGTAGGAAGTAAGAAACAGAAGAAGAATCGGATCAGTTTACTTTGACCTAGAGTAAATCACCTATTTGACGCTATTTAGGAAGTTAAATTTGCACCTATTTATAAGATGTGAGTTGTTAAAAATTTTTCCAATTAGGAAAGTTTATGTTAATCCTAATTTCATGGGATTTAAATTTTGTTTTGTTTCTTTAATAATTTTAGGGTTTTAAAGCTATAAGTACCCTACGATTAAGTTGTGTTCAATATTTTATAAAATAATACAAGTTTATTCTCCGTGTACATATTCGTGTCTATCTTTTATCATCTATTTATGGGTTTTGTTTAATAAATAGATTCATAAATAGGTCTAGGTGCTTGATAGAAACCTAACACGAATTTAAACATGTCTTGTGGTTTAAACCATTTATTATTCATGTAAATTTTTATCAACACAAACCTATATATAATTATGTTGTGTCGTTCTCGGTTTATTAGTCTGAGTTCTATATTGCTAGCTTTAAGTATAGGCTCATTTAATGTGAATCAATCTTAAAGATACATATTTAGATTATGTGGTGCAATGCCCCTTCAATCCTCAGGCCTATCCTTGGTTATCCCTTATAATTTTAGTAAAGAGTAATAGATTGAAATATTATACAAATATTCTCAAAAATCGTATAATTCAAAAGAAATAAGTAAAACAATCAATTTTAAAATGAAAACAAGTACATGTTTGAAAACAAAATGAAAAGAGAATAACCTCACAATTATTATTATTTTTTTTGGGATAATTGTAAATATACCTTATAAACTATAGGCGAGTTATAAATTAACTCCATATGAATTAAATTGTGATTTTAGTTTTTCATAACTTTTAAAAATATATAAATTACACTTAAAATTGTAATTAGAACCCCGAAAACCTCATTAAAAAACTATAAATAACAGTGACTTTAATGGCTTTAACAATGAGTTAGGATATATGTGCACATTTCAAATGTTATTGGACGATAAATTCATTGGTTTAGAGGCTTACGAGATCCATCTAGATTGATCAATAATTTAAATGGTATCGTTGCTATTTACTCTTATTCTTTTAGTTTTTTATTTTCATTTTTTTTATATTCTTACAATTTTAAAGCTTTTTTTATTTTATTAAGTTTTTCCTCTCCTTTTTTTAAAAATATTTTTATGGCTTTCTTTAGTGATTTTTCTTCTTTATTATTTCATTATAATTTAAAAGGGTAAAATCGTAAAATAGGAACCAAATGCTCTTTTTCAAAACTTGATAAGTTAAATGCTTACTTCAAGATATAAAGGGGGATATAGTGTATATTAAGCAAATATAATTGGGTTTCTTATGACATAACCTGTTTACTACATTCAAAACTTAGTTGAAAAGAATATTTTACAAGATGTATGCAGAATATTCTATTTTGATAACAAAATATAGGATACAATAAAACTTAACACTATGTTTGAGAAGAAGGGAAGAAATTAGGATGGAGGAAAATAGAAAGAAAGAATTAGAGAGGAAAGAAAATGAAAAGAAAAATTATAAATTTTTTTGTTTGGATAAAGAATGAAAGAGAGTAGGATGAAAGTGAGTAATATAATTTTATTATGTTAAAATACCGTAAGAACCCTTATATCTTAAAAAATATGCTTTTATTTTAAGAGTAAATTTATCATTTTAGAAGAATTTTCTCTCAATTCTCTCCAAATTGGAGAGAAATGATTTGACAAGCCTAAGTAAGAGTTCTCCTCCCTATATCCATCCTTTCCTCTTTTACTTCCTTTTCAAAACAAAGGAAAAGTAAAACTTTCCCTACAAATTCCTCCCCTTCCCATTCCTTCCCTTAATAGAAACATAGTATGAAGCTTCTTGTATACAATATAGCTTCTTAGCATGTTAATTGTTGAAAAATGAGTAAAAGGCCCCTTTGTCTCTTATTATGGAGGAAGATTTATTAATTGAGAGTCACAACCTATCTTTTCATGTTTAATAACCATTTTGAAGCTTACTTGATCACATAAATTGTTATGGGATTAACATAGTACTTACTTCAAGATAATAGAGGAGAATAGAATAGTTACTCCTATAATGTCATCTATTTTCTTATTTAATAAAACTTTACTAGGACATAACTATTTCAGGAGGATTTTTGATTCATTTTATATATAGAGTAAATATTCCTGAGATATATTATTTATTCTCTCTTGACAAGAAATAAATTTTATAATTATTGACAATTTTATCCATACTATTGCATCATCATATCACCTACCATCACCATTATTACACCACCACTACTAAATGCCATTAACTCCCAGCATCTGTTACCATCGCCATTGTACCATCACAGTGAACTTGCCATTCTTGCTATGAAACCTTACTATTGTTGTTACCTTTTACCGTTAGTAGCTGTCATCAACTCATTATCTTAACTACCTTACTACTACTACCATTGCTCCCATTAATTATCCTTGCATCATGCCATCACCTCACCATCATTGTTGTCAGTGTATCATCACCACCATCTCCATAACCTACCATCACCACCCATTACGAATACCTTTGCATTATCCCCTTTACCTCGACACTAATACAACCACCCTAATTAGTGTACCACTGCAATAATAAGAAGCACCATCGACATTATTGCATAAGAATCATCACCATTATAACAATGGTGGAAGTAGTGGTTTGATAATGACCTTGGTGGTGGTGGGATAGAGGTTATATTACTACAATGGTGATGGAGGATGGTGGTGGTCCATTTCACTAAACATGACCTTATATCCTATCTCCTTAGATTGATAATATAACAATATGTAGTAAACAACAAAATGGTTATTTCTTATAGTAGATGTTTATAAAAAGTAAATAATGGAATGTATATTACTTGGCTAATCCAAGTAATAGAGTTTTTCTTTTTTCTTTTCAATTTCACATCTATTTTATTTTCCAAAGTAAGTGGGTCTTAAGTAAGTTTAAATGGTTAGGATCTTGTATTCTAGTGATATGAACATTGATCTTATGAAGATAAATTAGACTCAAATACTACCTATTTCATTTATTTTAAATTATATGGTTGTAAAAAAACATTTTTTCATTAAACATCCTTAATACCTAGTTAGATGCCTTAGACAAATAATCCCATTAAAAGAACAACTTCTGACAATATAATTCTTTTTTTTTTTCACTTTTTTTTTTCTTTAGCATTGAAATCTAACATATTTCGGACAAGTTAAGCAAAAGTGGACTTTTATCCTCTATAGAGGAAGGTTTAATAAGCTCTTTCTAAAGGAATACAATGATTCTAATAAAGAGACATTGATAGCATTTATTGTTTTTGCAATTAGAAAGTTAATAAGGATAAATGTAGAACCATGCCACTAGTTTGATTGGACTCATCTCATTAAAGCAATATTAGATTACTTGTAGAAAAATATTTACTTGCTATTGTAATTATAGTGTGTCATGTCTTGAACATAAAAAGTTGTAACAGTTCCACCGTGTAATCTAACCTAAGATAGAAGCTAACCTTATAGTTATTATCGTAGATATAATCCACACAAAACGTATACAACTCAACCAGCTTAAGGAGGAAAAGGGCAAGTAAGCAGCAAGTGGATTATCATCCTAAGCTGGAGGAGGAAAAGGGCAAGAGGGGTAATGATAATTCAGTTGGAAATGATTATAAAGCCCTTGAAACCCACTGTGAAGGTGATAATGAATATCCTCCCTAAGTTGATTGAATCGCATCTTGGAGTATTAATAAAAGAGGTATTGAGATGTAAGAGGAGCAGCCAGATCAAAAGTAGGAACCCCAAAATCAGGTAGAGGCTAGTAAGATCTTTTAGGTAAAGGAGTGGTTACATGACTAAGAGCCGCACCAGAGGGAGTATGAGCACTATGACTGTCAAGCTCATCAGATGATGTAATCGAATCTTGGAGGTCATGCTCAGAACCAAGATGAAGAGGAGAAAGGTCTTTTTTCCTAACCCAATTGTTGCCAGATTTCTTCCAAATCTCTCGACAAATGTCAATCAGTTCGAGATGCTTGACATGAGCTACTCGTGGAGGTATAGGAAGTTGAACACCCTTTCAGAATAGTAATTAGGTAACTAACTGCCCAAAGTGAAGGAAGGCTTGAGAAGGGTTATTTGTGACATGTTTAAAGCATTGAACCACTATACTGAAAAAGTCAATTTGCTTGTTCATAAGGAGATAATAAAGGATCCATAAGTCCTGATATGTCACATTTGACTGTTGGCTTCAACAAGGACAATAGCTATAGGTCACAATGTGGTGAAGAATTTTAGTCCTAAGGTCTACTTGGATAGTTGCTAAATTTTTTACCTTTCCCTAATTTCCTCTAATTCCCTTATATCTAAAGACTTGCTTATAGAACTTTGCTCCATAAAAATGTAGATTCACTTTCGTTCCTCCAACAGTAGCGCCAATGAGGTCACAAATATCTTCAGGAGTAATAGTAATTAAAGTTCCATAAACATATGTGTAAAGGACAGTACGATGCAATTCATCATTTGGATTCATTTTCAATTCAAGCTAACCCTGATCATCGAGGGAATCCGACATGTTATAGTAAAAATACTTAAGAGCATCATCATGTACCTCATTGGGAAGCTGAAGGAGGTTGAGGACATGATTGGTGATGATGTTGGGAATGGTTGTAATTCGAAATTCCTTGAGCACTTTCAGAGGATATATGATGTTGGTATCGACTTCGAGATTAGCAAACTTTTCAAATCTTTGAGCATATTAGTGTGAAGGAAAAAGGTAATGGTCATAAGTCGGGGCTGTAAGACCACAAGCAACACATGGTGTTATGGTTGTTGGGAGAGGTGTATGTGATAGAGATGGGTAGAGGTGTATATGACGAAAGAGAAAATGGGAAGAAAAGTGGAGAGTATGAGTGAGGGAAGCCAGCTTGACGATAATTGGCGTGAGAATGGTTGTTGGCGGCTTAACAGGTGATGGGATTTTATAGAGAGAGAAAGTTGCAAGAATGAGAAGATGAGGGTAAGATGGGATGAAGTGAGGAGAGGAATAGAGAATTGAGAGAGTGGGGAGTTGATTGATGAGAGGAAAATAAGATTTTGAGGGAGGAGAGATAGTGATTGGAGAGTGAGAAAAAAACTAGGGTTTAAAGGAAGAGAAAGAGGGGTTTTGGGAAGAAGATGCGAGGGGAGAGAAAGGATTGATGCCATTTAAGTTAAGCCTGGAAACAGAGGTACTAACATGTCGGTAGTGTAGGGAGCTAGCATGCCAATTATGGGAACAAAAGCATTGCAACTTTGTTATAGAAAATAGTATACCAATATGCCGAAGGTTAAGGGTATTAGCATGTTGGTTAGTGGAATAGAATTGAAACCAACTTGTTATTTATGAGAGTATACTAACAAGCCAGTGGTTGTAGATACCAGTAGGCCAGTTGTTTGCAATTCTACAAAAAATGAGTTGAGTCTACATCATTGATCCAAGTTGCTAACTTAAGTTGATTTGTTGATTTAATGAGCATTCTAACACTTCAAACAAGTTCATTTAAGTCTATTAAGGGTTGGAAAAACTACATTAAAGTGAGATTTTAAAGGTTTAGCCAAATCGAACTCTAAAAGCTATGAAGTGTATAACTAAGAAGAAAAGGGCATATATAAGCAAGAAATGTGAGTAGCCATTGAGTTTTTGTGCACTAACATTTCAAGCAAATTTCAAATATATATTTGAACATAGTAAGAGCAAATTATAGTTTTGAGGCTCTATAAAATATAAAATCACTGTATGAGTTCCTTAAGATCAAAGTTAATCATGTAAGTAAATAGTAAGCAAGTAGAGATCCTTCCTCAATTTCAAGATAAGTTGATGCTTAAAATATGTTCGAAGTTATTAAGAAGTATAAGGACTCATGATCAAACTAAGTAGCATTGATATTGGCATAAATAGGCAAGAAAAACTCCTCATAGCACTTAGTACATAATAAAAGTCTAAAGAGGTTAATCATGCATAAAATTCAATTTAAGCTAGTTTGACCACTCAAACATGATTTAGGGATGAAAATAAACATGCGAAGCCTGGTTTTAGGCATGGAAATCAATACATGATGAATTTGTACATGTGTGAACTTCAATATTTTATGAATGACTTCAAGTATGCCCAAAACATGCTAAATTTGATATTTAATGCATGAAATCCATATGATCATGTTTCATATACCTCATAGTATGGATTTTGCCAGTCAACCTACTTAGTATGTTATTTTTGCTAAAAAATGCTATCTTAGTTTTTATGTATCTAATACTCATCTTGTATGATCATTTACAATTCTTTTTTTAGAATGCAAAATCTTTCCTCACTCAAGGGTTTACTAAAGATATAAGCTATTTGATTGTTAATATTAACAAATTCTAAGCAAAAATCATTGTTTTGCATGTAATCACGAATAAAGTGATGTCTAATTTTTATATGCTTAATTCTAGAATGTTAAATTGGATTTTTGGTCAAATTTATAGCATTTGTATTATCACATCTTATTAGGACATTGGTGAATTTTAGACCATGTCAAGCAATGTTTGTTTCATCTACAGTACTTACGTACAACAACTGCTGACTGCCACATATTCGGCCTCAGCAGTAGAGAATATTATTGAGTTTTGTTTCTTTAAATGCCGTGATACTAACGAGTTATCAAGGAAGTGACATGTGCCACTTATGCTTTTCCGATTGACTTTGCAACCAGCGAAGTCAACATCAGAATATCCAACAAGATCAAATGAGGTGAAGCTAAGATACCACAAGCTGATTTTAGTAGTACTCGCAAGATACTTAAAAACGTGTTTGACAGCATTCAAGTGACATTCTTTAGAGCAAGATTGAAATCGTGCACATAAACATACAGCAAACATGATATCAGGCCTAGATGCGGTTAAATATAGAAGACTTCTTATTGTACCCTTATACATCTTTTCACAAATGTTTTTTCCACTTTCGTCTTTATCAAGTTTTAGAGTGATGCTCATTGGAGTTGACTTAGTCTTACAATTTTCCATTTTGAACCTTCTTAAGAGCTCCCTAATGTATTTAGCTTAGTTGATGAAGGTTTCATCTTTGGTTTGTTTAACTTGAAGATCTAAGAAATAGTTAAGTTCTCCCATTATACTTATTTCAAATTCATTTTTCATGCATTAGACAAACTCAATAAATAAATCCATGTAAGTAGTACTAGACACAATGTCATTTACGTATATTTAGACAATTAGTATATGATCATTGTGTTACTTAATGAATAATGTTGTGTCAAGTTTCCCTTTAATGAATTCATTCTTTATCAAGAAGTTACTTAATCTTTCGTACCAAGCTCTAAAAGTTTGCTTAAGTCCATACAAGGCTTTATTGAGCTTATATACATGTTTTAGGAATTCACTATCCTTAAATCCTGGTGGTTGCTCTACATATACCTTTTTTTTTTCATATAGCTATTTAGAAAGGCACTTTTAATATCCATTTGATATAGTTTAAAGTCTTTATATGTGGCAGATGCTAAAAGTATCCTAATAGCCTCTAATCTAGCAATTGGAGTAAAGGTATCATCAAAATCAATTCCCTCTTCTTGGTTGTAGCCTTTTGAAACTAGATGTGCCTTGTTTCTTATTACTGTTTTGGTTTCACCTAACTTGTTTTGAAATACCTATTTAGTTCCAATTACTAATCTATCTTCTGGTTTAGGTACTAAGTTCCATATCTCATTTTTAGTAAATTGATTTAGCTCTTCTTACATAATTTGAATCCAAAATTTGCCTTTTAGAGCTTCATTTATGTTTTTTTGGTTCAAGTTGAGATAATAATACTACATTACTTAAATTCAACTCTTCTTACATAGTTTGAATCCAAAATTTGTCTTTTAGAGCTTCATTTATGTTTTTTTTGTTCAAGTTAAGATAAGAATACTACATTACTTAAATTCTTAAGAGAGACTCTAGTTTGCTTTAAACGCCTTTCGAAATTTTAAAGCTAACTTAAACATTAGGTAAGTGGAGTTCCGCCTAGTTTCCACATCTAATGATAATAATGCCCTACTGTCAATATTTTCTTCTGCCACACAACTCTTAAACTTAACCAATCTTTATGGAGAAGACCTAACATACTTAATCGCTGAGCAAATTCTAAATATTGAATCATCTAACTCTTTCAAACCCTCATTTACAATTAAACTTAAAATATGAGCACAACACTTCATATGCAAAAATTCTCCCTTCAATAATAGTGTGTCCTAAGATTGAAATTTTCTTTTTAAATGCTAAATGCAAAGATCATTGGAACTTGCATTATCAATAGTTACTGTTAAAACCTTAGTAATACCCTAACCCTTCAAACGTGTTAAAACAGTATTACCTATAGCCTCACTTGAGTGCCTAGATATTTGACAAAATTTTATAATTTTCTTTTGCAATTTCCAATCATTGTCAATGTAATGACATGTTAGACACAAATAATATAAATTCTAATTGGATGTCCATGTGTCTGTGGTGAAGCATACCTTACCTCCAAATGTAGAAAAAAATTTCTTCAACTTTCCCTTTCCCTCTTTAAATAACTCTACACAATCGTAAGTTAACGTCCTATGAGATGGAATTGAAAATCTCAATTGTAGTACATTGCAGCAAGTTATGAAAGCTTCATGCTAAACAAGTCTTTTGCTTACCCTTACTTATGGCCAACTCCTTCTTATTAGTAAACTACTTACATCTATTTAAATGAGTGCACAAGGTACTTGTTCCATTTACCCCGGTATATTTAAAAGTTTTATGGTAGTAATGACATCTGGTCTTAAGAAATCCATTCGCATTAAGTGGATCTAATGATATGTGTTCCCAAACATTAGAACGTTTTCTCTTATTTTAGGATGATATAGATGGAAGAGATGTAAGAGAATTACCCATAGAAGGTTGGGTTCCCTCATCATTAAGATTATGCTTCTCTTTATTCACTTCATTCATATTAAGTTCTTATATATCTTCATCTACTGGATGACTCATGCTTTATTCTTTAAGTTGAGACATTTGAAATAAATAATGTGAAATAAATAAAATTACTAAGATTGAGAGAATTATTATAAACAAAATTACTACATAATCTATATTTACCATTTCGGAGTGGATTTGAATAATCAATAATGCTGAAATTTCATCAAACAAAGGAGACACCCCTTCTTATACCCTTGTACACACGTATACACTTACTTATTTATGTACATATATGCAAATTAAAGTTGAGACACTAAGTTGAAATGTTTACAGCAGTAACACGTTAGTAAGAAAATGGGTGGCTTGTAAACAAGATTAATAACATCATGTTAATTGGACTACATTAGAAATTTGTAACCATAGGGGCTTATATTTTGGTAAATTGCAACTGCACCCTCTATAACCAAATTAGTACTGGCACAATTTGATACAATATTATGTCACACATAATATGTTGTTATGTTTTCTCATAAGACCGTGTGTTCTCAATTACAATAGGAAATCATATATGGATTTGTGAAATACATAACTATATTAGAATTGCATAGATGCACATTATTAATCTTAAGCATGGACTATAAGTGTCTTCCTAAAGAAAGATGAAGCAAAAAATCCCAAACATGCATAGACGTACCCTGAAGCTATGGGAGCCATGGATGGAGCTTCCTTTGTTTCTACTTAATAGTTTAAATGTCAGTCTAGATAATGCAATCATTGCTGTTGAAAACTATCTAATATAAATCTTACAAATTACATACCAATTGGAATACATATCTAGTGAATCCCTTCTAATTTCTACCATTGTTGCTTAACATATAGTACAAATTTTCAATTCATGGTACATGTTAATCACTTGGAAGGTATAGGTTAAGCTTTTCCTATTCATAAGTAAGAGGGTGTCTAAACTAAAAACAGCAACATGGTAATAGGAATTTAGGACACTACCATATGCAACAGGGGTTGTCCTATAATTAGCACCACCACACTTTGATCTAAGCAACAACAATAGGGCATACTCTATATAGAGACATAATCGAAACAAGAAAATAGATGTTGCAATAACTTACTTAGATCGGAATCACCAGCGCTTCCTTCAACTTTTACAATTGATAGATAAACTTGAAAAACCTTAAATGCATATAAAAGAATTATGAAACATTTTCGAGTTAGTTTTAATCCAAATCAAAAGAGAAATGATAAGATGAATACATATGGGAATAGATTCGAGAGTGAGAAGTAAAAAATCACTTCACCTTGGTCTTTGTAGAGTAGCTGGAGTTGTGGTTGTGTACCGTTGTGTGTTTTCTATTTTGAACTTTGAAAAATTGAGACTAGATAGAGGATAGGAAGACAAAGGAAGAGGAGGCATATACAGTCGCATACGATGGGATGGGTTAAGGTTTGAGAAGACAAATTTTTTTTTTTTGTCAAAATGAAAAGAAAGAATTCAAAGTTAGTGAAGGGCTAGGTGAAACTCAATGTACTGTATGTTACTGTATTAGATTAGTATAGGTCTGTAAGTCACGAGCTTGTGGACTATAAGTGTTTTTTTTTTTTAAGCAAGAATCGATTCGATTTGGTTCGATTTGCTATGTTAAACCAAACTGTGACTCGTTACACCAAAATTGAATCAAACCGATAATAGAACCACATGTAAAAAAATTGAATTTTTGATTCAGTTAATGGTTTAAGGTTTTTTCGCCTAGCCTTACTTATTGGCACGTCGATAATCAAATGCACTACTAGCATGAACACTGGCAAGTGTATTGGTATGCTGGCTCTTCATGATTAGAGAACTCTTCCTTTTGTTATCCAAGTCTTTACATCGTTAGCTTGATTCTTCCTTGAGCCATCATGCTAGTAGGCCAAGTATCACCTAAAAATACTTTTGACACACAACGAATAAATACACTTTGCAATCCAACATCTAAATCATTTGATCATCATTGAAAAGATTAAATATCTTGTAGAGTCAATTGAAGCATTTAATTATTAAGTAAATTAATCAATCTTATTCAATTAATTCAATATAGTCAAATAAAGCTTAGTTTAATCATCCACTTTTATTTTGTTTTCATCAAAATGAATTAGTGAATCTTTGGTTCAACAAAAATGTATTTAAAACAACCTAGATACAAATTCTCTTATAATTTTCTGACTTAATTTAATATTTTTAGAAATTTGATGAAATACAAGGCAAAAAATTGACTGACATGTTTGTCGGTGCTCTAGTAGCTGGCGGTGGATGGAGGGTTGTCGGAAGGCTTAGAGGATGATGATTCTACGTAGTGGTGGAAGGGTTCAATAGTAGATTCAAGTTTTGTCCACGAACTGACTTAATCTAACCCTTGCTCTATTTTTTTCTATTTTCTATGATTTTTTCTAAATTTTTCCCTTGTGTAATTTAGGTTCCTAAATGTGTAATTGATGTTAGGAGTCTTATTTACAAAGAATAAGGTTGATTGAGATTTTCTTTCTTTCTTTCTTTCTTTCGCTTTTTCCCTCAATTCTAAGCATGAGATACCCTATTCTCTTTAATTTGCTTTTGATTCAGCAATTCACAAAACTTGGAGTTTGCCACGGTGAGTTTCCTAAAATTCCCAATAGATTTGGATAGGTTTTGATTATTTTAAGTTAATTATTACTATTATATATATATATATTATGTTAATATTTAGTTATTTCATTAATATACGAGTATATTTCCTACGTATATATTACGCATAATAAATAGTTATACACACATAACCATGTTTCTATCATGTCTTTTATTTTCAAGTTACATTTCCTATTTATTTTTATGAATTTATCACATATCATGTGTAATTATATAATTTTAGGTTAATTTACAAGTATAAATATTATATATGTCAGGTATACCTATAAAAATACGTGTTTACTCTTATAGTATGTTATACTATATTATTTCCTTTTATAGCTTAATTAACTTATCTCTAAGTTTTCGTTGCATTCCGAGGTCGATTTTAAGGGTTTTAATGATTTTTATACTATATTGAATAATTATACTTCTAAGGCTAAAATTGATATTTCGGATCATTATTTTTGAAATTTAATTTCACTTAGTCACTTTAACTAACTTTTCTATTTTAGTAGTAAAGTTTGAACTCAATCAAATAAATTTTTCCTAAAAGTCCTAAATTTGGATTTAATTGCCCTAACTATGATTTTAGGGGCACATATAGTGCATCTTATACGTACAAAAGGATTTTGTTAATGAATGAGCACTTGATATTTTGTGATATGTAATAGGATGGGAATTTTAAATTTTCTTAAGAAATTATTATAGTTGCTAATGAACTTTGAGAAAGGTTGAAAAATTAAAATTTTCACCCTTTCATTAGGTATCTATGTTAATTGAAACAAATTCTAAATTCATAATGATAGAACTTATGTAAATTTTGATATCGACAAAAATAAATCATAAAAAGTACTTAGACAAAAAATTACAAGTAGACTATAAAATATATATTTTCAATATAAAATATTAGATATTCAGTCATTCAGTAACACTCTTTCACTTTCATAAGATAAATTGTTAATATTCAAGTAATATGACAGTTATTATTTACTAAAACTTTATGTGAGAAACATTTGTAGTATTGACAAATTTTCGGTAAAATGACATTTAATTTTATTAGTTAACATGGAAAAAAAAAGGAAAAAAGGGAATTTATTGGGAGAGAAACAATATATATAATTTGAAAAAGTAAAATGACTCTAATAGGAATCAAATCTATTACCTCATGTTTTCATAAATATGTATCTTACTACTAATCCATCTCCAACATAATTTGTAGTTTCTCATTTTCAATAAATTTCAATAATTAATTTTTTTTTCCAAGCATTTGGGGGTAGGCTCTAACCTCCTTACATTCATCCCTTTAGTATTGGGATGATGGTTATAGTAAAGGTGTTAGTAATGCAACTACTATAGCAGCTACAGTAGTCGTAGTGTAGCGAACTTATGGCTATAGTAACTGGTGTGTATGAGGTTTTTAGGTGGTAATGATAGTAAAGAAGGTGATGTTATGTTGTAGTGATGGTGCAAATGATAATAGTGACAATTTGTGGTGGTAGGAATAGTAATAAGGTCGAGGTTATGGTGGTAAGGTGGTTGTGATGATGAAGCAATAGTTTAGAGTTCTTATGAAAAGATTTTCTTTAGATATGTCAAGAGATTTTTGTATCATCAAGTAGAAGAGATGTAACTTCTAATATTTGTTTAGTAATATAGAAGGACTTTGTTTAATATCAAAATTATTTTATAAACCAAACATAAAATAAAAGGAGTTATCCTAATAAATACCTTACAAAGTTGTAAACTAAACACTATCTTAAAATGTTTGCATATGATTTTGATCATTGAATTTGCTACTTGACTATGTTGTTTGGTAGTAGATATTTATTAGTCCTTTCTGGTACTTTTTTTCTTCAATATGATAATTTTTACCTGGCAATAACACATGGATAAATGCTTTGATGGAAGACATTGATTAGAAGAAATTTTATAAATTTAAGATTTTGGTTAAGTGTAAAGATATTTAGAGTAAGTAATTTATTGAATTTTTTTTTGTAAGAACTATTGAAGTTTATTTCCCAATGACAAAAACATCAAAGATTTGATCTTATATTGGTATTAATGTATATTATTTATTTATTATATTAAAAACAAAGTCTCTTTTTAACTACTTATAACTAATAAATTTATAACTTATAGTTTTAATAATTAAATATATTTACATGATAGTTACTAAAAGAAATTAAACTCATCCAATAAAATTCTTAATCGTCGCATCTAACTATATAGTTACTATTTTCTATTACACTTACTTTTAACTATTGTTATTATTTTATTCATTCAATATTATTACTTTGAAAATTCATTTCACTTTTTATTTGATTAATATTTCTAAGAACTTTTATTTGGAAAATTTTTTACAATTTTGATTTTACTAACATATATTACCGATATAATTTTGAGTCTAAGATTTTTTTATATTTTTTTTACACGCAATGTAGATGCATTGTTTGCTAGTCCGCTTTAAACTGTACATACATACATATATATATATATATATATATATGTGGATTAAAATGAGTTTAAGTGGATAAGTAAAACCGGTCACTATTTGGGCCTGTAAAGGGAGAGAAATACGGTCCAAATAGATAACAGCAGGCCTACAATACCAGAGCCAGCTCATTAGAATATGAACAGAACGTAGAACCCAAAAGCACGCGACCACTACCAAGTCCCCAAGTCCCTATCAATCATCATTGTCTCTCAAAATTTAGGGTCGATTTTCAATTCCTTTTTACCTTGGCCAATTGATCTCTCAATCAATCAGTTTAACTATTCTCTCATATTCGACGATCTGGTTTTTCGCTGAAGTAACCGGATCGTCGCAGATCCGATCTGTTTGTGTAGATACTTAGTGTGAGAGAGTGAGTTAGAGACGCGGAGAGAGAGAAAGAGCGATGTTTCTCCTGGATTGGTTCTATGGAGTTTTGGCTTCTCTAGGTTTGTGGCAAAAGGAGGCCAAGATCTTGTTTTTAGGGCTTGATAATGCTGGCAAAACTACCTTGCTTCATATGCTCAAAGATGAGGTCTCTTTCTTCGTTTGATTACTTCTCGAATATCATGTGGTGTTGTTTGGTGACTCTATTATGCCTCTCTTTTCTGGTTTCTGGGAGTGAGTTGATGATGATTAATGGTCCTCGTACAGATTAATGGATTTAATTGGATTTGGAATCGTGAATCGATTGGAATTATAATTAAAGTATATGGAATTTAATTAGTCAATATTAGTGTATGCTTTGGGCCAAAAGAACAAATTAGTGTCATGTTTCATTCTGTGCATAATGTTTTCTGTACTTCCATAATGCTTGTTATGATACAGTATTCATAATCCTTATGCGATGACATGGCAGTGGTCAATAGCTAGTGGTGTTTAATATTTTCATTGAATTGAGCGAGATCAAGAATTATATACGGTATATATTATTGTCCACTGTGATTTCTATTTATTGAGGACCAGGAAATATTTTATATGGAACAAATATAATTTTTAGTGTGTAATGTAGATATGGAGTTACTTAAAATTTATAATTGTTAAGTGGATATTTACGGTTCTCTCGAAGATAGGGATATAGAGATTTGTGTGGAGGAAAGTGATCATAGGGTTGCTGTTTTCATTATTGTTGCTGAAGTTGGATTTGGTATTTCAGAGATTGGTTCAACATCAGCCAACACAATATCCCACATCAGAAGAATTGAGTATTGGGAAAATTAAGTTCAAGGCATTTGATTTGGGAGGGCATCAGATTGCTCGTCGTGTCTGGAAGGATTACTATGCCAAGGTATATAATTCACACTGAAGTTTGGTCTCCTTTTGTTGTAATTTTGGAGCTTGATGCTTACAAGTTACAATGTCATCCCAAGTTGTGGATTCATGTCAAACAACAGACTTGAAAGTTGAGTTTTGGTGTAGCTTGTTGCTTTTCTCACGTTTTTCATCTGAGAATTCTGGTAAACCATGACACATGGGGGTTTCCTCTTCAAACTGGTGCACATACTCACATACATTAGCATTTCTAGGTGACCTTATTTTCTTTTTGCTATAATGCTGTTATTTTTGTTGTGTCAAAATTTTTTGCTTATATGTTTTTCTTTATTTTTTGTTTCTCTTCTTTTTATATTTTGTTGGGGAAAACCTTTTTTCCCCCCTTCACTGTGATTTTGCTTTCCCATACCTTTCTTTGCAGCAGACTGATATGTGCCATCAACTGCTGTTGTATTTGTTGATTTATACTGGGATTGGTGTTACTCTTTAATTAATTTTCTTATATGTCAACTGCTGTGCCTGGTTAAGTATTGTTGCAACGATGTTATTGACAGGCTTGAAGATGCTCTGAATAAATCCTATTAGATGGCTAGTTCTTTATGGAAGTATGATTTTTCTCCTTCTTAGTGAGAAGTTATATATATATATATATTATTATATTATTGTTGTGGATACTTAATTGGTTCCGGTTTCAACTTATTGCCAGTATCTAATCTAAGTAAATAGTTTTCTTATGGTATCGTAGTTAGGTGGTTATGCATCACAATGTTTGCCTTATGTGTCCTGCATTTTCCATTCTTTCTACCAGAAGTTAAGGGAATGTCACTGTGACTTTGATAACTAGTTGGGTACCATTTGTGTTTTGGAAGAGCATACATTCAGATTGTTTTAAATTATTATTGCTTCTTTGGCCAAAAAAAAAAAAAACAATATTATTATGCTTCTTAGGACTTGATTTGTATGGCATTGTCCATATAGAAAAGTCTGTTCTCTGGGAACAACCATATGATTATTCTATCAATTGAGGGTTTGCTGATTATGTTGTTGAAAATCAATCTATTGTTGTATGACATGCTTTTCCTTTGATGCACGAGTTAATGTCCTAAGTGCTGGTGTACTATTTCATGGTGAATAGCCATCAAATTTTGCAGATGCAAGCGCATTTTTCTCTGGGTAATTATGATCAAGTACAGTTCATTTCTCTGGGTTTGCTATTTCTCTCATAATAGCCAAAGTTGGCAATCATTCAATGTGCTTGGAATAAAAAGTATAGGTCACATTCATGTAGTACATGGTTTAGATTTGGCTGCAGTCTCTTTCAAGTTCCAAGTATCTTGGATGCATTCTTTTGGTGCATTTATGGATATAACATGAATATCCATTTTAGGTTGCATCCTTTTGGCTTTGTAGTGGTGACTATTTCGTGATAATTTGTTTCCAAGTTTGTCGATGGACAGACGATAAGTGATTTTAGATTTTCTCTCAAAGTTGGCTCTGTATTCTCTAGTTTATGTTCTTTACTCCATACATCTTCACAGATGGCAAGTGATGTAGGAATTGATTTGAGCCGCTTTACTGTCATGACAGTGGTGAATGTAATGAGTAGACCATTTGAATGATTTCTTACCATAAAGTTTCATGATGAAATGGAATGCACAAGATAGCCATATACGGTCAGCTACAACTGAAGTGAGATGCAATATTTGCTAAGGTTTAGCATTAAAAAAATTTTATACATTCAGTCAAAGATATGAAGAAATGCAACTCCTTAAAGAAATAAACATATCTAAAAGAAAGTACTGTCTACTCAATGCTATGCCCCAGATTCAAAATGGATGGGTAGATACTTCATGTAACACTGTTGTTTAATGTGATACTGAAATTTATCTACTTAAATGGAAGCGGTTTATCAACCTTTGGTTTTTTGTTGGTAATTTAATTTAGTCTATCAACTCTTTAACTAGTACATACCATATTAAACCTGTTTGGGAGATATCGGCAGATATCCATTAGTATGAGTATCTAATTAACATCCACCAATCTGCATCTGGCATGACAATTGCCTTCCCCAGTCCAGGAGTCTTGGATTCGACATTATTGCTGTGGAGGAAGTGGCAAGTAGATTAGAATTCAATGAACAGTCAGAATTGATTTTGAAAGTTTGCAGACAGATCTAGCCTTGGCTTCTGAGAAGGACCCAAACAAGTCAAGTCCACAGAGAAGCTAGCGTCCCAATATTGGTGTTAGTCTGTGCTACTAATGAGAATGACTCAGTCATGGGTTGGACCTGGATTCACCAAATTTCATCTCGTATTTTTCTCACCAAAAAGAATCAAAATAGGGATAAAATTGCTTCTAGAAGCAGAATTAAAGTGGATTAAAATAATTCTCTAGAATGCTGGTAGAATATTTCAAATACATCCAGGAACTTAGTATACTTGACTCTTTTTCCTTTGCTAGGGATTTCTCACCTGACATCCTTTTATTTATCGCGTGGACTCAGTGGTGGATTGCTTGACTCACTCTCTCTTTACCCAGAATAATTTTAAGGGCTGTATGTTACTTTGTGCATGAAACATTTGTATATGGAGTTAATCGTGATATATATATTTAGGGTACCATTTCTCTATTCTGCTGAGTGTGTGTGTCTGTCTCTGTCTCTATCTCTCAACTCTCTTGCTTGCTCATTGGTCTTGATTTTGGACAATGGACTTTTTGCTGAGAGGATTAGTAAGTTTTACAGGCTCCTTGCCATCCATCACTGGCTGCTAGTAGCTGGTCTGTGTGGGTTACAAATTCATGGTAGCAGAAACCATGGTTATTAGCATAATGATGAGATATTAAGCTTTTGGATATTTGGATATTTGCTTTTAACTTAGATGTTAGTCTTGAGCCCCAAAGTATGTACCAGATCACTTCAAAATGTAAATTGAGCATTTAAATTTTTTTAATAACAGAAGCTATATTAGGCTCACGATTTTGCCATGCTCTGAAAAGATTCCACCTTGAATTGGGAAATTATTTCAGTACTTTGAGATTAAGCATGATTCAGCAACAGTTGTGTGTAAATTAGTATTTGGCAGATTCAATTTTGAGTAGCTTGGCATTTTAACATCCCTAATCTAGCCTACATTTTTTCATTTGAACCTCCTAGGTAGGCATGTGGATGCAGTATCTTATAGATAGTCTCTTTGATAGACCTGGAAGGAAGAGTATAATAGGTTCAGTAAGTGGCAGGGTCATTCTGGACGTTGGCATCTTTCTCCGTGAATATATGTTCATCAATCGGGTGCTGTGTGTTGTGTGTTAATATCTATCCAGTTCCTTTGTCCAACCTTTTTCATTATTGCTCAATAATTTGTATGACTAATTTTCTGCATCTAGAGTGTCATACATGTGGTGTATCTGTTTTTAATTGCTGCCATTCAATGTAGACTTTACTGTTACTTGTGTTTTACTATCACTCAATAGATGTTTCTGTTGTTGGTTATAACATTTTTTGTTCTGCAGGTCGATGCTGTGGTATACCTGGTGGATGCTTATGATAAGGAGAGGTTTGCAGAGTCAAAGAAGGAACTGGATGCATTGCTTTCTGATGAGGCCCTCGCTGATGTGCCGTTTCTTGTTCTGGGAAACAAGATTGACATACCATATGCTGCCTCAGAGGATGAGTTGCGATACCACCTTGGTCTGACCAACTTCACTACTGGAAAGGGGAAGGTGAATCTCGCAGACTCTAATGTACGTCCTCTAGAGGTATTCATGTGCAGCATTGTTCGCAAAATGGGGTATGGTGATGGTTTCAAATGGCTCTCTCAATACATCAAGTAGCTTCATTGTCCTGTAGCAGTGGTGCAGCCACTAAAAATTTCTGCCAGTTCTACCACAAATGTATTCACTCGTTGTTTTAGCCTTAATACTGGGTCTTATGTGTTCTGGATATGTTTTGGATGGTTAGCTGTCACTTCTCTGTAAAATTTACTTGTGGCAACATATTGATTCCTGGTATTGTAGTTTGCTGATTTTCTTTATCCATTTCTTGTATGTTGGGAGTCGTCTATAGGACTGGAGCTAGATTCTAGAATAGAAGCAGTCGCCATTTGCAATTAGAAGTCAAGACATTTTTCCTTCCAACAAAATTTCTAGGTTTGATTTGGCGAAAATTTCAAATTAGGGAAATGCATTTTTATCCATATCTCTGTTGGGAGCGCTAAAGGTCAGAACGATGGTGGTGTTTCTGTTTCGGTTGACTCTCAATTGTGGCCGTCTGCGCGCTGATTCGGTATAATATGCCATTTGGTGGCTCTATATGCTTCCAGGCAAAATGGAAGCCGTAAGCATTGTTTTGGTAAGCAATTTCTCTCTAATTGGTTTCGACCAATGATGAGCTATTACTTGGGTTCCATCTGTTTCTTTCTTTTTTTTTTTTTTTTTGTTTTTTAATAATGTTTGTGTTGTGTTCTTGGAGTTTACTCGAATTTGATGTTTGATAAAAATAAAGCATTAAAAAGATGAAATATATTTTTATAGGAATCCATCCTCAATAATTAATCTTGAGAAAGTTGAATTTGCTCTTTACTTTATTTATATTTACAATGATATTAATTAAAATAATTATCTTTTGTATATAAAATATATTTTTTTCAATTTAGTACGAGGAGTATTTATTTCTTAATTTTATAAATAAGATAGTTTTTTAAATATTAAATATAAAATATAGATAAAAAAAATTCAAATAGGTATTTTGTTTCAATTTCGGAGTAAGTCTTTTTTTTTTTTTTTTTTTAGTTATTTTTGGTTCTAAGACTAATAGTTTTGTAGGTTGACTTGCTTCTTTCAAATTGTTTCTCATTATTAAGAAAGGGTAATAAAGATAAAGTACGAGCTTGTTTTATAGCAATAGTAATTAAGCGTTGTTGTTTTAAGGTCAATCTATTTAATAAATCGACTAATTAAACTCATGTTTCTATAATCAATTCGATCCGTTGAGTGGATCGAAGGTAAATACCTATAAAAGGATCGCAAAGATTTAAGAAAGAGTCATTTGGATTTAATCAAGGTATATCTTTTTTATTAGAAGTTGAATTAAAGAATTAGGCCCAAAATTAGGATACATTCTGGGAAAATAAAACTTTCATCGAAGAGAAGTAAATGAAAGGCTTTTATAAAAATTTTTGTAGAATTGAGAATGGGGTTTTCATTTTGTATATGTCAGATTATGAATTAGTAACCGCATCTAATTTTCAAAAAAATTACAATTCTTTCGAACTTTCTATTTTTGGAATGGAATATTTACGGAATCCCCATGAATAGGATCAAAACTTATTCCATGGTATTTCCATGAGATTTCTCTTTTTTATTCTAAAGTAAGCTCCTAATCAACCTCTTTCAAATATACAATATGGATTCTAGCAATGCAATGTAGTTAGACTCTCGTGTTGATACAAATGAATCATCCTTTATGTGGAGGTCAATCTTTGCTTGCTAGTTAAGAGGATATTAAGTTACAAATTTTGTTTCGGTAGGACATGGATTTCTATTACTATGAAATTCATAAATGAAGTAGTTAATGGTGGGGTTACCATTATCCTTTTTGTAGTGACGAATATTGTATGTGTTCTTAAGAAAAGGAATTTGTCCATTTTTCGAGGTCTCAAAGGCGCGTGGAAACACATCAAAACTCTTGAATGGAAAAGAGATGTAACTATAGTTCCTTCGAAAATGGTAAGATCTTTGGCGCAAGAAGAAGGGGTTGATCCGTATTGTCGTGACTTGGTTTTGATTTCTCTATTTCCTTTTTTAAGAATAGCGATACGAGTTGTTTTCCTATCCGTATCGAATAGAACATGCTGAGCCAAATCTTCTTCATATAAACCCTGCTTGATTTAAATTGGGAAAATCATACCTTTTCGATGTCCTGGAGAGGAAGATGCCTCTTGGGTTGACATATAGTGCGGCTTGTCAGATATATTAGGTCATATGGGATTTCCCCATTCACTCCCCTGATCGAGATATCCTCTGTTTCACTCAAGAAAGATTGAATTATCAATAATTTAGAGCGTGAAGTGCAATCAAATGAAATTAGATCCATTTTTGTTTTGGGGGGTATTCAAATTAATATTATCAATTAGAAAAATTTATGGTTGTCTTGGTTGGACTAATGAAATGAAGTATCCAAGCTCCATTTAGACAAAACCCTATTGGTAATCTATTTATGATTCCTAATACTTATCTAATATTTATATCATAGATCATAAAAGATTTTAATAATAAGAAGAGTAATTTCAAACTTTTAATCAAGCGAGTAAAGTAATATGATAAATACATCGGATGTTTGGTAGAAGATGGGAAATGAATTGAATAAGTCATAGGAAAAGGGCGTAGTATTAGCGGTATTTGTCTTATATGTGCAAATAAAAATCGGGCATAAGAAAAACTAAAAGAAAATCATGTATTGGTCCAAGCAAATCCATTTTATGTAAAATATAAAAAAATTGAAATGTCTTTCAAGATTTTATTGACTCGACCGGGAAAATTTTTATGATTTATTCCTAATCTAATAAAATTAAATTCGAATCTAATAAGTTAAAATTGATGTAAGTATAATTAGTGGACCAATATCATTTTTCTCTTTATTCAAAAGATTTGAAATTATGTATTTCGACGTATATTAATTATTATTACGTATACAATTTTCAATCGAATTTTCAATCTAAATTAAATAAAATCGCACTTCTCACCAACCAATCAAGAGTAGATTGGAATCTATAGTTATTGGCTAAGCAAGAAAAAAATAAAGAACTCATTCCTTACTTTAGAGCAAATTTAACCTTAATAATTCGAAATTACTCATTAACAAAAGGATTTTTCCGTTTTTTTTTCTTTGAGGTGAAAATAGGACTTAAGGTTATTAGTTTTTCATTAGTGCCCCCCAGTATATTTATTTCAGGGTTTAAATGAGAACATATCAAGATGGTTGATGACGTACTCTAAAAAAAAGGTAAATATATGAAAAGATATAGATTCTTTATCAAGTCTATTAACAAGTTGTAGAGAATTAAATTTGACTTATGAGCTTCTAGTTCAATAATGATATAGATTTGACTTTTTGAACTAAAGTGAAATGGCTTGAATAGTCAAGCTCATAAAAATTCAGGATGATCAAGGAAGATTTGGCATGATAAATTTAAAGTAGGGCTCATTAGATCGGTTCGTTCGATCCAATCTTTCTTAGTTTGGCTCATATTGAAAGATAATAAAACCTTTTATTTGAACCTAAACCTATAGAAACAGCTCACTTAATACCCATATATAAAAAATTTCAATCCTAGCTATTAATTAATATCATGATCCAATGGATCAAATCCACTTATCATCTTCTATAAATACCTAATTCATTTCCTCACGAAAAAATATCTAATTCATTTCTTCATGAAGAAAAGGGAAAAATTCCTATTAAGGTCATTACTCTACTAGAATCTTGTCTTAAAGATCAAAATACTCAAACATCTCAAGAACACCACCCTGTTCTTCATTCATTGTGGAGTTTGATATCATCGTGTTTCTTCACCTGTCACTTAATGTGTTAGAGCTTACCAAGACTGATTACTCTTCCTCCCTATCCTAACTCATTCGATCATCTCGTATGTGCAAGTTAAATAATTTCCTTAATCATGTGCAGCGTAATTTATTATACAGCATGTACGTGACCTCTCCCGATATCGAATCCTTCTACATTTTCTTGGCAACTCTACTAAGGAGGAAGGATTTGACATTCACGTTATCCTACCTTTGCGAAGAAGGCTTGTTGTAACTACGGACGCTAACGATCAAGAATAAGATGGTACTGTTGTTATCAATAATCAGAATTCACCTCTAATAGGAGGTATGAATCAAGGAGATGGTGCTTAAGAAGTTGTTCCCGACAATACGCAACTAGTACGAAAGCTGCAACAAACTAATTAGAGTTTAAATGAGCTTAGGGCAATGTTCGCTCAATGTGTACCTGCCTTGGTTGCTTTCGCTGCTACATAATAAGGGGTAACTATTGCGGGTCCTTCTATTGTGATGCGATATTATGTTATACGACCTTCTTAATCACTCAATCCTTCGATTACAGATGAGTAAGATGGTCCTAGAGCTGAGGAACAGTCTCTTATAATGGAACTTGTATCCACATAGCATACCCCATCTAAACTAGTAAATTAGGGAATTTAGATAGGAGGCTTATCATCTTCATGTGTCACTCTACGTATTACTATTGTTGAGTCTGCATATCCTACCCCTATGAATTTGGCTCGGGTGAATTCTATTCTTGTAAACTTCACCAACTTTACTCTTGCAAGGCCAATTAGGACAGAAGCATCTACTTAGAGGGCTTCATTTGTGACTAAAGGGGATTCAGATGTGTACATATGGGAGATACAAGCAAAATCTATGTCCGCTGTCTTGGAATTGAAGTTCCCATATCATTCATGCATCGCTATTAAGCTTTATCCAAAGGACTATGTGAGTCTGAAGTTTATGTTATTTAATGGGAAGAAAGAGAGCTTTAAGGAATACTTATTGAAATTCATTGAGACCTACGGCTTAGATGGCGAACTAAAACTGAAGGAATTCTCAAAATCCGTTATGGAAAAAGCTTATACTTGGTATGTCAATCTCCCACCAGGCTTAGTCGGCTTATAGGGTGGAATGTATAGGATGTTTCTTGAAAAATTCTTTTCAATTGAAGAAAGGGTGACTTTCATTGACATGGGATGAATTCGTCAGAGGTTTAAGGAGGATCTCATGGATTATATTAAGCGATTTAAAGAATGCTCTTTGGATTACAAGATATCTATGATGAGAGAGAATTAGTTAAGATTTGTATTTAAGGGATGTTCCCTAAATACATAGTCTATCTTGAGAACCTATTGTTGGCTTCTTTTGCTGCATTGGTTGAGAATGCGTAAAGGACCGAGAATACACGAAGGACCAACAATTCAGTGGCTTGGCAAAGGAACAAAGCTAAAAGGTTCAGTAAGCATACCTAGTTTGTGAATGCTACTTAAGGTGAGTCGTAAAAAGAAATAAAGATACCTAGAAATGATAAGTCTTACGACTCTAGGCCTGCACCGACGTATCCTTGTCTAATGCCCAAGGTACATTAGATGTTGGATCAGTGGTTGCATGATGGAAATCTCAAGCTCCCAAGGGTTGAATGACTTCTTATAAATGAGGAGAAGAGTGATCCTAAGTATTGCAGATTTCATCGGATTATCAATCATCCAACTAAGGATTGTTTTACTCTAAAGAGAATATTTGATGAACAAGTTACACATGGAGAGCTAATTATAGACAACAATGATGTCAAGAATAATCTACTCTCGGCTCATAACAACCAGAGAGGAGTTGTTAATGCCATCAGCCACGACTCTTCCATGATTAAAGCGGTCGACGTATAGCCCTCCGGGAGTAAGGAAAAGTCGAAGGAAGCTCATGACAATAAGTATCCGCCTCTTGTTGCAGCGTTATTAAAGACTGCAAACTTTAGAAACTTTTTTGACTTATTGGGATTTGATGAAAATGCTAGGCTTGTAGCAACAATTGCACTTACGCAGATCTCTAAGGGTCAATGTGCGAAGTGTGGCGCAGCACAGCCCATAAAGAGAATGGCCAGGGCACATGAAAACACCATCTTATTTACTGAAGTAGATGTGTGTGTGAAAGGCCTTAACCATAAACATCCATTATATATAGAAGGTGTTCTTAATGGTTATCCAATTAAAAGAACATTCATTGACAACAGTTCTTTCTTGAATATAATGCCGATGAATACATTCAAAGTTACAAGGATTGATAACCGATTGTACATAGTGCCTGAGGAAATGCTATCTACAATACTATTCGGCTAGCTATCAAAGAGTGCAGCTGCCCTTAGAACCTTAGTATACTCCTGGATATTAACCTCCTCTAAGTGTATGGTTTCATGGTTATCTCGATCAACAATATTGCTTAACTCTTTCAAAGCTTCAGTCTGTTTCTCAATTGGCTGATCCGCTTCAATGACAGCTTGATCTTGAATTTCTTCTTAATCACCAATATTACTTGGTGGATCGTCTCCATCGCTACCTTCATCTATGTCATCAGGAGATTCATCTGTATTTGAAGACTCATCATCACTTTCACTATCATTAGCAACCTCAATAGGATGATTGCTTGCTTGAGGTGTTTTCCCAAAGCTATGTCAAATAGGGAAAGGAGAAAGAATGGATGGGAGATTCTTAGATGTCTTGTCATTCTTCAAAGTGAGAGTAACATTTTTGTTGACCTCGCCCAATAAAGAAACAGAGAAGAGTGATGAGTAAATAAGTCATGAAATATAAAGTATAAATACCAATATGATGATATTAATGAGATACCTCACAAATTCGTGAACGCTTGATTTGTCTGATGGTAGGTTATTTGGGAGTAAAGTGGTCTTTCTTGTTCTTATTTCTTGTACTGGAAGGTCGTTTTTTCTTCTCACTGAGAGCTTGAAATAGGAATTCATCCTTATAAATAGTCATCACCGGAAGCTCACTCTCGACTGGTGTAGTCACATATTTCTTAGTCTTCTAAGGAACCTATCCAGTATGTCAGCCAACCAGTGGAGGCACTCCCACAACGATTTATAGATAGAAAAAAAATTTACCTCACTCTCAATTAGATATTTCTAAAGTCATCTAGACTTGGTGATCTACAGCACTCATCAAAGTCATCATCAACTGATATTTTTTAGGGGACCCTTTGGTCAAAACCAAATTGGTGGGTGACCCAATGTGGTGTGTATAACATCACCTTACCCGTTAGATAACGATTGCATGAGTCACCCTAATCAAGTAAAGAGGGGAGACTCTCGGGTGAGCACCAAAGGATGAAACCGGCTTCAGTAGCATCGAGTCTTTCCCTTGCACCAAGTAAATTTGTGATATCTTTTGATCCTTTTAGATAAAAATGTGGAAACCACAAGTATCCGAGTATATTGCTGGTATAAGGGTGAAAAGTTATTTCTTTATAGTTGTCCAAAACATCCAATAAAGCACTTAGAGGTCGCCTATTGACCCATACCTAAGCTCGTGGCACATTACATTTGGGCTCGTCAAGACATGATCCACAATATCCCTTATATTGCTCACAAAAGAAAATATGCAAGAATACTACATCTATATGGCACATGATAGCATATTGACCCATCGATTGAATGGAGGCCTTGCGATAGAGATTGAGATGCCGGTATAATGATCCTAAGTAAAATAGTCCCAAGGCAAAACGTTCTCCACGTGCTATACAGATTGCCAAGTAAAATAAATGTGGGCTCACACCATCTTTCGGACCACCAAGAAACATGTACAATAATAGCTAGCAAGCAATAAAAGCTTCCAATTCATACTTGCAAGAAGAGACCATTAATGAGATAACTTAGTTAGATTAACAAAGTCAAATAACGAAAGTAAGAGTATTGATACTCACTTGTATTCTTCATTCCCTTTAAAGAAATATCTTACCTAGGCATTAAAAGTAGCTTTTCTGGGAGTGTCTATGGCTTTTTTTCTTTCGGCCTCCAAAGTTAAGATTAGGTCTCGGTCCTCTTCGAAGATCGTAGATGTAGTGATATCAATTGCACAGAAATCACAAAGATGTAGAAGTGTGCTAATGTCTTCAAGGGTTGGTGTGATCTCACCTTAGTCACAAATGTATGTGTCTGAGTGCTCCAAAAACACATCAATACCCTCTAAACCTCCATGTCGTTGGAATGAGGAAAACCAAAAACAAGAGGAAATATATACTGGAAAATATACATTTGCCTTCTCCAAAGTATCAACATAGGTTGAGTTGCTCAAAATGTGATTTACCTAATCAACCTAGCTAGCTATGGGTATTTAAGGGAAGCGAAACAAGCTTTTAAATAGAGGGACTTCTTTTCTTTCATTTCTGAATCGAAGTGCTGAATCTCCTTTTATATTTCACCTTTCATGTGCTTGAGGTTCTTACTTGATGAAGTGTAAGGCATCTTGAATGGTCAGCTATTTGTATAGGTCTTGCCTTACGTCACCCCAAAAGGAATCTTCTTTTATCGTTGCATTGAGTCATTTGTCTTATGGTGAAGGTAGGATCGGAATGTGACCATCTTGGACGGTTAGCACTTAATTGCCATTATTTTTCTTAGGCATTTTCTTCTTGGGTTCTTTACCCATCTCTCAATATCTCCTACAAAAACATGAGGAAATAAGGCATGCTGTCCATAAGGAGGAATAACATGCAAAATTAAGATATATGCTCATAACGTATCTTGTTATGGTAAAATGGAAATTAGCAACATGTACATAGGATCAATCGATCAAATACACAAATACTAAGGAAATTGAAATTATGCTTAACCAAGATGCCTGCAAACGTGCTTTGAAGCTCAATGTACCGGTGTTTGTGATGCTTAATGTGTTATACTTATGTGTCATACTCTCTTATATAATTTGAAAGACAACGATGTTGGAGTTTTTTCATTACATGAGATTCTTTTGAAGGAGACTACCTCGATTCCTCATATCATTCTTAACATGGTCTTCTTTATGTGTCTATAGTCTTGAAAAGTGGTAGCAATTATTTAGTGTGAATTCTACCACTTGATGGAAGAAAAGAAGATTCTACGTCATCAACAAAAAGCATAAGAAAATAAGAAGTCCATAAGAAATCGTACGAGCTCATCATCCCAAATATATGCAAGTAACACGACATTATCTACAAACGAATCTACCCAGACAAGCTGATCACACTTGGCACACAAAAGCGACAGTTTATAGAGCTCAATGGCAATTCAGATTTACAACAACACAGAGATCAGCTCAGCAAAGTGAAGTGTATGGCCTCAACTCAGCACATTAGCCTGGCACAATTGGATTATAACAGCTTGGCACTTTTATATGCTGTAGCACTGCACTTTCGGCCACATAGTAGCTAGCTCAATTCTTTGCCGTAAGTAGTTCGAAATCGTTTAATAGCTCAACGCTTAGGTTTTGGAAATTCTGCCAAAGTTCAAACAAAGCTCGATGAAAAGGAGCTCGGAGTTCAACAGTGAAGCGCAAGACTATGACAACAAATAGCTCGAACAACTTGTGAAAGCGAGCTGGCCTTGTTTATGCCTTTGCTTGATTCGAGTGCTGTACACAGTCTTAGTCTTTCTCTCCATCCAACAGCTATTGATAAAAAATCCTTTTTTTTTTTTTTTCCTTCTCACGCAAACACAAATTATAACTCTCTCCCTTAGCCTCGTCTACTTTGCCCATCCTTCTCACTGTCTTTCTCTCTAACTTCGATGAGTCTGCTTCATCCCCATACAAATGCACTCTCTCTTCTACCTGTCCTGTCTCCTCTTACATTTCTCCCTCTCTCTTTCTCTCTTTCTCTCTACACACCTAGTCATATCTGCCCCATGTAAATACAAAAGCCAAATGCTATCTCTGACCTATGAATCCTATGCTAAAATTCATAAAAGAAGAAGGGTTTCAAGTTTTTATGGCAATCATTGTTGTTGATATGAGGAGGGATAGTTTGCATGGCTTGCAAGAGGTTTGGATTCGCTTTTGGCAGGGAGGTTTCATGGTCAACGACAGTAGATTAAGGTACTGATATTGAATTTATTGAAGATAATGATGATTTTAGTAGTGCTCACAAAATGTCTGATGCATTGCAACAACAAAAGAATTTAGTGTTATAACATATTATAATCAGCTTCATTACATGCTGAAGTTTGGAGCTTTACCGTAATGACTATGGGGCTATTGGCAATGGAAGAGAAATGAAACTGGTAGATGGTTATAAACGTCTATCAAGATTCTATTCCTGCAGGGTGCGACAGAATTCTCAAATGTTAGGCTTAAATCTGTGTCTTTTCTTAGTTCAAGAGAGATTGAGTTGGGGATAGAAGATGAGCTGCTGGCTTGCGCAGCTAGGGTCTATATAGGGATTATTCTGCACGAGTAATTTGGTGCGAATTCCAGGTGATCGAGGCTACTAGATGTGCTTGTGTTATGTCCCAAGAAGCTGGACAATGCAGTTATGTCTGTAAATGTACAACAATTGAGCTGTAGTATTCTATATTTTGGCTTAAGGATTTTGGTAATGGCCTCCAGCATCCTGTTACTGCAAATTTGGAAAGGCAAGCATCTACTCTTACTAATACTAATCGGTGCTAGGTTTGGCACTAGTATACCAGTGAATGGTGTTGATCTGTGCACCATGCATGCTGCGTCCGGCAATATGCTTGAGGGGATTGTGCCAAGCAATTGCGTGTTTCTTAGCTCAATTGTATTGGGTGTGTGTGAAGGGTATGTTGGATAATGTGGTAGAGGACTCTAAAAATGGTGATAATAGTAAATCCTTTCTAGCTGACACTTGTGAAATCATTCCTGTGGCTGCAAAGTGTTACGATGTTCATAAAAAAGGGAAGATGCAGTTTTGGTTGGTAATGACCATATTCCTTGGACAGCTCCTATGAAGTTTGACGCTGAATTAAGTCATGATAAGCCTAATGGCTTAGTTGAACTAAAAGAATAATACTAATGAAGGTCAAGGTGGTATTGCAGCACTGAACACAAGGGGCTTAGACTCGAAATCTTCATGCAACCACGCAGGCATAGTAGGAGATGGGAATAATGATAGCTATATTAGCAGTAGTGTTAAAAATACAAGTACTTATTCTGGTGCAAGTACTGTTAGCCAAATTTCGAAAGTTGAAGTGTGACAGAAGCGACCGTGATGTGAAAACAAAGCTGAGGTTCAAGAGAAAATGTCAAAGAAACAAAGGACACTACCCAAATTATGCATAAGTTTAACGTCTGATCTATTCGGTGCTGTTGTCAATGTGTTAAACTAAGTAATTGTTGTTGAATAGCTTCCTGCGTACAAGTTTGGCTATTCTTTACTGTGTTTGCTGTTCTTCCTTCGGCATTTACTTCAAGCGATTCTCCAAGCTTTGATTCTTGGTCTTCTTTCACGGCTTTAGCTTCAAAAGGGGCAAGGGTCTATAGAATGGTATCAAAGGAGCAAGAAACAAGGTCAGAGGAAGATAGAGAAGCATATTAAAAAATATAGAACGTCAATATATAAAGTAAGCTATGTGCATACCAAGAAATCTACACGATGCAGAGCAGCTCAGGTCTCCAAATTTTAGTTCGCAATTTGCGAGTTTATTCCTTTAATATCGACTTCAATCTTCGACAAGCTTGGCTGTTCACAACTCTGATGTGCTTCCATAGCTTCAGTGGTCTTCGATCTTCAATGGCTGCTGCAACTTGTCTTACTTAGTCCTCAAATTTTAGATTGCAAGTATAATCTTGTGTTAATTTGTTTGAGTGAGGAATAGAAGAAAATGAAATCAAAGATGTGTATAGGCTGGAAGAAAACAAAATCGAAGATGTGTATGAGCTAGAAAAAAAAATTTTGAAGTAGAAGAGATGCAAAGTGGGAAGAATGGGAATGGAGATATGAAATTTGCTAAGAGAAGAAACAAGAAAATAACATGGAAAAAATTTGAAAGAGAAGAAGGAAAGCTGGAGTGTATGTGCGACAGGAACAAATCAAATTTGAAGTAAAAAAGCAAAGTGTGTGAGCGAAAAGAGAGATATGGAAGAAGAAGTATACATGGGAATTTGCCGATGAAGGCTGAGGTATGCAATGAATTCAATGAAATGAAAACAGAAGGATGTAGGAGGATTAAAATGAAATCGAGAAGGATGAAGCCAACAAAGAGCTCTATTTAATCAAAGCTACTTATTGCTCATGACTTGAAGATTCTACTGAAGGAAATCAAAATCTTGCTCTAATCATCTGTGAAGATTACTTAGGAAGATGAATTGATACATAAGGACAATCTGATGAGACTACTAAGGTGAACTTAGCAAATGAATTCAACCCCACAAAGCTAATAACTCATGAAAATCAACTTGAAGAGATGAATCGACTCATAAATAGATAATTCAAAGCAAATCTGTTTTAGTATTTCCATGGGGGCAATATATAATTACATTCAGTCAAAGCGTAACACACTAATAAGATGCTGCGAATTTATGCACTTTGCTAATTAGTGGCAGTGCAGTTATTCAATAGCACATGAGCTAGAGTCAATTGAAAAGCTCATTCGTTGCCCAAACCCTTTTGACTATGTCCGAAAGACTTTGGTTAGAAGGCAAAATGTAGAGAGCTGAATTTGATTTATCGACTCCAAGCCCAATAATGATATGAATTTAACTTTTTGGGTTAAGGTAATATGGCCCAGAGAATTAAGCTCATAAAAATTTGAGATAAACAAGGGAGATTTAATATAGTGGGTTTAGAGTAGGGCCCATTGGATCGGTTTGTTTAATCAATCCTTTTTTAGTGTGACTCACACTAAAAGATAATAAAGCTCTTTATTTGGGCCTAAACCTATAGAAAAAGCCTATTTAATACTCATCTATAAAATGTTTCCATCCTCGCTATTGATTAATATCATGATCTAACGGATTTAATTTATTTACCATCTTCTATAAATACCTCATTCATTTTCTTATAAATAAAGGAACGAATTCTCACTAACGCCATTATTCTATTAGAATCCTATTTTAAAGATCAAAATACTCAAACATCATAAGAACGCCACTCTATTCTTTATTTATTGTAGAGTTTGATATCATCGTACTTTTCTATCAGTTATCTGATGTGTTAGAGTCTACTAAAATTGCTTACTTCTTTTTCTCCTTATCTTAACTTACTCTATCATCTTATACGTGCAAGTCAAATAATTTTTTTAGTTACGTGTAGTGCGATCTATCACACAATACGCATGTGACTTCTCCCGATATTGAACCCCTCCACACAAACAATTTAGCACATTAGCATTTTCAAATTATTGATAGAGTGAAATGGTGAATTATATGAATACCACGAATTTGCGAGTCTCCGTCCAGCTTTTTAGTAGGGCTGTTAATACCTGATGTTCAAACATGTTAGCAAAGATACGAACGACATTTAATTTAGGTTTAGCACTAAATAAAAAATGGGCATAACCCGTCAACATTGTGAGTCTACCACCTGCTTGCTATCCGTAGCAAGGAGTTCTTTTGTGCCCTAATAATTAAGAGAAACAAGAGGCCAGGCAAGGTAATTGAAGTCACTCGTGTTTTCCGTTGATTGATAAACCAGGAGCCATTATTTCCAATTTACAGTCTGAAAAGCCTCGTACGAGTCAAAACTGGCATCTTTGAGCAAATAATCGGGTCAAATATTGGATATCAAGGACTTTTTTATTTTAAGTAAAACGATACCCACTAAGCGGTGGACACTGAACTCACTAATTGCGGTGAATGGACAGCCAACTGATTCGCCATTCTGACACTATATGGCAACCCATTTGCCACTTGGGCACTCAAAACTTTTTCCAGCACAAAAACAAAAGAGTTGATATTTTCATGCATGTTCCAAAATTCTTGTCAACTTTCTCTTAGTACTCCCCCTTGTCTCTGGATCACACCCTCTATTCCCACTTTTGTCATGACCTCTTTCTTACTATAATATATAAGGAAAAAGGTCCAAGTCCAACACAAATACCCTAATTCTCAACTTTCTTAGAACAAATCAAATAGTAAAGGAACTAGGAGCTAGCTCATCAACATGGGCAACAACCACCCATCATCATGCTGCTCTTTGACTCCATTCAACTCTCAAAAGGCAAAGTTGGTTGATGCTAATGGAAAACTACACAAACTCTCTGTCCCAATGATGGCGGCTGAGCTAATGCTAGAAGCACCCGGTTATATAATCTCCGCGGTGGATGAGATCATCAGGACCGGTCGCGTCGTGGCAATGGGAGCTGACAGTGAAATCCTGGCTGGTAAGACGTATTTGGTGCTTCCTGTGAATAGAATGAATTGTAAGGTAACTGAGCACGAGTTGTCATTGATCAAATCAGCTTGTAAAGTGAAACGCAGTAGTAGTAGGAAGAAAAGCAAAGCTAATAAGTCAAAGGGTGCTTCTGGAGAAGACAAAAACAAGGGAGAAGATGTTTATATGCTTCAGGCCGATGAAGGTGATAAGGATGGATTCTCTAGTCAAAAGCTCCATAGTTATACCCACAGAATGTGGAACCCTGTCCTCGACACAATCTTGGAAGAGAATTAAAATTGTTCTTGTTTTTGTTAGACTAGTTTGATTGTTATAGTAGAGATATCAACTGTCTTCTAAAAACTTGAAAATAGGTAAGACGGATTATACTTAAAAATAGATATATCTTTCATTCAAATTTTGATGTATATAAAAAAAAAAAAAAAAGGCGAAACTGATATGAAGTCTTTTTATTTATTTATTTGTTTTTTTGGTATATTGTCATGGAAGAAGTCTTGAGGCTGGCCAGAGTTGCTAAGTGATAAACTTGGTGAATACTATGTCTTGATGCTAATATATAGAGTGCATGGAGATAATTGGTCTAACTAATGGCCATGTATACCGTCCCGTCCATTGCTTAAAAGTTGTATTATTATTCTCTATTTTGTGGAATTACGACTGAGCTCGGACTAGGAAGTTCCAGTTTGCTTTGTTATTCAGAAAAATTTTTCGTTCTTTATAAGTTCAATCCCTAGACAAGAAATCTCATCCGCTCATATGGAAATGAGATCTTTTTTATTTTTCTCTCTCTGTATTATTTATATACGATTTTCGTCCATTTGAAATCATAGATTTAGAAAATCATTTGATTTATATATGATGATGAGTTTCAGTCTTAAACATAATGCTTATGAGAATTACCTTTTCCTTTTTCTGAATATGGTGATCGGGGAATAATGACTGGAAAATGAAAAAGTCTAATTTTATATGATGTGTTAAGTATTTAATTTTATAAGAGTGGTAATATTTGTAATTATATTTTCAAGCTTTTGAAATCTTATTTTGGCAAGTATATGGAAATGGTACTAAATGACATTAGAAAACCGGAAAAAAAAGGGAACCAAAAAGCCTATAATTAGTCTTTGTCCTGCTACAGCAAAAGATGAACTGTTTACTTATTTTCCATATTATCGCATTCATTTATTAGCACTAAGTTATTTATTTTTACCGGTGAAAAGATAATCCATTCATTCATCTTAAAGGACTTAAGAAGCAAAGTATAAAATTTAACCAAAAAACACAACGTAAAGGTATGGTATCAATCCCAGATGGACATATCTTTTATAACGAAAATGGATATTACAACCTTTTAAAAATGAAGTTCCATTAAAAGAATGAAAATCTGCTACTTTGGCCAAAGATAAACCTACAAAACATTGAAAATAGAAACATATGGGTATAATTATATAGAATCATATAAAATTAGTAAAGTTATAAATTTATAAAATCGCATATTAAAATTTAAAATTTTATTAAAATTATGTATCTAAACAATCTACATTATAAAATCGTAAAATTGTGTAGTTGAACTTGGGATTTTAAGGAATATGGATAGGCCCTTAGTCACGAGAAAAGCAAGAGGAATTTGAGAGAACAATGACAAAGTATCAACAACACATGGTTTGTCTCCGACGAAGAGTGATAGTCTTTTAGGCTTGATGAAGATGCAGGAGAAAGGAAACAGTTTGTTAAGAGGGATAATATAGGGAAAATAACATAATTGGCAGAAGGTAAATGGATACGGGAGGAGCATGTGGATGCCCTTAACGTTTTAAGTTATGAAAAAGAAAAATCCTATAAAAGCAGTTATTTCATATTCATTTGGTTTATCTTTTCTTTTTTTTTTTCCATCTTTTTCGCATCTTTTTTGCGTTGATTCCAATCTTATATTGTCAAGAATAAACTATTAAAAAGATAAAAATAGAAGTATACATATACCTTCTTCTAAAATTAATTACCTAACAAACTCTAATAAAATTAAATTTATTTATCCTTTACTTTTTTTTCATTCTTAGAAAGGTACTAATTAAAAATATCCTTTCCAATGAGCTAGAGATACAAATATACATATAAGATACGAATCAAATGCTTCTACTGGACTTGATGACAAGCATATACAAGAGTAACTTTACTTTAGAATTTTTTTCTTAATCTTAATTTGGATTAATTATAAATATATGACCTTTGTTACAATAGTTTTGTAAAAAGATGACTTGAGTTATTTTTTTCAATAAAGAAATGACTCGTCTTTTGTAATTTTTTATTAATGATACTTAAGGGATATGTGATATACTTTTATTGGATGATTCAATAACTAAATAAATTATAGAAATAAATATAATAAAAAATTATTTAAAAAAATGCATGAAGCAAATATAAAATAAATTGAAAATAAAAAGAGAAGTGGTTGCCACTTCTCCCCTAAGGGATAATCGCTGGTCACACCATGGCTTTAGGATGGCTAGTAAGTAGCTTTGGGCCATTAAGGGTCGTAACCCACATTTGTGTAGGAAGCGTGGCACGTAAAGTTGCGGTAAGTAAGGGCTCACAAAAAAATTTGAAGCAAAAATCCAATAGGCTTTTGTGGTCTCTCTTTGTTTTAATTTTTGGAATGGTTGTAGCCACCTACTATTGTTGTATGGATTGCACAACTTACACAAACGTGGGTTGCAACTTATGATGGCCAAAAGACCACTTGCCAACTAACCTAAGGTTTGGAAGTGGCTAGCGATTGTTAGTAGGGGGTTGCACAACTCTCTTAACGGTGGCCATAGGGTGGTTGGCAAGTCAAGTGATAACCACTTCTTTCTCTCTCTTTTTTTTTAATTTTTTTTTTATATTTACTTAAGGCATTTTTAGTAATTTTTAATTATATTTATTTCTATAATTTATTTAATTATTGAATTAGCCAATAAAAGTGTCTTACATGTCCCTTAAGTGTCATTAATAAAAAACTACAAAATGTGGATTATGACTTTGTCAAAAAAAAAAAAAAAAAACCTAACTTAAGTCACTTCTTTGTAAGACTATTATAACACAAGTCATGTATTTGTAATTAACCTTATTGATTTTAGGCATATATCTTCTAGATTTCTCAATTGGATATTAAAACTTTTAAAAATTGTGAGCTTTTATCAAATTTAGGTATTCTAGTTATGAATTATTAGTTGCATATTAAGTTGATAAAACATATTACATCATAATTATGTGCATAAGATTTAGACTCAAATCGATATTTAAGAAGACTTTCAACTGACTTCAAACATTGGCTAAAGGACTTACAACTTAAAGTTCCACATTTTCATAATGATTATATTAGAAAATTACTTCTCCATCACTTCCATTATATGAGATTTTTATTATGGATGATTGTTGATAGCTTATTTCAGTCTTAGGCACCTAGCACTCTATGGTAGGCTCATTTGACCCATTCTATGCAAAAGAAGACAAGGAAGGATAAGTAATAAGCGGATAAGGAACTCATCTATCCATCTAACCCAAAAAGACCCCTTGATGGTTAAGCTGCCAAATGCGGAAGGATAATTGATAGGGAGTAAGGACCCGCCAATCTTAACCTCTCTATCCTTCCTATTTAACCCTTTGTGAATCTCGATGACAAGGTAAGAGAGAGAGAAAAAAAAAGGGATTCATAAGATCCTAATTTCTTTTATCTAAAGAGTCAGTGTCATTATCTTCAAGTTGACTTGAAAGTTGGAGTGGCTATGCTAAAACAACCTTTAAGCATGTACGACTTCTATAGGCCCAATTCAACTTTATTGACTAAAGACCCCTCAAAAGCCTACCCTACCTACCATCTGGTGAGAATTCAACATCAATAATGATATTATAGAGACTACATGAAAGAAAATCACAACCATTATATATTTTTTCCATATATTGCCAATTGTATTTTGCACATGTCTGCAGGATTAGTTAAAAGAAAAGCTTTAACGGTACTAACACGTCACGTGAATAAATAAATAAGTATTAATAAAATTTTAACAGATGATTGCACGTTATTTATCGAGACACGTGACATATTAACACTATTGATTTTTTTTTTTTTTGTTAGTTAGAGCTTGCATATGTATAACTATCACAATACATATCAAAATGCCATCTCAATGATGTTTGAGTATAAAATAATCTCTCTTTATTCCCCCTGATTATACTATTTCTATTAAATGTTATAAAGCCATCGGTCCATCATTAACTAGTTAAGCAATTAATTGAATATTATAGATGACGAAAATTCACTTTTTTTTTTCCTCACCATTCAAAAAATTGCTCTAATGTAACTGTTACACCAAAGTTAATCAATACAAATTAGATTTATGAAATTGATCCCTAATGTTAGCACCTTTTTGTTAAGTATAAATAGGAATAATAAATGGAGAGGTTCTTATCTCACTTCTTCAAATCCTCTACCTTAAGCTTGGATGCAATACAATAACTTGATAACGGCTTGGTTGCTTTGCTTGATTTTACAACAAAACCCCCCTTTAACCATCTTCCGAATGGATTTGAAAAAGATCATTTGGAAGAAACTAAAGTAATGATTTACACAACCAAATATAATTGAAGTGTAATCTTCAATATAAATTTGCATGGTAAATAAGGAATTAGGACAATTAGATACTTTGATTAATTCAGTGGCTTATTAGAGAAGTTGCAAAGTGTAGAAGGTGATTGCAAATTTAAATGCCTTAGTTTCTTAATGAGATAATAGAAAAAGATTATATCTTTTGAATTTCCATTGGTTATGTGAAATCATAAATGATAGTAATGAAGCAAATTCCATCATTAGAATGCAATATTTTATTATCATTAATTCATGAATTGAGAAAATTGTGTTAATGCAATAGCAAATTATAGAAGAAAAAGAATGGATGACATGATTGGCACATATAATGAAAAGAGTAAATATGTTGATATATAATGTTTGATGGATTGGCTTTTGAAAACTTCTAGTTTGTTAAAGAAATGAAAAAAAAAAAAAATCCGACAATGTTCCTTTGATCATTCTATAAATTGAATAAGTATGGATCAAGATGATGAATTAAATAAGCAATCAATGGCAAAAGCTACTTAAGTGAGTATTCTATATTTTGAAGTATATCAAGTAACAACTCAATTCTTGAATTCACTACTCGAAATCTCATTTATCATGTTAGATACTATCTTATCATCATCTTTAATTGTTAATTTTTCACTTGCCAATAAATATTTGTCACTTTGTGGATTTTTAATACTAATACATGTAATTATGTTACTTATAAGGTTTGTTCCAATCATTTCACAAAGCATACAATGCAAATGCTAAATTGTCTAAGGTTTTGTTGTGTAAGTACATCATGACCGATTGAGTGTTTTTTCTTTGGTTATCTTTTATTCCTTTATGAATTAAAGTTATCATTTGTATACTCTTTAAAATTCTTTTTAAAACATGGTTTTTACATCATCATTTTTCATTGTCTTGAATTCAAGTGTTTTCTCTAATTTTGTGATTTTTTTCCCCCCTTTTTAATCTTTATGTTCCATGTTTACTCAAGTGTTTGTTTAATGATTCTCATACATTTGGTCAAGACTTGAGGTCGGAGAATGTGACAACAAGCTTTATGGCCATTTCTTGGAGCAAGATTATATAAGTTTGGTGGCAACTGCAGCTCTCCTTTCTCCAAAGTTTCCCTAATTAGCTATTATCTTGAAAATGAAGATTCCCCTAAATATAAGAATATAACTATGCCAATGCAACCAACAATCTCATGCTCATGTTGTACATATTGACATGGTTAGATATAAATGTACTGGTCAAATACAATAACAAGGCATATTCCAGGTCATGCTATTTTATACTGCTAAAAATTTGCTTAGAATGAACGTAAGTCATTTCTTAACCCCGTTTAGCCTCTACTAGTCAATCTATGGTTCCATATCTTACCCTTCATGAAGTGGAAAGAGCTTAGATTAACTATTTATATTTGATTTCCTAGCTTATGATAGATACTTAGTTCGTCAATGGCCCTCCTATCTTGTATGAACCTAAATGCCAAACCTACCACCCTAAAAGTGCTCCCTTTCGACTTCCTGTGCAATTTGAATGGATATGTTAGTTGATTCACAACCTATATACTCTAACTTAAATTGAGAAAGTTACCTTATCCTACCCAATTACTTCATCTCGACTTTATAGCTACTTAAATGATTATAATTAATCAATTCATGTTTGAATCCAAACTAAGAAAAGGTATCCTACATCTAACTACACATAGTTACTTTATCCCAATTCCTCTACCACATTTGTTAATTAGACCATGGCATATGCTCTATTCTTCCTTGCATTAGGAGTAAGTTAAGGTGGGTAAATAGTAGTTTAGTCTTGTTTCAATATCAAATCGAAACCATAATGTGTTTTATGGTTCAATTGCAACCCATTTTTGAATTGAATTGTTGCAAATGGTTTAGGGAGATAAATGCATTGCTTTAAAATCATTAGACTCGACTGTTATTTGAAATTGGCCTAAGAACATAAGTCAAACCTATGAAACCTTTGTTTTAGGCAAGAGCTCTCAATAAGAAGGATCATAGAGCTAAGACTAAAAGTTAGTGTTGGTGATCAAATGGTAAGAAATAAATGAGTCATCTCTTTCTTTCTTGTTGCCTTTCTTTTATTTTTGTAAGGTTTTGGTTTGAAAAGAATTTTTTCTTTGGATTTATTTTTTATTTAACCATTTCTTTTTTGGTTTCTTTAATAATTAGTGTCTTTAATTTCATTTGAATTAACTTTAAACTTCTCAATTAAGCTTTATTATAAAGAAAAATACATTTCACCCATTTGGTGAAAGACTAATATATTAAGAAGAATACATGTTAATTTAAGGTCCAAATAATTTAAATTCAAACCCCTATAAAATAAATTAATCAAAATGAAATCAATAATATGAAAAGTGGAGGGGAAACTTTCCCATACAAGTTAGAAAGTTTTTATTTTTTTTTTATTAAGCAATAAGATTCACTTTGGTTTGACTAAGATGATTTAGTTTGTATGATGCACTATACTAATTGCTTTAAATGGGTTGGGGTGGTGGACATGAAGTGTTCAAATCAAACATTGATCAAACTACATCATAAAAGAATTGCATTTCATAATTTGATCTGACATCAGTCACATCAGATTGTATTAATGGCATTATAATGGTTAACTTATCTCCTATTTGAATCATTTAAAGCAACATTGGTACTTTATTAACCGCTTGAAAGCTCAATTTCCTATTTGAATATATCTCTAAATATTAGTCATTTTTGATGTAATTTTTTAGAGAGAGAGAAAACAAACTATGAGTGGAAAGAGAAAGAAAGAAAGAGAGCAAATGGAGTAGAGAGAGAAAGAAGACAATTGTGTACATAAGTGAAGAGCGAAATGTGGAAGGCTAAAGTGTATCAAGGAACGAAGTAGCTAAGTGAAGGGCTTAGAGGTAAATTAGGTTTATTAAATGAGAGGGACAAAAATAGGAAATTCGAAAGACATGGGAGTGATTCTTAAGTTCGATTGGTTGTACTAAATTTCCATCTGATTGAAATGGGATATATTTATTAGCATACCTTAGTTTATTTGATGAAATAAACTTTGATTGACTGAATAGGATGAAAATGTACACTTCTTCACTAAGATATTTTGGTTGATCGATATCTCCATTTATTGCAAAATTCTTATTCACATATTGAAGTTTACTACCTTTTACCTTTCATCCTTACTTTTAGTACTGTAACTTTGTCATACTTAATGGCTTAAGTATATCCATCTTGATTTACCCTAAATGGGAACTTTCATTATGACATGTATGTACATGAAACGTGTTTTGACAACTACCGATCCCCTTGTAAACAATACGGACTAATGCAATGAGTTTAGATAGTGCACCTTAATATGATAATGATGGTAGACAAAATAAATAAATAAATAAAATAATATGATCATGATGCATGATAGACAAATCTTGCCAATCATTATGCCGTTCTTCGATCTTTATGTTGATTCATAACTAAGTATGATTAGTCAATCACTTAAACTATTCCCATTCATTTATTTACACAAATTTTCAACTCCTTTACAAGCTAATCATAAATGACTCACAAAGTCGATTTCATTTATAAGACTCAACTATTTATCCTAGATTCGATGAGTGATATTAGCTTTTATTTAATAACCTATAACTATTTTAACAATCGCAAGTAATATCACTTGTCAATTTAACTATAATTCATTTCATTTAAATTGCTCTTCACTTCTTAGTATTGATAAAACCAAAGGTACAACCCTATTAGAAGGATATAACTTATGTTTGCTAAAATTAAGCAACTGACCAAAAGAAAACATGTTATATCGATTCTTCCTCATGTCTATGACTCGATAGAAGATCAATCTTCATTCTCAACTCGAGCACTCATGTTTTCCAACCAAGACATATTTGGTTAGGTAGGACTGAGAGAAAGAAAGGGCTTATTCATGTCCATAATCCTTTATATGCGAAAGCTATAAAAATATTAAAATTCTAACTCTAAATTGAGTTTGTTGTGCATCATATTAGTGCCAAATATTGGGTCACGATCTTAGCATATCATCTTACTTCCTATGAGCTTGTTTCTATATGTAACTTAACTTTGTGACTTTAGCTTAATAATTCCTTTCAAATTGTTGGTATTGATTAAGAAATTACTTCTACATTACTTTGGTAGATGAGCTAAATACTATGATTAATATTATATAGGCCACTAAAGAGGAAAATAGTAGCTAATCTATATGTTCACTTATGTATTGGGGACTCTATTTATACATATATACATGGTAAAGTATACTTTCTTGTGTATCAACATACAAGCAAATGCAATTATGATCTTTCATCATAATCATATAAAATGGACCATGTTGAGAAACAACATTCTTCAATTAAATTGTAAAATCATTGAAAAAAAAAGATTATCCATAACATTTTAATAATGCAGCAACAGTAGATTGTTATAAATATGACATGAACATTGTTGTTTAATTATATAAATATATATGACATGTTGGTCTTGTACAACCATCAATGATCTATTCAAAATTAATATAAAATATTATATTATTTAAAAAGAGCTACAATCTTTCAACTTATATAAGTGCAATCTATTTATTCAAGATTGAGTTGTTTAGTAGTGAGCGAGTAGGATATGATACTATATCTATACCCTACAATGTAGATAATAATTTCTAAACTTTTGGAACTATAACTTATCATATAGCATCTAGGAAGTACCATGTAACATGTATCCTATAGAGTTGATAAGGTATAGGGTGTTGATAGTAGTTATTGGATATGAGTAGACCATTTCGGGCCTAAGGCCAAGTGCCTAAACTCGTGAGACCATAACCTATAATGGGCTTAGTCAATCACCTTAGGCTTATGGCCGAGTAGCTCTATTCGTGAGATAACAACCCTATTAGGGATTAAGTCAACCATCTTAGGCCCAACACTAGACAGTTGCTAAGCAATAGCTTGATCTTGGCCTACGGGCTTAAGGAGCGAAAAAAACTCAACTAAGTAAACTCTCGCATGGCTAAAGCCAACCCCTATGGCCTACAAGCCAACATCCTTGACACCTTCGATGATCATCTCTAGACAACACAAAAAGTCCTATCTAGTTCTTAGCAAAAACTGCTCCAAACCTAACCATACAACACTCATATTGCATTAAACGCAATGTAACCTCTAACAACTTGCCTTTTGTAAAGCTTATGTGGTCTTAATCATATGACACTGTCATATATTTATGAAGAAAGATAGGTATAAGGTAAAAAAAAAAAAACAATCATTCCTACCGTCATTAGAAGATTTCACCAACCTTAAGTCTTGAAACCTAAGGCCGTACACCATTAGTTGATAAAGGCCTAGGGGTTGAACATATAAATATTTGATCTCTCTCCATTAACAAGTTAAGTTCACCCTTTCACACTCATTATACTCTCATCTCTCTTTCTTTGCTCCCATTTGTTGAAGTTTACAAGTATCTCTAATTTAGATATCGAAGTGACCTTACTGAATAACTCTCAGTTGTTTTACTCACCCTTATTTGTTTTGCAATGGGACCTAAGGTGCATAGAGTTGCCCTGATTTGGTTGTTTTGACCTTTGGAAACCCATCACACTCTACTAGTAAAAACCTGGAGATGATATAGGGTTTTGCAAAATTTTTCCTATCTTCACATAAATTTCAACTTTACACTTCTTTTTTTCTTAGTAACAAATTCTAGTTACATTTTTTCCATGCCAAAAGATTACTTTTTAAATATTACATGGAAATTGAATGTTAATAGGTGCCCTTTATTAGCAAAATAATCAAATGATAAACGTACAAAGATGCATGCATTAAAAAAAGAGGATACAATAGAGTTAACAATTAATATTGCCTCTTAAAGCTTAAATTTGCTATTTTTAGGTTTTAATTATTAGGAGAATTACATTAAGATAAACAAATAAAAAATAAAGTCAAAGTTTGAGAACATACATTTTTGTTATTGTGGAAGAATATGAGTAAATTAGAGTTAGCAGTAGCACTTTGCTTTAAGAAATAAGAGATAGAAAGACTACGAGAGAGAAGTAGCACAAAATCATATTACCAAGAGAGATAGTAAACTCTAGGTTTAGAGTTAACATTAGGCTTAAGTTATTTTTCTTTATTTTTTTCAATATAAATATAATATTGTTTTCATTCTTTAATTTTATTGAGAAAAAATGTAATATTATTTTTCACTTATTATTAAATAAATATTATAGAGTTGATTACATAAGTATGATGAATAAAAACTTTATACCTACACCTTCCCATAGGGGTAAGTTTGGAAATATTACTATTTAGAATTTATCATCTGATTTTCAGTACTTGCTTGAAACCTTATAAACACCTTATATAATAAGGTTATCCATTCATTCCTTATGTTGTTTCATTAAGGTTAAGATGACCATTACATAAATATTTCACCCTTTCCATGAGTACTATCTACATTGGAAAATATATTGGATATATAATTAAAAGAAAATAATTTTAATCAGCAAAAATGTCTAATGGATAGAGAGGAAAAATATGAATGACCAAAAGTTAATAGACATAGGAAAAAAAAGAAGTAATACCAAAAAGTTCCATGATAAAAAATTACTTCTGAAATTATATATTATTATAATTATATATATTATAAAAATGTCTATTGGATATATGGAAAATTATATATTATAATACTTTCTGACTCTTAAAAAAACCAAAATATATTGCCCAGGCTTTCATTAAAGGATCATCACCTGCAGTTTGTCATTTAGCAGGTCCAGTCCAACAAGCTTGGAGCCTTGGACCAACAAGGATATTCCGAAATTAAAAGCCCATCTATTTGCCTTTTTCGTATTGGATAATTTGTCTTCGCACCACTTGTGTTGATGAATTCATTAATTATGAATTGCTCGTGTTTTGGTCGGAAGATTTTCGGACTACCAATTCTGGGGAAGTGTATTGCGGTTCTCAATTTATAAGAAAAACGATTTGTGGACGGATGATTTTATTTTGATGCCTCAGATGTAAAACTGCAATAGGTTAAACCACCTTTTAATGCAAAGAAATCCATTTACTATACCTGTCATATTAATATCTTAAAAAAAACTCATTTTTCTAAGGAACTCACCAATTTATCTCTTATTTCTTTCGTAAAAACTTCTTAATATTATTTTAAGTTTTAATGGGTCTCAATAATATATTTTTACCAATTAAAACTTAAAAAAGGAAAAAAAAGAAGAAAAAGAAGAATAACGTTCCTTTGACAAGGCACGTTGCCTTGTGAAGGAACATGCACTAAAAACTCGTTCCTCGTGTATTGGAGACTTTTATAGTTAAATGTCTAGATATTTTAATAACACTTTCTATTGAAAATGTAATATATAGAAAAATAGTTCTATAGTTAATAGAGGATATGATTAAGATAAATGGGTCAATTTTATTGCTATTTATGGTATATCAATCGGTACAGGGATTCGGTTAAACAACATCAGTCTATATCACCGTCTCACTTTTTACGTGGATCTTAACCCATGGACCAAATATCAAGCTGAAGCACCACTAGATCGTTGCACGCATTAACGATGGACATAAAGGACAAGTGATGTACATCCATAAATGGTTGTAGGCCCCGGAGAATTTAATAAATAGGGAGTATGGGAGACATACGGGATTATAGTTGGACCGCCAAAATTTAATTCCTACTTCCACTTAATCAAAGATTTATTATGTTATTATAAATTAGTTAACGGTTATAGTTGAACCACCATTATTCCTTTGACTTTGTTTTGGGACAATTAGGAGACCGACTCAACACCACCACTATTGTAGAGTGGGACCTCATTCAATAGCATTCCGTAATTTCAATAAGAGAGGAAAGTAATAATTTCGATATGATGCAGATATACCATAACCATTTCAATTACTATTACCATATATTATTTCTTTAAAACATCAAAGTACTCAAATAATTTCGTTTCCGTTGTAATAGGTGCACGTTCTATATTTTATTACAAGAAATTAGGAAGATATTCTGAGCCATCACAACTCACAGACACAATGTATAGTTTATCAGATGATAACTACAATTGATTAATATGATTATTCATGGGTCTAAACCTATAACTACTAAAGAAATAGAATAAAATAAAACTAGAAGCCAAATCAATAAAATGTAAACTTTTGTGAATTATAAGAGGAAATCTTGACTGTTTGGCATCTTGCAAATATGTTTTATTGATATATCATAGGTCCTGTAATTCTTCATAAACATGAAGTTATAATCATCTAAATTTGTACTAAAAATTAGGCTTCTACTCACACTTCTAATCTCCAAGTGCTTCTGATTGGTACCGGTTCTGCATGTTTGCTTCTGTTGCAACTGCTTTTGATCAGCTTTTAATTATTTCTGGCTTTTTGGTTCTAACCCTTTCTTTCTAGCTTCTCATGACTCCAATATTTCGTAAATTGTGATTCTATCTTGTCCACATCACTTGCACTTTTCTACCGATTTCTTATTTATTCTATTCTACTTTAACATGTCACATAATTCATTCAACTACTTGGATACGAAGCAAGTCATTAGAAATATTGAAAATTTAATAAATGTAATTATATTCTTCCATCACAATTATATAAGATGCAGCCTTATTGGAAAAAAAAAAAAAACATTCTTTGATTTACACGTAAAATCATAAAATAAAAAGGAGTTCAATTATTTCAATAGTGTTTGTGGCCGTTTTTATATAAGGTAACAATTAAAAGTCACAATCAATTTATTTTCTTACCTTGCCTTAAATTTGCATAAATCTTTTAATTATAGGAAAGTAAATAATGTCCCTTCCAAAAATGCTATCAGAAATTGAACCGGAATACTTTAATGAGAAGATTACTCAGCAACTCACTTGTTTAGTTGCTTTCGTTGAATATATATATATATGATTTTATCAAATTGAACAAAAATATATATTTCGTTTTCAAGGTTATACGAAATTGACAACCATGAAATCAGAAGTAATGAACATCATATTTTTACAAGTGGGTTATCTTGTTCCTTAAATCAATTCTACAATATTAATAGTAATACTATATGTTACTTTTGCTTGTAAAAATTTAAAATAATAGGTCAAAAGTGCAAAGCTAGGATGATGAAATCTTAGACCAACGACCAATGTCTTCCCTTATAAATTTTACCAATTCCACAATTACATATCCATATCCCATCACAATATGGAGCCGTTTAACCAACACCCTTCTAGACACTCCCTACACACACCACACTTCACAACATAAATAATAGTATGGTACTAACTACGTAGCACATGCAACAAACATACCACCCGTTCTCATCCTAGATAATCATGGGCAACAACACCTCATCCAGACACCCTTCCGGCGGCTGCACCGCCACCGGAAAAGTCATCTTTTGGGATGGAACCGTGTACGAGTTCGAAAAACCGGTAACCGTGGCGGAGCTCATGTTGGACCACCCCCAACAAGTGGTGGTTGAGTTCCAAGCCAATGCAAGTACCAAAAGACCAAACCCCTTGCCAGCTGACAAGAAACTAGAACCCAAGAAAGTCTACTTAATGCTCCCCATGAAGAGAGGCAAGCCCGCCGCCTTGTCTTCAGAGGAGGCCCACCGTGTTCTAGGGGCGGCCAACTCGGTATTGCGGTCCAGACCGCTCGTTTCAGTGTCAACGAGGTTTTTGCCATTGTTTGCCAAGATGTGCACCGTAGGAAGTGGGGTTGAGTATAAATATGTGTCTAAAAAATGTTGCAATCCCTATACTGAGGAAGAGAAGGCTAGGGAAACGTATGAGCTGCCGGATTTCGGTGTCGAGTTGCCGGATAGTAGGCCGGAGTATCTGAGCAGGCAAATCTCTGGGAAAGGGTGGAAGCCTAGTTTGGATACCATTGTGGAGAAGAAGACTGAGAAGAAGGTTCAGGTTCATGAGTGGCTATTTGATCATATTTTACATGTAGGCTAAAAAAAAAAAAATTATAATATGCTATGCTTGGTCTTTGTTTTGAATTTCATGCAAAGAAAGAAAAAACTGTATGGGTTCAATTCTAAACTAACATTTGATATCAAAATTGAGAGGAGACAGGAGGTTAATGTTTATAATCCTGTATCATGCTGTAAAGTTTTCATTTAGTATTGCATAATCCAACTTCATGAGAGCACTTGTGCGATAAAATTATATTCCGCTTTAAAACTTTTCTTTTCATTACATCATATCATAATCACAAAATTTCCGTTGGATAAACACATCACCAGTTTTATATATTTTCAATTTTTTGCTAGTGTAGTGGGTAAGGTTTTGTTTTTTATATTTTAGTATTAGTTTTTTTAATTTAATTGAAATTTAGTATCTGTAGTTTCATTTTGATTGGTGATTTAGTATCTGAATTTTGCACCAAAAATTGCAACTAAATTGAAACAAGAGACACTAAATTGGGGGGGAAAAAAACTTTGAACGCCAAATTGTCAAAATTTAAAATAAAAATACTATGCTCGAAGACCTGAAATTTCTTTATTAGAGATTATGATATGGAGTATATAGTTATTAAAAATATATCAGCAATTTTTTTAACACTTTTAATAATGGCGAAAGCAATATATGGTAGAAAATGTACTCATTCTCCGAAAACAACGGACCAAATAAAAAAAATTGAAAAAACAAAGTATATAATTTATGCGTACCTCTCTCTAAATGGAATATATATCGAACTGATTGAAAAACCTTTTTAATTTGCGTCTTTATTATAAGAAGTTGCGTTGGATGACAAAAGCAGGAAAAACGAAAATGCAAAAACTAAATATAAAAGCAAAAGCAATTTAAGGACTTTGTCTTTTTTATTTATCCGGTCACAAAAATGTGGCAATTTGAAAAAAGTTGCAACAGAAAAATTAAAAAAGAAAAAATATAAGGCCAAATACAATAAAAAAAAAAGGACTTCTTTTTCTATTTTTACCATTTAAAAAAATATGTTGGTCTTGAGATTAATTTATTTGGTCCGAGTTGCGGATTAAGGGAGGATAAATAAGAACTTCAAAAATTGAAAGCGCTAAAGTTAGAAAATGGAGGAAAAGAAAAAAGGAAAAAGGAAAGGCTTAAGTTGGCTATTGGACACGAATCTTTAGTCCAAAACGGATATTAGGCGAAGCTTTTCCATGGGCTGCTCTACGTATCATCCATTAAATCAGAAGGCATATTAGGTACATAAGCGGCAAGCCCATGGGAGTATCAATGGTTCCATACAATTAATTACACTTTCATTTGGATTTTGACTAGCTAATGAATACCATGGATTTAACTTAGAGGAATAAAAACTACTCTTAGCAATAGTGGGCCAGTTCAAATTTTCCATCGTAGACATGCCAAAAGGGGCTTAAAATCCTAATACTGGAAAACATTAATTATAAGAAATTTTTTACAATCATGTCAATCTTTTTATAGAATCGATCTTATTCTTCATTTCATTTTTGATTTAATATCATTTAAATCTGAACCATTGAATTGGTTGTGATTTTAACCGTTCAGATCTAAAGGACATTAAACCAATGATATAATGAATGGTGAGATCGATCTTGTAAAAAATATGAGTGGGACTGTAGATGTTTCCTAATTATAAAGAAAAAATACATATTATATGTTGTAAGTGGGGTTACTCTTAATGATCGAACACGTGCGATGTGCATGATGATTGATCTTAAAAATCACTTATCTAGTAACATGTGTATGAATGTAATGGAAAGATACATGAGAAGAGAAACAAGTGAACTCAATCACTGCTATGCGTGCATGACAGAAGATTAAGTTTTGTGCTCCCGGATGCTTTGAATGTGCTATTTAATAAGTAGCCTGTTTGATCTTTTGTAAAGTGATTTTACTAGAGCTTTCACTTTGTCACAAGCTAGATTGCCCTAAATGAGAGGAAGAGTCTCTTATTTATAGATTTTAGGGGCAGATTTCAACTATCAAATTTCTTCGAGGTGGATGGTTGCAATTTGGTATTGTTGACAATGTTGGATTACCTTAGATGATCCAATAGCTAATATTAACTTCTTTTTTTCATATAGACCATAAACTTGGGCCTTGAGTTCTAGAAAGGCCTAATAGCTTATAATAAGAGAATATAAGTCCATAGCTCTTATTTAAGTTAAACAATTATTTTTTTTTTTTTTTAGGTTGAACAAAGTCCAAATGGGCTTAGAAATATTTCTTCCAATACTTATTTTTGTCATAGGAGTCAATCAAGCAAGGTTAAAAGTAAAATAACAAGTTCAGCGATTTTTATTTCAAGTTTATCAAGTCATATCTCTCTAAAACATTCTTATTTTGGCCCGTTTTCTTAAATCATGTTATTAGCTCATTAAATTTGTCCATGATATTAAATTAGGTTAAAAGTCTAATACCAAAATGATCCTTTATATATGTATATATTATAAAGTAAATCTTAATATGATTTTAAATTTGATCCTTTCCCTTTCAACTGTATGATTTTGCGTGTGTCTCTACTTCGGTCTCTATTATAATCATCAAAAAAGGGAAAAATAAAGTGATTTTCCTCTTTTCAAAATTTCAAAAAATTCGTCATCTTCAAGGATGCTTATTCATTATTCACTTTCGACTACGCGGAAGTACATCATAGAGCTCACAACCTTTCGGGTGACATAAACATCCTACTATTTGGAATGGAAACACGAAAGCCGAAATCAATATGAAACGATTATAAAACGAGTTAATAATTGAAATGTCTAATTTATTTATATATTTTGGCATTAACCGTTATTCCAAAAGGAAATGAAACACAAACAGACCCAATGAGTCCAATTGTCACCTTACTAGCAAACCTAGGAAACAAAAAAAAAATTTACAAAGTAAGCTGACTAGATAATGAGGGAATAGCGGATACTGTAATTTATTTGTCATGATATAAGGTCTCCTAGGATTTGCCATATCTTGTGAAACAAAACAAATATAAATGATATCATTAAGAATATTTTGTGAAAGAAGGAAAACTTATTGAGATCATTACTCTCTGTCTCTCTCTCTCACATGTAATATATAATTTCCCCCACAAGTATTTGTTCTAATTAATCCCATCTAGTGTCATTTCCCAATTCATCTTGATTAGAGATGAGTGTATAATCTCAAGTTAATCATATTAGATTTGATATGTTTGTAGATTACATTTATCAGACTATCATTAAGGTATTATGATAAGTTCTCTAGTAGCTAACTTAAAGATTAGAATATGCTTTAGCTACATTAACCAAAACCTTTTGTATTATTTTTGCAATAGGAATTTAGAGGGTTGCATATTATAGTAGATAAAGTGAACACACTTATGTAGGATGGTGAAAGTGAAAAATTATTAAAGAATGATAGATCATGGAAAGTAGGGAAATTAATAAGAAAAATTAATCTAAGTAATTTTTTTTTCCATAAAACAATAACAAAACTTGAAAAATGACTAATAACCTTACACCATTAGATTCAAATGATGGCCTCACATTGTTGGTAAATTGTATAGTCTTATACTACACAATAGGATTTTGATGGTTTTACACCATCAATGAGAAAAATGATAGCCTCACACTATTAATGAAAAAGAAAAGTAATCACACAAATTCAAAAAAATAATTTTATTTAATATCTAATAACTCTTTCTTATAATTGATTACAAGTTTTTCTTATTTATAGACATAATAAGATCTAACATTCTATAAAAATAAAATTTTAATAAATCTAGAAAAGAAAAGATTTTCTATCTTGAATAAAAGATACTTACCTAACTAAATCCTAAAATAAAATATATTAATAATATTATATTTTTTTTTTTTATTTGCATCATTCCTTCTCTCTTAAAAAGATTCATTCTCGAATCTTTAAGACTTCATCCGAATCCTCCTAAATCAAATAACAATTTGCAAAAACCAATCTTGAATTCATGATCGAACAATTCTTCATGCTTCTTATAATCTTTTCTTGGCAAAAAAATTTTCAACTTCAATAAATAGTTGCAAGCACAATTTCTGCTTACTCTTATGTTGTTGTTCCAGTCTTTGACAATACCAACCATCATGTCGAATATTTTATATTCCTATTGATAAGAATCAAGTTACTAGGCCTTTGACCTGCAATCGAGCCCGAAAATTGGAACGGCTAGCAAGGTGGATCCTCTTGCTCCAATCAAAGCCAAGTATCTCTTTGCCAAGTCATTCTATATGCCAAGCCGAATGACTATTCATCTCTCTAAAATGTGTCGAATTATAGATTACTAAAAAACAATAGTTAAACCATTTACGATTACTCACTTACGTTCGAGTCGACTAATTACTCAGCATCACCCTTATTGAGAGGTCGAGAGAGAGACTTCAGACTGATCCTTAACCACCCCTACTTGGGACAAGCAATCTGATTCTACACTTTTGTCCGCATCCTCCAATGACCTCGCTAATGTATCTTCGCCACTTGTACAGGGTGATGTGTAGAATCTGCTACACTAATCATTATTTTTCTTTAATATTCATTTTTACCTTCCTATATTCTTTTACATTACTTTTAGGACAATACCTGTTTTGTCTTTTCCCTTTTAGGCAAGTTTTCCTAACTTTTGAGTATAAATACCTCCTATATTTATAGTTGTAAACATCAGATTATCATCAATACAATTGAATATTTTTCCTTACGTAAACACTGTTTGTTTACTCTCTTTCACTTTTATCTTTACCCTCAAGCAAGGCTAAGTGGCGAATAATCTCATCGGACTAATTCATATATCACATTGAGTTATACCATGAGTTTTCGAAAATTCCATTGGTGCGTCATATCCTTTAGAGTCGTCCATGGATTGAGCTTACTTTTCATTCACTTTCTATTCTTTCACACATTTCCTCATCATCTCTTCAAGCTTTCAACAAGCTTGGACTCATCTACCAGCCTGTTCTGTTCTTAGTTGTGGTTCGCATCATTTTGATATCAAAGTAGAGGTTTCGCTTGAATTGTAGTTTGTTTCAAAGTTCTGCCTATATTATGTTTTGTGTGTGTGAAATAGAATAAGTTACTTTGTTCATTTAATTGTTATGCTTGTTAGCTGTTAATTTTTTAGTTGTGGAAGTGTTTGCTAAAACACCTATTGAAGAGTTTGAGTTTTGAATCTACGAAGAAAATGATGAACCCAAGTGTAAATGTTAGTGTTAGAGATGATAATAGTAAAATTGTCCATCATGGCTGACAGTCTTAAGGAACCTCTTAGGAGTACTAATGAGAGACTTGATGAGGTGGCTAACCTTTTAGTAAATTTAACTCGAGCTGTCCATGCGTTGGCTTGCTGACTAACTGAAGACATGCATAACACCTCACAAGCTGCTTAACTTGCAAGAGGTTAGAACCCAGCTTAACAAGTTCGAGTTGGAGGAGTAAGCGAACAAGTAAGAAGAAGCATTGATTTGGGAAATTTAGAAGAAGAGGATGGGGAAAAGTATTATCAAGAAAAAGAGCGAGTGCTAGTGCCTCATTGAAAATGTGAGTATGTGAATCGATAAGTATATCGAGTCATGGAAATAGTACAAATGGTGTGTTAAGGTTGTATTCTACAGGGAGCAAGATGTTAAGTACTAAATTATCTAAAATTATAAGGCAAATAATAATTCACTCACATCGAATTTATTATTTTAGTTAGAAATATTGTTTAAGCATGTCCCTATGACTCGAACCACACTTCTAACTGCATTAAGTACGTGAGTTCGTGAATTTAATTAAAACCCGTATATCCCTATGACGAGTTTTTTTTTTATAAATTCAAGTTATATTCAACACGAGTTATTGAAACTCTCCTGGATATCTTCTAACTCTACTAGCTAAAAAAAATAATGGCTACATGCTAAACAACTAGATGATGAACGCAATAAAAAAATACCTAAACATTTAAAATCAACATTAAAATAAAACACGAATACTTCAATTCATTGAATCCATCAATACAAAACCCAATTACATTAAGTGCTAAATCATATCTCAAAACTCAAATGAATCAAGATATATCTAAATTGAAATAACAAAGAAAAGAAAACACCTTGATTAGTACATTCAATCCTGAAACTCAATATAATAATTGGCATATCCGAAGTCATTTGGAACCCGGGGTAGTCCTCTAGCGAACTAGAACACAAGGATTTAGAGTCCTGAAATTAAACAACACATAATCAAGTTAAAAGGGTGCTAAGTAAGTTTCTGGTCTTTACTAAAACTAAAAATAAAAAATCCCTAAGTTGCTGCTTCTTGTCCTCTATTCTTCTTTATCTTCAGCTGCTGTCCTCTCTCTCTCATTTTTGGCTCTTTCTCTCCCCTGCTACTGTACTCTCTGACTGTTGCTTTTTATTTCCATGTGTAGGCCTTTTTCTTTCCTCTTTTGGGCTGTTCGTTCTCTTTGTAATATATTGTATTGATTTCTGTCCACGTGGGCTATGGAGTAGTACAATGGGCTGATAGTTTCTTTCCATTTTGGGCTTGTATATTTGACATGCTTGAAAGAAACATCTACACTGGAACATGCTATATAACTCTAGGTAGATCAACATATATAACTCCAATTACTTTTTCTTCATTCAACAGCACTTTTATGTCAATTGAACTGTTACTTGCTCTGGAAATGAACCCCTCGAGTGTGTACCTTTAGACTTGGTCAGTTCAGTTCAATTGTGCTTCGCTCCTACTTGGTTAAGCCGAATTCTAGTTGGGAGCCACTGTTGTATGGAGCTTCTCGAGCATACTGCTATTCACATGGGGAGCTGCTTGGTTAGTTGGCGTGTGCGTGCTACAAATTGAGCTCGATTGAAATTGTTGATTGCTACAACTACTATCATGATGCGATGCTATTATCACGGATTAGAAAAGTGTAGGTTGCTCATGTTTATGAATTCAATTGCTTAGTCTCGGGTTAGAATTGCTAGACATGACTCTGAGGTGGAGTTATAGTCGTGATGAATAGGTGAAAAAATAGGTTTCATCTCGATCACTACCTTAATCACAGCCATAATGGAGAGATAGAAAAATAGGTTCCGTCTCAATCATTCCCTTGATCACAGCCGTAATGGAGGGAATGACGAGTGCTGAACATTCAAATTCTTTTTATCACGGCCTTGATGAGTCTCAATTGATCTTATCATTAAACCTTTATCACGGCCATGATAGCTCTAAATGTCCTTGTTGGAATATTAATGGTTGTTGCAGTGTTGACTATCTTGCTTTTGTGCTAAAGTCACTCTCGGCTTTGGAATTGTTCAACGTTTGTCATCCATGTTAGCACTCATGGCTTCCTATACAGTATTTTCATTGCCTACAACAAATAGAAGAAAAATTAGTCATAGTGAAGCCCTATACTCAACAAATTAAGCTGCTAGTGTTAGCTTGGCTTGTGCTTGGATCTTTTAAGAATCTGGAGCTCAATTGCAAATCGGTTACTTGGTGAGCTCTTGGTTGATCTTGTTGTAGCTGCTATTGTTTTTATGCATGGATATCTAATTGCTGATTAAAAAGATGACAGTTCTAGATATTGGAAGTGGGGAATTGTACTACCATTTTAATTTTGAAAGTTGTTTTAGAATTTGAACTCACAACCAGTAAGGCATATGGACCACTTAAGCTTAATTTTTGATTCTTTAGTTGAGATTATTGAATAGTTGACTTAAGACATGTATTCATCAATTTTTTAGTACAGTTTGCAATAATTGTTTTAATACATGTATGAATGTGTGCCCTCAAGCAACTTTTTTCTTGCCCTTAGTAACTCAATCAATCAACATGCACACAAATCATTAGAAATAGACTTAAGGCACTAATCACTTGCCCAATAGAGTTGAATCACCACGTTTAAACCAAGATTCTCCTACAAAAGATCAAATCTAATATCCATCAACTAAAGAGGTGATCTTCACATTTTGTACACTAGACATGTATGTATACACTCCTAATTCATGTCATAAGCACAATACCACTGAGTAAATGATGCAAACTACAAGCTCTTCTTTTACTTTGCTATTCCCGGTTTTTCTATTTTCCATTCTTTTTGCTTTCTTTGCCTTTAAGCACACATGCATCCCCTATTTAATAGATTTAAATTGGGGAGCTTTTTATTCCTCACATTTTTCATAAGTTGAGACTAGGGGCTCATGGACCCTTCCAAGAACGATTCATTCAAGGAGATGCATCGTGTGCTTATTGGGCACCCTAGATGTCCACTTGTACTCTCTTTTTCTTTTTCTCTTTTTTTCTTTGATTTATCATTTAGTTCCTGACTTAGGTTGTTTTTGTATTCAGGAAGAAACATTCAAGGTAAGCTCAAGTTTTCCATGATTTACATGATCATGTTCAGCTCTTGGAACTTCAAAGAATATGCATACATACTAGTCAACTTAAAAATACAAAGACTTAATCCCTACTTAAGGACATTGCCTTAATCCTAAGTTGTCAAATCTCAATCTAAACAAGGTGTAACTAAATAAAGCAATGATTTCATGTCTTAACTCTAGAAAAGTGAAGAGTGTCCAACTCAAGATCAAGTTGAAAAGGGCAAAGAATGGAAAGAATTGGGTCGAAAATTGCTCTCTTATGAAAGATGCAACTAAGGTTCTAAACTTTTGAAAAATTTTGGTGCCTATGAAGCAAATATCAACAATAGCATGGATCAATTGTCATTTTCACACAATAAGCACAAGAACTAGAATGCAATCAAGTCATATGTAATCAACACAAGCACAATATATAGCCTGCACATAAGAACCATGGATAATCAACTCAGCATACTATAGATCAATACGCATCCACCAACTACTCCATCAGACATTAGCCAACATATTCCCCAACTATAGTTCAGCATAAAATCTACCCCCAACTCTTAGGACAAATAATGTCCTCATTGTTTAGCATAACATATATGGATGAAACAAGAGGAAGGGAAAGAATAGGACTCCCTTAGGATATTGGCTGCTAAGATGGTCAAATCTCAATAACTTTCCAACTATTTCCATGCTCATAAGCGATGAATATCATCATAACCATTCTACAATTGCTCCAAACCATCAACTTAGTCATCTGTTATATATATCACAACTCCAATCAATCAATTCTACATAAGAAAAAACAACTAAAAAGAACCAAAGCAAAATTGAAACAACACAAACATTAGAAACTGAAAGGAAAGCAAACAAAGACAAAACAAAAGAGATGCAATAGTGGGTTGCCTCCCACTTAGTGCTTGGTTTAAAGTCTTTAGCTAGACTTTTTTTTTTTTTTTCCTTTTGTTTTATGCTTATCTTAGATCATGAAGATCCAAACCTCTCTCACTTTAGTCTAAAGTTTCCCCTTCCTGAAAGTGCTTAAGTTGGTGACCATTAACCCGAAAAGGTTCCTCACCATCCTTTTTTATCTCTACAACTCCATAGGGAAAGACTTTGGTGACCATAAAGGGTCTTGACCACCTAGACCTTAGCTTACCAGGAAATAAACTCATACGGGAGCTATATAACAACACTTTTTGTCCCTCCTTGAATTCTCGATTAAGGATTTGCTTGTCATGCCACATCTTGGTTTTCTTTTATAGATACAAGCAATCTCAAAAGCTTCATTCTTAAACTCATCTAGCTCGTTCAATTAGAGTAACCTATGGTTCCCAGCAACTTACCTATCAAAGTTGAGGAATTTTATTGCCTAATATGATTTGTGCTCCAACTCCACTAGGAGATGGCATGCCTTGCCAAAGAGCATGTGATATGAGGACATACCAATTGGGTTCTTATAAGCGGTTTAGTAAGCCTAAAGTGCATCATCAAGCTTAAGTGACCAATCTTTCCTTGAGGCATTGACATTTTTCTCTAAGATTCACTTTAGCTCTTGATTTGACAACTCCACTTGATCGCTTGTTTGAAGGTGGTAAGGTGTGGCTACCTTATGTCTCACTCCATATTTTGTAAGTAAACTATCAAACTACTTATTATAGAAGTGAGAGCCCCCATCACTAATGATTGCTCATGGTGTCCCATACCTAGTGAAGATGTTTCTCTTTAAGAAGTGAAGTACTCCTCTTGCATCATTAGTTGGGAGAGTCGCTGCTTCAACCTACTTAGATACATAATCAACAGCAACAAGGATGTAGTTATTATTGAGGGATGATAAGAATGGTCCCATAAAGTCAATCCCCCAAACATCGAAGATTTCAATCATTAAAATCCTTTGCTATGGCATCTCATGCCTCCTTGAGATGTTTCTTAAAAGCTGGCATTGATCACAGGTTAGCACAAAAGCATGACAATCCTTAAATAAAGTGGGCTAATAAAATCCACACTGAAGCACCTTGGCAACCGTCCTCTCAACACCAAAATGACCACCAACTTCACTACTATGGCAATGGTGAAGTATGTCAGCAACTTCAGATGTTAGTACACATTGTCCAATCACTTGGTTGGCATAACTCCTAAACAGGTATGGCTCTAGAAGTATCTTTTTGCCTAAGATAGGAACTTCCTTTTCTGGTGATGAGATATTTTATATGGTACAATACCACTAACCAGGTAATTTATGATATTTGCATACCAAGGTAGATCCTTAATTAAAGTTGCATACAAATGCTTATTAGAAAAGACCTCATTGATTGGTAACTCATCTTTCTCATTTACAATCCTTGAAAGATGATCAATTACCACAATTTTAGTCCCCTTTTTGTCACAAATCTCAATGTCAAACTCTTGTAGCAGAAGGATCCACCTTATAAACCTAGGCTTTGCATCTGATTTTGCTAACAAGTACTTGAGCATGGAGTGGTCTATGTAGACTATGACCTTAGAGCCTATGAGATATGATCTAAATTTGTCATAAGTGAATAGTACAGCTAACAACTCCTTTTCAGTGGTGGCATAGTTGCATTGAGTGCAATTAAGCATCTTGTTAGCATAGTAGATCGCTTGAAAGACTCGATTCCTCTACTGGCTAAGTATAGTACCAATTGTAATGTTGCTGGCATCACACATAAGCTTAAATGGCAAGCTCCAATCAGGTGCTACAATCATAGGTGCTATGGTTAGTTTCTCCTTCAACAACTCAAATGCCCGAAGGCATGCCTCATCAAATGAAAATAGAGTATCTTTCTCTAACAAAGTACATAGAGGTCTAGTAATCTTGGAAAAATCTTTAATGAACCTCCTATAAATCCCAACATGACTAAGAAAACTCCGAATTCCCTTAACATTCACTGGTGTTGGCAACTTTGAAATAACTTATACTTTGGCCTTATCTACTTTGATTCCTTTTCTTGGAATTTTATAGCTGAGTACTATCTCTTTTTGCACCATGAAGTGACACTTCTCCTAATTCAACACTAGGTGAGTATCCCTACATCTCTTAAGTACAAACGACAAGTTTTCTAAGAAACTATCAAAGGAAGCTCCAAATACAGAGAAGTCATCCATGAAGACTATAATGCATTTCTTAATCATATCAGAGAACAATGCCATCATACATCTCTAAAAAGTGGCAGGTGCATTACAAAAACCAAAAGGCATGCACCTGAATGCGAAAGTGCCATAAGGACAAGTGAATGTAGTCTTCTCTTGATCTTCTGGGGCAATGGATATTTGATTATATCCAGAATATCCTTCAAGAAAGCAATAATACTCATGCCCTGCTAACCTCTTAAGCATCTGGTTTATGAAGGGTAATGGGAAATGGTCTTTACGAGTAGCATAATTTAATTTGCGATAGTCAATACACACCCTCCATCCAGTAATGGTCCAGGTAGGTATCAATTCATTTTTCTCATTCTGAATCATTGTCATACCCCCTTTCTTTGGCACCACTTAGACATAACTCACCCACTTACTGTCTGATATGGGATAAATAATCCCAACATTAAGAAGCTTCAAAACTTCCTTTTTTACCAATTCCTTCAAAGTAGGGTTGAGTCATCTTTGTGGTTGAACCGTCGGTTTACATTTGGCTTCCATAAGAATCCAATGCATACAAATTGATGGATGGATCCCATGAATGTTAGCAATAGTCTAACCAATGGCCTCCCTATGCTTCTAAGTACTCCAATCAACTGATTCTCTTGTTCTTAACACAAATTTATTGAAACGATGACTGGTAGTGTCTCATTCTCTCCAAGATTAATATACTTGAGATGAACAAGTAATTGTTTCAACTTAAGTTTAGGGGGCTCAACTATGGAAGGGACCGGTCTCTTAGTACTAACTCCTAATTCCTCAAATCTAGATGGCCTCGACCAAACTCTCACAACTCTATCTACTGGTAAACTTACAACAACCTCATCCTCATTATCCTTTCTATGACTACTGCTCTTTCATCATCACTCTTGATCAAATCATGCTTAACAATATCCATAACGTCATTTTCTCTCCTAATCTCATCTTCTTCCATCTCAACTCTCTCTTGACCCTCAGCTGTGTCATGTGTGAAATCAAGCTCATCCTTATCATCACTCTAATTGTTCACTAACACATGCTTATCATATCCACTCATATGAAAGTGCTCATCTCTAAACTCTTCTACTAGCCGATCAACTAAGTCAATATGGAAGCAGGAATCACTCTCAACTGGGTGTCTAAAGGCTCTAAAAACGCTAAATGTGACTTGCTCATTCATGACCCTAAGTGTTAGCTTTCCTTCTTATACATCGATCAAGGCCTTACCGGTGGCCAAGAACGGTCTACCTAAGATCAAAGGTATCTCCTGCTCCTCCTCCATGTCCAGAACAATGAAATCTGCCGAGAAGATAAATTTATCCACTTTCACTAATAGATCTTCAACTATCCCCCTTGGATGCTCGATACTCCTATCAGCCAATTGCAAAGAAATCGTAGTCGATTTACATTCACCAAGCCCCAATTTCTTGAAGATTGAGAGGGGCATAAGAATGATACTCGCTCCAAGATCGCATAGGGCTTTATCAAAATAGGAGTCTCCAATGATACATGTAAGCCCTAAAACTAAGCCAAGTAACCGTAGGATTGAACTTAGAATCCAAGGTTTAGGGCGATCGGTTAAAGGATCCGATCAAACCTAAATTATAAACTATTGAGAGGAATATTAGTAAAAATGATCCCGTAAACTTAAATTTAAGAAAATAAGTAGTAAAATAGGAGACTATAAAATTTTCAAATTTTAAGCATAATAATTGCTAATTACCGAAAAGGCGAAAAGTGTAATCCAATAACTAATAAATTACTAGAGATAGATTATATGTATACTAAAAATTTTAGAATGTCCAAAATAATAATTATGAATATTCACGTATGCCCTACATGTATTTACGTGTAGATAAAAATACGCGAAATTACCTAAATTGGCCAAAAACTAAGTAAATAATTAAAGAAAATTATAAATTAATTATGGAAAAATAAAAAAAAAAATCAGAAGAGGATAAGATGATCCAAATCAAGTCGTGGTGGGTCTAGATTTGTAAAAGAAAAATCAACCAATAAAAATTAGACAACATAAAAGCAAAAAATCAAGGAAAATAGGCAAAGTTTTGTTAAATTAATGCATATTAATTACAACAAATGTCTATAAATAGTGGAAAAATTTCTAGAAGTCATTTGGACAGTTTAGCATTTGGGAAAAATAGGAACACTGAAAAAATTGAGAGAAAATCCAAAAAAAAAAAAAAAAACTATGCAGATTGGGCAAGTGAACCAAACCCACCTCTCACCACCACCTGGGACTGAACCACCACCACCACCACCACCACCCTACACTAAACCCATCGTCTGAGCCGGCCGACAACCTTGGATCAGGTTTGGACGGCCAGAAAGCTTCGAACTGGTTAGTTCCTTATTTACCCCGATTTTTGAATAATTTTGTAAAATAAGTTATTTTACCCAGAAAATTATGAAACTTGTTATTCTGAGGTTTTATTGTATGTAGATTTAGGGAAAAATATTTATTTAGTTTAATTACGTCTGAAAATATAGGGTCATTAACAAATTGTTCAAAATTGAGCATGATTAGAACGGAAAATAAATAGGCTTAGGAGTGTAGTTTAGAGCTCATTTTTTTTCTGTAAGATACTCATATGATGTAGAACAGTGCTATAAAGCCATTTTTTTAAAATTAATTTTTGAAATTTTTAAGTTAATTTTTAGCCCTAAAATGATGGAAAAATTGGGTGATTTGGGGTTAATTAGGTGATTAAGATGTTAATTACTGATTTAGATATTAATTAGATGTTTAGGGATGTTAATCTATGAAGTGGAACCCTAATCCTAGCCTTTGGAGTATTAAGTATGGTTAATTTAGGAAATTTGGTAATTAATATAAGAAATTAGTAATATGTGAAATTGTAAATTAATAAATCTAAAAAAATAGGGTTATTTAAATAATATTATAATAGAAATAAGAAAAATAATAAATCTGAAATAACATTTAATTTTAATTAAAAGCCTCAAAATATAAGATTTTCACACATCATGAATAAATCCGATACCTCAATTAGGGTTAGCGTATACCGAATAGTTTAGAATACCAAATTACGACCCAATAGGATATTTGGATACTCGAGCTTAATGTGATTAATTTCACATTAGGATTCGAGCATATTTAAGACTTAGGAATCAAAATTTAAAATCTCATTTAGGATTCGAACACCGAAATAGAGTACAATAAATCATTAGGACGTAATGGGTATACACGAAAAAAATGAGTTAAAATATAACTTAGAATATGAAACCATAAATTTATTAGTACTAAAAACACCTATTTGTATTATAGGATACCCAGAGACACATCAGCTTGCAATTAAGGGATCGAGCGATCGAGCCATTTCAAGTAAGTTAGGTTATTGCTTATTGTAATAGAATACTAGTTTTGTAGTACTCGGAGACTTAGGCTTATATATGATTGTGATTGTAAGTAGTTTACGCATGTGTTTGATGTATCTGAATTCGTGCTGAAACTTGTATTGTGAGTGATTTGTGACTGATTGAATTAGTATGAAATTGTTTGAACACCCTAAACGGAATTTAATCTTAGTCGACCCTAATAACCAAAAATGTCATGCATTGCAACCCGTTAGGGGATCATAGGATTCTCCAACCAAATACCGACCCCTTCGAAAGGGATAACGTAGGATTGCAAAATGGTCCCTTCTTCATCCTCAGCTGAACTAAGTGATAGGAGAGGAGGTCGCGGCGGGGGTAAAGTTAATGGTTCGAAGGTAGTTGCGAGAGGAGCGAGGTCTCCATTTGCACAAGCCTGGGTTTGGTTGTGAGCTGCTACATAACATGAAACTCTTCAACCCGGATTGGAGCGGGTGAAATTTCTCTGATTTCACAACAGACCGGACTACGTTGTGCGATGACACTTGATTGTTGCATTGCATAAAAATAATTGATTGATAATCCTGTTTGTGCTTTTATGCATTCATGAGTCTCCAATTCAACTTACTGAGCTGTAGTTGCTTATACCCTTATAGATCCTTTTGCAGGTTCTGATTTCTGAGCACTTCATGTACTATGTCGCCCTACAATTACCCAGAGGTTAGTCCGTTTGAAGCCAGGGGTGCGAGGATCAAGTTACTTAGTATAATGTGTAACTAGACTGACATGGTAGTTAAGGATAAAAGAATGATAGTTATTATTAATTTGGTGAACTGTTATGATTATGTAAAACTTCCTAGGGAGCTCTGTGGACTTATATATATAATTATACATGATTTTAGAAATTTGCACTATTTATCATAATTGTAATTTAAGTGTTAATCGGACTGTTTACTTCAAAGCGAGGAGTCGTCGACACCTTGTGTAGATCATGTCTATGGTAGGCACTGTGAGGCCAGTTACTATCATATAATGGTTTACACAGCGGGACTGTTGTGACTTTGCGACTTCGGGGCGTAACAGTTCTCGGTTGGTATCAGAGTGTAGTTTTAGTAAACTCTCTTTGAAGCGTCATACCTTAAAAGAATTAGACATTATAGGAATATTGAGAGTGGGTAATATTAAGTGGGCGATAAAAGATTGCATAACCATAATCTTTAACATATGAAATATTAATTGGTTTAATTATAATTATAGGGTCGAAGGGGAGAGCTAATTCAAAGTTGGATACGGTTTGGATGGAATGGAGAAGTATCTCCTATTGATTATAGGGTTAAATTACAATGGCTATTGATGGAACTAGCCGATTGGAATATATTTAGGACGATTGATGAGATCATTGATAAGTATCATGATCGAATGTGTTATAGCTGGAAGGATGAGTGGGCATGGATGGAGATGAGTTTAAGACCCCAGTATAATAGATACACTGCTATAGCAACTTTTGAGCAGAGATAGTTGGAGAAAGAGGAGATTATAACCTTAATGATGCCCTTACGGTATTTTCCTGTTAGGTTAGAGGATGGGAGACCATACCTTGCTAGTATTGCCCACATCCCTGTTGATATTCCATACATTCCTAAACAGTACCCACCAGGGATCATTGATTGGTTTCCACAGTTTCCAGAGCCTGCTGGGGATGGTATAGAGATATCATTGAACCCTAACCCTGAACCTGAGTTTGAAATACCAGAACCACCACTGGAAAACCTACCTCTAGTTAAACCCCAAGATGAAGTTCATGTCGAAGAAGACCTAGAGGAAGATCCAAAGGAAGACCCAGAGGAGGACCCAGAAGAAGAAGAAGAGCTAGAAGAAGACCTTGAGGAGGAACAAGAGAATGAGAATGAGCCCGATATAGATATACATACTGTAGTTATGCAGGTGATTGCAGACACCGTGATAGCTGGAGTTGGAGTTGGTGATACAGTTGAGTCAGATGATGATGATGATGTGCAGAAGGTGATCGTGATTCCTGAGACTCCAGAGATCATGTTTATAGACTCCGCATCAGATAGCGAGCTTGAGGATCACTCTGTAGGAGGCTATGTGGCTCACGACTCCTTTGATGGAGTAGTTACCACAGATTCAGAGGAGGATTAGCTTATTTAGATGACTGACTTGTTTTAGTTAGATTTTTAGTTATGATCCAGTAGCAATTTTGATGAAAACTGATGTATTTTAGGATCTTTTGATATATTTTGACTTTTGATGTACTTTTTAGCTTCTGGATCAAGTTAGATGTACGTTGTAATTAAGTTTGATGTAACCTTTTGTCTTGTACAGTTGTAAAGATCGAATCTGTATTAGATTCTGTAAGTAATGATATAATTGAGTTGTAAATTTGATGTATGTATTTGAAAGATTATCGAGTTGTATCTTTTGTTTTGAAGTTGTAATAGTGATGATGTAAGGTTGAATGAAATATATGATGGAAGTTAGACTACTAAGTATGTTGACTTCAATGATATTGTCATTACTATTTGATATAAGTATATATTGCAAGCATTTATTAATTTATAAACATTCTTTAAACAAAAGTAGGGATAACTTATAGATAGATATGAATGCAGGATTATAAGTTAAATTATTAAGCGATTATGGCTGAAGCTGGAAACGGGAGTAGTCAAGGAGGAACTGAAGGAAATCAAAACCCTCCACCACGAGCACCATCACCACCAAGAGAACAAAATAGACAAGATTTACCTCCACCTACTTCACAAGAGAATATGCCTATTGGACAAATACTTGCCAGTATGCATACAATGCTGAGACAGCAAGGAATGTTGATTCAACATCTTCTGATTGGTGGTAATGTGGGAAATAGGAGACCTCAAGAAGTCGAACAACGAATGGAGCGACCTCAAGAGGTAAATAAACTTCCTGAATTTATAAAAGCCAACTGTTATTTTGAAGGGGAGATGGGTAGACCAGATCTAGCTGATGATTGGCTAGCCCAAATCAAACGAAGTTTTGAGGCTTTCAGAGTCCCTGAATCTCAAAAGTTATCTTATGGTACATTTATGTTAAAGTTAGCTGCGAGAGTATGGTGGGACTCGAGAGCAAGGCAACTTGGAAATAACATTGATTGGCAACAATTTAAGGAGGAATTCAGGAAGGAGTATTTTCTTCATAGTGTTCAAAACAGAATGGTGCGAGATTTGTTTAAACTGAAGAAGGGAGGTATGAGTGTAACCTAGTATGAGACTGAGTTCAATAGATTGTTACAATACGTACCTGGCTCATACCGAGATAATGTTGAGTTGAAGAAAGATTTATTCCTTACTGGATTTGACCCCACAATGTGTTGCAAGCTGTTGGATTATGGTTTTACCACTTACAATGAAGTGGTAGATAAGGCAAGACAACTGGAAGATAATCGTGTGAGGATGCAAGCAATGTGGAGTCAAAATATCAACAGAGGATATTGACTAGGTCCATCATTTAAGAGATCATATCCTGGTGCCGCCAATAGCAGTTTTGGACAAAAGAGAAGGTGACCAGTAACTTTGGCTAGTAACCCAGCGCAGTCAATACCAAGTTTGAGCTTTTATGACAAAGATGGTAATGTCAAATGTTAGAAGTGTGGTGTAAATCATTTTCCAAGAAATTGTGCTCAGCTTAAGGGAAAATGTTTTATATGTGGAGACCCGAACCATGTGCTGAAGGCATGCCCTAAGATGAAATTAGTAAAGTGTAATAAGTGTGGTAGAAAGGGCCATTTCTCCAGGTACTGTCCACAATTTGCACAAGGAGCTAAGCGAACAGAAGGTTTTGATAATACCACTGCACCTTCTCGTGTCTTCGCTCTAGAGGATATGGGAGTTGAGGAGGACGAAGATTTCTCAGAATTTATGGAGGAGTACTACCATGATGATGTCGAGGAGATCATGGGAGTTGAAGATGAAAATGATGAAGGACTTGTAACTGGTACGTACTCAAACTATCTATTGCAATAATAATTCTAAGTGTGAATTAAATTGAAATATTTGCATTTTAAGATTTATGAATTCTAGTGTAGTTAGTAACCATAGTATTAGTACATTCCAGGACATGTGCTGATAAATGATCAACCTGCTTTTGTGCTGTTTGATACTGGTGCATCTCATTCCTTTGCAAGTCAGAAATTTGTACATGAACAAGAAATTAGTGTGGTTACTGTTAGTACAACATATAAAGTTAGAACTCCGATTGGGGAGAAAGTAACAACTCGAGAAGTAGTAGCTGATGGTAGAATAAGAATTCAAGAAAAGGAGTATTCTATAAATCTTGTGATATTACCTTTACAGGGTTATGATGTGATAGTGGGAATAGATTGGTTGTCCAAAAATAAAGCCATTATGGAGTGTAGGAATAAAATTGTCAATCTTAATGATGGAGAAACGATATTTCAAGGAAAAGTTGGTGGAAGTAGGTTGAATTTATTAGTGATGGAGATATGTGATGAACAATTTGAGACAACAGTAAAGGAGGATGATTGGAAATTTTGTTGGGTGTTTGCTGTGGATGCAAAGAAGGAAATACCCAAGGTAGTAGACATACGGGTAGTGAATGGGTTTCCAGATGTATTTCTGGAAGATTTACCAGGTTTAGCCCCATCCCGAGAGTTAGACTTTACTGTAGAGTTAGTTCCTAGAACTGAGCCCATTTCTAAAGCCCCATACCGGATGTCACCCATAGAACTTCAAGAACTAAAGAAGCAACTTCAGGAACTAAAGTGTCTCACCATGGGGAGCACCAGTATTGTTTGTGAAAAAGAAGGATGGTACTATGAGATTGTGTATTGACTATTGGGAGTTAAATAAGGTTACCATTAAGAATAGGTACCCATTGCCTCGCATTGATGATTTGTTTGACCAACTGCAAGGTGCAACTGTGTTTTCTAGAATAGATTTAAAATCAGGATATCATCAATTACGAGTTAAGCCGGAAGATGTGCATAAGACTGCATTTAGAACTCGATATGGTCATTATGAATTTTTGGTGATGCCATTTGGCTTAACGAATGCTCCGGCTGTATTCATGGACTTGATGAATCGTATATATCAACCATATTTGGATAAGTTCGTTGTGGTGTTTATTGATGATATTTTGATTTATTAAAAAACCAAGAAGGAGCATGCAAACCATTTACGATTGGCATTACAGAAGTTGAGAGAGAATAAATTGTATGCCAAGTTAAGTAAATGTGATTTTTGGTTAGATAGAATTTCTTTTCTAGGTCATATTATATCTGGTGAAGGAATCTCTATAAACCCCGATAAAGTGAAAGCAATGATGGATTGGAAGCAACCAACTACAGTGACTAAGATAAGGAGTTTTTTGGGTATGGCTGGATACTATCGACGGTTCATAAAGGATTTTTCTAAAATTGCCAAACCGTTGACTCGATTGACCCAGAAGGATGTAAAGTTCGAATGGAGTGAAGATTGTGAAACGAGTTTTCAGGAGTTAAAGGAAAGACTGGTTACAGCACTAGTATTAACATTACCTGATCCGGATAAACCTTATAATGTGTACAGTGATGCTTTACGGAATGGATTAGGTTGTGTATTGATGCAGGATAGAAAAGTTGTTGTATATGCATCAAGACATTTGAGACCACATGAGAGGAATTACCCAACTCATGATTTAGAGTTAGTGGCCGTAGTGTTTGCCTTGAAAATTTGGAGACATTATCTTTATGGGCAACGGTGCGAGATGTACACTGATCATAAGAGTTTGAAGTATTTCTTTACTCAGAAGGAGTTGAATTTAAGGCAAAGAAGGTGGTTAAAATTGATTAAAGATTATGATCTGAATATAAATTACCACCCTGGAAAGGCCAATTTGGTAGCGGATGCATTAAGTCAAAAGAATTATGAATAGGTTGCCTTACTGTTAACACCTCAACGTGAATTAGTGCATGAATTTGAGAGGATGCAAATTGGGTTTGATTGGTGTGAACCTAATAGCCAATTAATGAACTGGGAATTTCAACCTACTTTATTAGAGAGAATAAAGCAAAAGCAAGAGGAAGATAAGGGTCTGATGGAGATAAAAGAGAAATTAAATAACGGATAGGACCCTGACTTTAAGGTGGATGATAGAGGTCTAATAAAGTTTAGAGGAAGAATATGTGTACCACAAGATGTTGATATAAAGAAGCAAATTTTGGATGAAGCACACATTACAGGTTATATTGTGCACCCGGGAGGAAATAAAATGTACCAAGATTTAAAACTCATGTATTGGTAGAATGAGATGAAGAGAGAAGTGGCACAGTATGTATCAGAATGCATTACATGCCAAAAATCAAAGCAGAACACCAAAGACCGGGTGGATTATTACAACCTTTAGAAATACCGTGATGGAAATGGGATCATATTACTATGGATTTTGTGGTAGCATTACCAAGGACTCAAGTTGGATATGATTCCATTTGGGTAGTCATGGATAGATTAACGAAGAGTGCACATTTCTTACCTTATCGAACGGGTGATTCAGTGGAAAAGATGGCTAGGCTGTATGTCCGAGAAATAATAAGGCTACATGGTGTTCCTAAGAGTATTGTTTCTGACCGAGATAGTCGGTTTGTATCCAAATTCTGGGAGAGCTTACATAGAGCTTTGGGTACAAAGTTGCAGTTTGGTACAGCCTATCACCCACAAACAGACGGGTAGTCTGAGCGAACAATTCAAACTCTAGAAGATATGTTACGAGCTTGCGTGTTGGATTTTGGAGGTGATTGGGATAAATATTTACCGTTAATAGAATTTGCCTACAATAATAGTTATCATGCAACCATACAAATGGCACCGTATGAAGCATTATATGGGAGGAAATGCAAATCACTACTGTATTGAGATCATGAAGAGTATGCCATAATTGGACCAGATATGATCAATCAAACGAGTGAGAAGATTAAGATAGTGCGATAATGGATGAAAGAAGCTCAGGACCGTTATAAAAGTTGGGCTGATTTGAAGAGAAGACCATTGGAATTTGAAATGGGTGATCATGTTTACATTAAAATAAGCCTATTCAAAGGACTCAGACGGTTTGGTTCAAGGGGAAAATTGAGCCCACGATACATTGGTCTATTTGAAGTGTTGGAGAAAGTTGGCAATGTATCGTACCGAGTAGCTTTACCTCCAAGTCTATCAGGCTATCATAATGTATTCCATGTATCCATGCTGAGAAGATTCAATAAAAACCCGAATGCGATAGTGGAAATAGAGCCAGAGGAGTTAGCGAGAAATTTCCAACTGGTGAGACAACCCATAAAGATATTGGACAGTCGGGTTCAGAAGTTAAGGAATAGAGATATGGAGTACGTGAAGATTTAATGGAATGAAGTCCAGACTTGGAGATGACTTGTGAACCAAAAGCCGCGATGATGGAGTAGTATCCATGGCTTTTCTAACTTCCAGGTTAGTAAAAGTATACAAATTATTGTATTTGGTCATTTAAGTACAAATTAGATATACAAAAGTTTTGAGGACAAAAATTTTTTGAAGGGGGGTGGAATTATAAGCCCTAAAGCCAAGCTAAGTAACCGTAGGATTGAACTTAGAACCCAAGGTTTAGGGCGATCGGTTAAAGAATCCGATTAAACCCAAATTATAAACTATTGAGAGAAATATTAGTAAAAATGACCTTGTAAACTTAAATTTAAGAAAATAAGTAGTAAAATAGGAGATTATAAAATTTTTAAATTTTAAGCATAATAATTGCTAATTACCAAAAAGGAGAAAAGTATAATTTAATAACTAATAAATTACTAGAGATAGATTATATGTATACTAAAAATTTTAGAATGTCTAAAGTAATAATTAAGAATGTTCACGTGTACCCCACATATATTTACATGTAGATAAAAATACGCGAAATTATCTAAATTGGCCAAAAACTAAGTAAATAATTAAAGAAAATTATAAATTAATTATGGAAAAATCAGAAAAAAATCAGAAGAGGATAAGATGATCCAAATCAGGTCGTGGCAGGTCTAGATCTATAAAAGAAAAATCAACCAATAAAAATTAGACAACATAAAAGCAAAAAATCAAGGAAAATGGGCAAAGTCTTGTCAAATTAATGCATATTAATTACAACAAATGTCTATAAATAGTGGAAAAATTTTCAGAAGTCATTTGGACAGTTTAGCATTTGGGAAAAATAGGAACACTAAAAATATCGAGAGAAAATCTAGAAAATAAAAAAAAAACTGTGCAAATTGGGTAAGTGAACCAAACTCACATCTTACCACCACCTGGGATCGAACCACTACCACCACCTGGGATCGAACCACCACCACCACCCTACACTAAACCCACCATCTGGGCCGGCCGATAACCTTGGACCGGGTTTGGATGGCCAGAAAGCTTCGAACTGGTTAGTCCCTTATTTACCTCGATTTTTGAATAATTTTGTAAGATTAGTTATTTTGCCTAGAAAATTATGAAACTTGTTATTATAAGGTTTTATTGTATGTAGATTTAGGGAAAAATATTTATTTAGTTTAATTACGTCTAAAAATATAGGGTCCTTAACAAATTGTTCAAAACCGAACATGATTAGAACAGAAAATAAATAGGTTTAGGAGTGTAGTTTGGAGCTCATTTTTTTTCTGTAGGATGCTCATATGATGTATAACAGTGCTATAAAGCCATTTTTTTAAAATTAATTTTTGAAATTTTTAAGTTAATTTTTAGCCCTAAAATGATGGAAAAATTGGGTGATTTGAGGTTAATTAGGTGATTAAGATGTTAATGACTGATTTAGATATTAATTAGATGTTTAGGGATGTTAATCTCTGAAGTGGAACCCTAATCCTAGCCTTTGGAGTATTAAGTATAGTTAATTTAGGAAATTTGGTAATTAATATAAGAAATTAGTAATATGTGAAATTGTAAATTAATAAATCTAAAAAAATAGAGTTATTTAGATAATATTATAATAGAAATAAGAAAAATAATAAATCTGAAATAACATTTAATTTTAATTAAATGTCTCAAAATATAAGATTTTCACACATCGGGAATAAATTCGATTCCTCAATTAGGGTTAGCGTATACCGAATAGTTTAGAATACCAAATTACGACCCAATAGGATATTTGGATACTCGAGCTTAATGTGATTAATTTCACATTAGGATTCGAGCATATTTAAGGCTTAGGAATCAAAACTTAAAATCTCATTTAGGATTCGAATACCGAAATAGAGTACAACAAATCATTAGGACGTAATGGGTATACACGAAAAAAATGAGTTAAAATATAACTTAGAATATGAAACCATAAATTATTAGTACTAAAAGACCTATTTGTATTATAGGATACTCAGAGACACATCGGCTTGCAATTAAGGGATCGAGCGATCGAGCAATTTCAAATAAGTTGGGTTATTGCTTATTATAAAAGAGTACTAGTTTTGTAGTACTCGGAGACTTAGGCTTGTATATGATTGTGATTGTAAGTAGTTTACGCATGTGTTTGATGTATCTGAATTCGTGTTGAAACTTGCATTGTGAGTGATTTGTGATTGATTGAATTGGTATGAAATTGTTTGAACACCTTAAACGGAATTTAATCTTAGTCGATCCTAATAACCAAAAATGTCATGCATTGCAACCCGTTAGGGGATCATAGGATTCTCCAACCAAATACCGACCCCTTCGAAAGGGATAGCCCAGGATTGCAAAATGGTCCCTTCTTCATCCTCAGCCGAACTAAGTGACAGGAGAGGAGGTCGCGGCGGGGGTAAAGTCAATGGTTTGAAGGTAGTCGCGGGAGGAGCGAGGTCTCCATTTGCACAAGCCTGGGTTTGGTTGTGAGCTGCTGCATAACATGAAACTCCTCAACCCGGATTAGAGCGGGTGAAATTTCTTTGATTTCACAACGGACCGGACTACGTTGTGCGATGATACTTGATTGTTGCATTGCATAAAAATAATTGATTGATAACCCTGTTTGTGCTTTTATGTATTCATGAATCTCCAATTCAACTTACTGAGTTGTAGTTGCTCATACCCTTATAGATCCTTTTGCAGGTTCTGATTTCTGAGCACTTCAAGTACTATGCCGCCCTACAATTACTCAGAGGTTAGTCCGTTTGAAGCCAGGGGTGTGAGGATCAAGTTACTTAGTATAATGTGTAACTAGACTGACATGGTAGTTAAGGATAAAAGAATAATAGTTATTATGTAATCTAGTGAACTGTTATGTTTATGTAAAACTTCCTAGGGAGCTCTGTGGACTTATATATATAATTATACATGATTTTAGAAATTCGCACTATTTATCATAATTGTAATTTAAGTGTTAATCGGATTGTTTACTTCAAAGCGAGGAGTCGTCGATGCCTTATGTAGATTATGTCTATGGTAGGCACTGTGAGGCCAGTTACTATCATAGAATGGTTTACACGGCGGGACTGTTGTGACTTTACGACTTTGGGGCGTAACAATACATAGAATAGTGAAGCTGCCTGGGTCTTTCAACTTAGGAGGCAACTTGTTTTGAAGGATTGTTGTACGCTCTTGGGTTAACATTACAGTCTCATGATCAGCTAGCTTCGTTTTCTTGGTGAGGATGTCCTTCATAAACTTTGCATAAGATGGCATTTGCTCAAGTGCATCCATGAATAGAATATTGATATGTAACTTCTTAAAAACTTCCAAAAACTTGGAAAATTGATGATCCAATTGTTACTGCTTTAATCTCTCAAGGAATGGGATGGGTAAGGCATATAGCTTCACTTTTGATTTCTTCTTCTCAAAGTCCTCCACCTTACCTTTCCTTATATCTCCACTTCTCAATGGCTTACCTTCTATTTACTTTCTCTCCACTCTAAGATCCTCATCGTTTTTCTCTTGAACTTCATTTTCTCCTCTTCTATCTACATTCCTTCCTTTTTGGTCAATTGACTCTTGATTAACTATCTTGTTTTCTCCACTCACCTTACCTCAACTTAATCTTGATTTTTCTTTTCTAGTTCCTTCCCTCTTCTCAATGTGACTGCTTTCACCTCCTCCTTAGGATTCTTTTCAATATTGCTAGGAAGGTTACCTTGAGGATGGCTACTAGATGATTAGGAGAGTTGGGCTAATTGTTTTTGCAAGTTGATAACTCTGATTTTAAACATATTTTATATGGTGGTTTTATGGTATTTCCCTTACATTTTTGGTTTTCTTTAAAGAAATTGATACTTAATTAAGTAAAATTTTGATTTCAAGGTTTGAACGCGTTCTAGGATCGAAAACGAAGAAAAGGAATCAAGTTTCACTCAATTCCGAGTTTAAACGAAGAAGTTATGAAGTTTTGAAGTTATGTAGAAAATTTTGCCTTAGTGCAGAAAATTACACGACTTGGAGACACGGCCATGTCCCAGGCTGTGTCTGGTGACGAAAACAAAATCTTTATAATACATATATAAAAGGATATCTTAGGGTTTCAAAAGAAGAGAGACATTACATAAACGGAAAGACACAAGAGAAGAGAAGAGACTTGAAGAGAACATCAAGAAAGAGGCGAGAACAACATCAACTTCAAGATTAGAGAGATTGTTCATCAATTAAAGGGGTTTTCCATGTTTTATTTTACATTTTTGATGGAACTCGTTTTTAGATTCGTTATGATAGCTTAGAATTTGAGTATTTAGGATTATGGAACCTAGGGTTTCATGTAACCCTTGGATTGAATTATAATTTCAATAAAGTTTCTATCTTTTCTTAATTCAATTATGTTGTTTAATTGTGGATTGATAATTCTAGAGTATCAATATATGATATTATGCATGTTGATTGAGAAATTGCATGTGTAATTAGATCTTAGCATAATTGAAGAGAATTACATGTATACTTAGAGATAAGATACATGTTTCTTCCGGAAAATTAATTATTTGTGTGGAAATTCATTATACATTAATGCAATTCTAAGTTATATTACTAAGTGAAGAGATTCCGGTAAATAATTTAGGATTAGGGTTAATATGCTTGAGAAAGATATTAGCTTTAATTGTGAATTCCTCCGGTCAAGAATAATAGAAGCTGAATTGAATATGTTTTAAGTGGTCACATGTTAAACACTAGGGGAAATAATTCCTAAATACATTATTGCATACTTGAAGTCATTCGTAGTTTTATTGCTTTCTAATTTGCTTAATTAAGTCTCATAATTAGTTTAGTTGTTAATTTCAGTATTTTTAATTCATTCAACTCATCACAATTTTTCGGTTAGATAATAAAGCTAAGGTTAATATTAGTACTCAAAATCTCTGAAGGATCGACTCGGAATCACATCCGCTATATTAAAATTGATAGGTGCACTTGCTTCATATCACAAGTCTTAGATGATGGCTTTTTGGTTTTGGGACTCTTGTAACAAGGTTTTTAGCATCTCTACTGAGGTGTCTTCTTTCTCTTTTTCCTTAGGTAGAAATGTCCTTTGTTGAGCCATAGGTGGGGCTCTCAGAGCATTTCTATCTCTCCAACCAAAGTTTGGGTGATCTTTCCATCCTGGATTATATGTATTTGAGTAGGGGTTCCAGTTCTCCACTCCTTTGTTAAACTTATTCACAAAATTTGCTTGCTCCATACTTAAACTAGAGCCTGGAGGGTTATAAATCCCCTATTGAACAATCTGGAAAGCCTATAAGAGGACCCCTAAAAGGCATACTACCTTTAGATGGACCAAAACTCGAGCTTGCCTCTTACATGGGCTACATATGACTCATCTAAGCTGTAAGAGCCGCTACTTGAGCTTGAAGCTTAGCAACGGTATCTAATTCATGCACAGCAGCTACTTACCTTAGCTTCGCTCTCTCATTATGCCAGTTAAAAGAATTGAAGGCCATATCCTCAAAGAGCTCATATGCTTGTTCGGCATTCTTCCTCATTAGACTACCTCCAGAGGCCGCATCTATCATTATCCTTAACTGATCACCTAATGAATTATAGAAAGTGTGAATCAATTGGTGCATGGGTATACCATGATGGGGACAACGCCTAAGTAATTCCTTGAATCTTTCCCACACTTCATAGAATGTCTCTCCTTCAAACTGATGAAAAGAATTTATCTCATTTCTAAACTGGGTAGTCTTGCTTAGGGGAAAGAATTATGCTAGAAACTTCTGTGCTAATTGATCCTAAGTTGTAATTGATTGTGTCGGCAAGGAGTTTAACCATCTTCTTGCCTTATCCCTAAGGGAAAAAGGGAATAGGCACAAGCGAATTGCATCATCTGAAACTCCATTACTCTTAAGTGCAGCACAAATCTATAAGAAATTCATCAAGTGATCATATGGGTCTTCCAAAGGTCCACCACCAAATTGATTTACTTGCACCATTTGAATCAATGTGGGCTTTAACTCAAAATTGTTTGCTTAAATAGTAGGTTACGCAATAGCTGGTGCGGCTCCCTCAATAGTGGGTATAAAATACTCCTACAATGGTCTTGCATTCTCATTTCCACCCATAATTTGCACAATTTGCACATTTTGCCCATTATGATCATCTCCATTTCCATTACCTTCCATGACTCTTAGTTGCTCAAGATTTGCCCTTCTTTCTCTCAAATGTTGGTAAAAGGTTTACTCAATTTTAGGATCAAATAGAAAAGTCAAATAAGGTATTCTTTCACCAGACATACACTAGCGAGACCTAAGAGAAGAATCTTTTTGCTTTTCTCAAAGAGTTGAAAGATATAATAGGAGAAAATTACACCAATAGCAAGATCAATGCAAAATTAAAGACCTAATCTATGCAGAAGCTAAATTAAACCTAATCTAAATGAAATCTAAAGCAACAAAATATGGTCAACAATTTCAACTACAATTATACCATGAAAAATGCATAAAACACAAAGAGCAACATCATGACAATAAATTGAAAATTATAGGAAAAATGATCAATCAAGTAAAAATCTAACACATAATTAAGCTCAAACTAACTAAGAGCTAAACTAAGCATGAAACTATTAAACTACAAAGCAACAACCTACGATAATTAATACTAAAAAATAGAAATCAAGCTGTAAATTTTTTGTTTTCACTATAAAATGCACTAGGATATCATTGAATTTAACCGCTAATAAGAAGGCTATCAACTAGGAATTTGCAGATTAAACAACTAATGGACTTATTACTAAGCTAGACTACTAAAAGGTAAGAGAGCAAATGAAAATAAATGGGTGCCTAGTCTAAGGGACCAATTACCAATTTAATATTAGCAAAGCTGAAGCTCTTCGACAATAATGCCAAAAACTTGACTCGCTGAAAACACGAGTATATGAACCGATAAGTGTATCAAGTCATGAAAATAGTATAAATAGTGAGTTAAGATCGTATTCCATAGGAAGCGAGGTGCTAAGTACTAAATTATTTAAGATTTTCCCTAAGCTAAGCTATCAATAATTGAATTAAAAGTGAGTGAAAACTAAATAACAAGATGAACACTAAACCAAATATTCTAACTGCACTATGAGGGTACCGGGCATAGGAGATAAAGAGATCAAACTGTGATTCATAAATCTATTCTCATTTGAATTGATATGATATCTTAAATTGATATTCAAAATTGATTGTAAGGGATTTAACTAAACTCATTAGAACTTGCCTACCTCTCGAAGTATCGGAATTCTAATTATAGCATAAATTCACCCATTAAGGTAATTTATCTATAATTATCAGGCAAATAATAATTTGCTCACACTAAATTTATTATTCTGGTTATAATTATGGTTTAAGAATGTCCCCATGACCCGAACCATACTTCCAACCACATTAAGTGCATGAGTTCATAAATTTAATTAAAACACACATATCCCTATGATAAGCTTTTTTACAAATTCAAGCTATGTTCAACATGAGTTATCGAAACCCTCCTGGATATCCTATAGCTCTATCTAGCTAAAAAAAAATAATGGCCACATGCTAAACAACTAGACAATGAACATAATAGAAAAATACCCAAACATTCAAAATTGACATCGGAATAAAAGAAAAACACTTCAATTCATTGAATTCATCAATACAAAACCTAATTACATTAAGTGCTAAATCATATCGCAAAACCTAAATGAATCAAGATATATCTAAATTGAAATAACAAGAAAAAGAAAACACCTTGATTGGTACATTCAATCCCGAAACCTAATACAATAATCGACATATCTCGATTCATTTGGAATCCGGAATGGTCCTTTAGCGAGCTAGAACACAAGGATTTAGAGTCCTAAAATTAAACAACACATAATCAAGTAAAAGGATGCTAAATAAAGTTTCTGGTCTTTACTAAAACTAAAAATAAAAAATCCCTAAGCTGTTGCTTCTCGTCCTTTATTCTTCTCTATCTTTGGCCGCTATCCTCTCTCTCTCGTTTTTAACTCTCTCTCTCTCTCCTCTGTTGCTATATTCTTCGATTGCTGCTTTTTATTTCCACGTGTGGGCCTTTTTCTTTCCTCTTTTGGGCTGTCTGTTGTCTTTGTAATATATTGTGTTGATTTCTGTCCATATAGACCATAGAGTAGTACAATGGGCTAGTAGTTTCTTTCCATTTTAGGCTTGTATATTTGACACACTTGAAAGAAACATCCACATTGGAACATGCTATATAACTTTAGGCAGATCAACATATATAACTCCAATCACTTTTTCTTCATTCAATAGCACTTTTATGTCAATTGAACTGTTACTTGCTCTAGAAATGAACCCCTCGAGTGTGTGCCTTTAGATTTGGTCAGTTCAGTTCAATTGTGCTTCGCTCTTACTGAGTTAAGCCGAATTCTAGTTAGGAGTCATTATTGTATGGAGCTTCCTGAGCATACTATTATTCACATGGAGAGCTGCTTGGTTAGTTGGCGTACGCATGCTACAAATTGAGCTCGACTGAAATTGTTGTTTGCTATAACTACTATCATGATGCGATGTTGCTATCATGGATTAGAGAAGTGTGGGTTGCTCATGTTTGTGAATTTAATTGCTTGGTCTTGGGTTGGAATTGTTAAACGCGATTCTAAGGTGGAGTTACGACCGTGATGAACAGGTAGAAAAATAGGTTTCATCTTGATCACTCCCTTGATCATAGCCGTAATGGAGAGATAGAAAAATAGGTTCCATCTTAATCACTCCCTTGATCACTATTGTAATGGAGGGAGTGACAAGTGCTGAACACTCAAATTCTTTTTATCATGGCCTTAATGAGTCTCAATTGATCTTATCATTAGTCCTTTATCATGGCCGTGATAGCTCTAAATGTCCTTGTTAGAATATTGATGGCTGTTGCAGTGTTGACTGTCTTGCTTTTGTGCTAAAGTCACTCTCGGCTTTGGAATTGTTCAGCAGCTATCATCCATGTTAGCACTCATGGCCTTCTGCATAGTATTTTCACTGCTTGCAACAAATAGAAGAAAAATTAGTGATAATGAAGCCCTATACTCAACAAATTGAGCTGCTAGTGTTAGCTTAGCTTACGCTTGGATCTTTTAAGAATCTTGAGCTCAATTGCAAATTGGTTGCTTAGTGAGATCTCGGTTGATCTTGCTACAGCTATTACTGTTTTTATGCGTGGATATCTAGTTGCTAATTGAAAAGATGATAGTCCTAGATATTAGAAGTGGGGAATTGTACTGCCATTTTAATTTTGCAAGTTGTTTTAAAATTTGAACTCAAAACTAGTAAGTAAGACATATGGACCACTTAAGCTCAGTTTTTTATCCTTGAGTTGAGATTATTGAATAGGTGACCCAAAGCATGTATTCATCAATTTTTTAGCATAGTTTGCAATAATTGCTCTAATATATATATATATATATATATATGAATGTGTGCCATATTGGTAGAGATAAATGTGTAATTCTACACATTTATCAACAAGTACTTAGAGCCTCTGACCATGTGAAACTTCGAATTCTGAGTTTCAATGCGGACGAATACTTGGAATGGGAAGAGAAGGTAGAGCATGTGTTTGACTATTGCGAATATAAGGATTACAAGAAAATGAGAACTGTTACTGTTGAGTTTTCCGGATATACCACCATGTAGTGGTAGAATTTTCAAACTATGAGGAGATGAGAACGATATAGAGAGATTAGTAATTAGCTTGAGATGAAGAGAATACTCTGAATCAGGTTTGTATCAAATACTTATCTACAAGATACTTTTACTCGGCTTTAGAAGTTGAGACAAGGAGGCTAAATTGCTGACAAGCATGTCTAGGAATTTCAAATGATTATGATTCGCTGTGAAGTGGAAGAACTACTAGCACAAACAATCTCTAAGTTCTTTACTGGATTGAGATGTGACATTTGAGACATTGTGGAACTCCAACAATTTACCACAATGCATGAAGCCATCAAAGGAGTACAACGAGTGGAGAGGCAAAAAAGAGGTTGAGTACTGACCAGGCGATAGACTAGTCGACTGGGACAAGGATGTCACCGAGCTCAGTTAAGTATCGAGCTTATCTAGAAGGTGGATGTTCGAGCAGAATAGAATGGTCGACCTAATAGTGACATGCTAACCCGAACTTATGAGAAAAGGTAAAGATCTAGTAGGAAGACGAGTAAGATAAAGTATTTCAAGTGCTATGGTTTCAAACATTTGGTTGCTTAGTACCCAAATTGAAGAACTATGGTCATCAAGGGAGATATCCCGAAACTGGAAGTAGAGAGTACCGATGAGGAACCTGAAGAGGAGAGCATTACCAAGAAATAAGTTTTTCAGGAAAACGAACTCATTGAAGAGGATGTGTTTGCCGAGGACTTAGATCGGTTGATCATGGTTGTCCGACGCACAATGAACATGGAACCTTAATGCAAGGAGGAGTAAAGGGAGAACTTGTTTCATATCACTTGTAAGATAAATGATTAGGTGAGTGCACTAATTGTGGATAGTGAGAGCTGTACTAATATAGCATTAACCGATCTGGTCACAAGGTTGAAATTGCCAACTACCGTGCATTCGAAGCCATACAAGTTGCATTGGTTGAGTAAGAAGGGAACATTACACATCACCTAGCAAGTACTACTGCTAATTACTATCAGAAATTACTCCGATGAGATTCTCTACAATGTGTTGCCTATGTACACCTCATACGTGTTTCTTGGTTGACCATGGCCATTTAATAGAAGAGTTATCCATGAAGGATATAGAAACACATATGTATTTGAGAAGGATGGCCGAAAGATTACACTGAATTAGATGTCGTTAAGTGAAGTTAACAAACCATAGAAAAAACTTACCCACCAATTGTAGAAGACTTTGGTGATGGTAGAGCTAAACTCCGAGAGGCCATCAATGTTGATGAGCTGACCTTTATGTTAGTCAGACGCTTGTTAGAAATGAAAGAGTAGGGTGAATTACCTTGGGAAGTGAGAGTGCTATTGGATGAATATGCTGATCTTTTCCTAAAATAGTTACGCAATGGGTTACCCTCACTCCGAGGCATAGAACACTGCATTGACTTAATACCCGGCACTGCCTTTCTAAATAAGCTAACCTATCGGATAAGTCCCAAATAGGCTTTTGAGCTCCAACGCTAAGTCATTGAGTTGCTAGAGAGAGGCTATGTTAAGGAAGGTCTTAACCCTTGCGTTGTACCGATGCTTTTAGTGTTGAAAAAGGATGCGCTTTTAGTATTGAAAAAGGATGTGCTTCTAGTGTTGAAAAAGGATGGAACTTGGTGAATGTGTGTAAACGGTTGAGTTGTGAATAAGATCACAATTAAATACAAGTATCCCATCTCGAAGTTGGAAGATATGCTAAATGAATTCAGTGGAGCTAAGATCTTTAGCAAGATTGATTTGAAATCTAGTTACCATCAAATTTGTATGAGGCTAAGAGATGAATGGAAAATAGCATTCAAAACTCAACATGAACTTTATGAGTAGATGGTCATGCCGTTCGGCTTGTCGAATGCCTTGAGCATTTTCATGAGATTAATGAACTATGCGTTGAGACATCTAATAAGAAAGTGTATTGTGGTTTACTTTGACAACATTCTAATGTACAGTGCCGACATGCCAAGTCATTGTGAACATCTCCGAGTCATACTAAAAGTCCTTTGTACCGAGAGATTATTCGGCAACCTTAAGAAATGTTGCTTTTGCTAGGAAGAAGTGGTATTCTTAGGCCATGTAATTAGTGGAGGAGACTTATGAGTGGATAATGAGAAGATTTGAGCAATCGTCGATTGATTGACCCTTACAACTTGTGCCAATGTGAGAAATCTCCATGGATTGGCTTCCTTCTATAGGAGATTCATCAAGAATTTGAATACCCTCGCCGTACCCCTTACTGAACTGATAAAGAAGAATATTGACTTTTGATGGGGAGAAAAGGAAGAAAGGAGTTTTACCGAAGTGAAGGAAAGATTGACCTCTACCCCTATATTAGTCCTACTTAACTTCGAGAAAATATTTGAGCTCCAGTGTGATGTGTTAGACATTGGAATAGGTGCTGTCCTAATGCAAGAAAGCTAACCAATTACCTACTACAGTGAGAAGCTCAAGGGACATCAACTAAACTACTCCGTATATGACAAGGAATTCTTAGCATTAATTCGAGAACTATAGGTATGGCGGCATTATTTATTGTAGAGAGAATTTGTTATCTATACTGACCATGAGTGATGCATCTCTAGGGTTGGATACATGAAGAGGTACCACAATGAAGGGAACCTAAAAGAACAAAGAAAAAGCTAGCAAAGTCCAGGCAGTTACTGAATGGATATGACACACCACCCAATCTTACTCGGCCAACAATTTACCGAATATAATGTAAGCTCTGCAACCAGTCATTTAAGGTTTCGATCGGCTAAAAAATCCGATCAAACCTAAATTATAAGGTAAAACTATAGATATTAGTAAAAATGACCCCATAAACGTGAATTTAAGAAAATAAGTAATAAAATAGGAGACTATAAAATTTTCAAATTTTAAGCATAATAATTACTAATTATTGAAAAGGCAAAAAGTGTAATCTAATAACTAATAAATTACTAGAGATAGATTATATGTATACTAAAAATAGTAGAATGACCTAAATAATATTTAAGAATATTTATTTGTACTATATATGAATTACATGTAAGTATAAATACGCGTAATTACTTAAAATACGTGAAATGTGCTAAAATAATACTAAATGCTTAAAGAAAATTCATAATTAATTAAGGAAAAATCAGGAAAAATCATGAATCATCCAGAATTGGGTTGTGGCAGTTGGGAAAAATAAGAAAAAATTCAGCTAATTAAATTAAGACAACACAAAAGCCAAAAATTAGGGGATAAGGCAATTGTCTTATCCCATTTAATGCACAATAAATCCCACAAAGCCCTATAAATAGTAGGAAAAATCACAGAGCTCATTTGGACAATTTGGAAAGTGAGAAAAATAGAGAGAGATGAAAATTGACAGAAAAATTCGGTTTAGAAAAAAAAAAAAGAAAAACTATGCAGTTAGGGTTTTTAAAGGGAACCCCCACCAGACAAGCAGTTGGGAGTGGACGGCCACTACCACCACACGATGGTGGCAGCGCCCAGGCCGGTCGACAAGGCCACGGCGGCCTGCGGTGGCCAGAGCCACCCAAATCGGTGAGTCCGATTTCCAGCCTGATTCTTGTGTAATTTTGTAAAAATAGTAAATACAACTAGAAAATTATGAATTTTGTTATTCTGAGATATTTTTGTATGTAGTTTGTAGGAAAAATATTATTTTGATGAAAACATGTCCCGTAATATAGGGTCCTTAAGAAATCATACAAAACCGAACACATTTCGGTTTAGAAATAAATGACCTTAGAAGTGTAGTTTGGAGCTCAATTTTTTTTTTTGTAGGATGCTCATGTGATATAGAACAGTGCTATGAAGCCATTTTTTTTTAAAATTAATTTTTGAAATTTTTAAGTTAATTTTTAGCCCTAAAATGATGGAAAAATTGGGTAATTTGGAGTTAATTAGGTGATTAGGATATTAATTACTGATTTAGATAGTAATTAGATGTTTAGGGATGTTAATCTCTGATGTGAAAACTTAATCCTAGTCTATGGAGTGTTAAGTGTAATCAATGAAGGTGTTACGTGGTAAATGTAGAAAAATTAGGAATATGTAGAATTAAAAATTAATAAATATGGAAAAATTAGGTTTAATTAGATAATAAAATAATGAAAATCAAAACATAACAAATCTGAAACAAAATTCAATTTTTGGTAATTATATGAAAAATGTAAAAATTTCTTACAACATGAGTAAATTCGGTATACTAATACGGATTTAAGTATACCGGATGGAATAAAATGCTGACTAGGGGTAGTAATCGTATTTAGGATATCTGGAAATAATGTGGTTAGTTTCACATTATGAGTTGAAACAAATTTCTAGGGTCCGGGTACAAAATAGTACCTAGAAATCGAACTAGAATCTAATTTAGAAATCGATACGGAACCCGAACCTAAACCCAAACCTAGAATAATTATAAAAGACTTAAGACCTAGATAATTAGGTATATTAAACCCTAAACAAAACATAACAATAAGCGTTATAGGATAAAACAAACTTATAATAGTTATATGAAAAGCTGAAACCACGTTTGTGTTATAGGGATGATCGGCGATGGCCTGAGCAAATCGGACCTCGAGTGAGTGAGCGAGGAGTCGAGGTAAGTTGAGATTAATACGATGCTGTATTTTGGAGGCTTAAGATTATGCTTCGTTGTGCTTGTTAGATAGTTGAATGTACGCATGTGCTTGATTATGGGTGATGTTATGACTCTGTTTATTGCTCTAGCACGTATTGTATAGATTGTATGAAATGATTGATCACCCTAAACTGGACTTAATTAAATATCCGACCAGTAATCATAATCGGACATGCATGGTAACCTGTTAGGGGAACTTAGGACTCTCCGGCCAAATACCGACCCCTTCGGAAGGGATAGCACAGGATTGCAAAATGGTCCCTTCTTCATCCTCAGTCGAACTAAGCGACAGGAGAGGAGGTCGCGGCGAGGGTGAAGACAGTGGTTCGAAGGTAGTCGCGGGAAGAGCAAGGTCTCCATTACACAAGCTTGGGTTTGGTTGTGAGCTGTTGCATTAACGGCAACTCCTCAACCCGGATTAGAGCGGGCGCAATTTCTTTAATCTCACGACGGGCCGGACAACGTCGTGCGATGTCATTTGCTTGCACATGCATTGCACCTAATAAGTGATTGAAAACCTTGTTGTATGTATGGTATAGTTTTAAGTCTTCCGTCCTAACTTACTGAGTTGTGGTTGCTCACATCCCTATAGACGTCGTGCAGGTGCTGACTAAGAAGCGGCAACAACTACTCTGAAGCTAGCAACTGCTGGATCCTGGGGAGTGAGGAAAGATATTGAAGAATAAACACATAATTTTAAGTCTAAGTTTTTATTTTAGAATTATTCTTCACTTTCGAATGATGTAATAACTAGGAAATATACTATAGAGAAATATTGTAAACTTTAACTGCAATAACTGAATTATAACATATATATATAATTCCTCACTTTTATAGGTAAATGATTTATTTAAATTATAAACTGTCTACTTCAAAGCGGGTTAGTTGTGGACGCCTTGTGTAGATCAGGTCTAAGATAGCGGTTGTAAGGCCAACTTCTATTTTAGGATGGTTTATACGGTGGGTTGTTACGACTCTGCCGCTTCGGGGCGTGACATATAAGACATCGGTCTGGGTTAAAGAGTCACTCGCTACTACTTCTTACTAAAGGGAATTGATAAAAGTTGAATGATAACGAGAACACTAAGGTTGCTCAAGTGAATAATTCTGTATTAAAAGTTGGATGATTCTGTATACAAGAAAGTTGGGGTTTATATACCCATCCACTAGGGTTACTGATAACTCTTATTTTAAAATACATTTCACATGATGATTTTATAATATTTCCCTTACATTTTTTGTTTTCTTTAAAGAAATTGATACTTAATTGAGTAAAATTTTGATTTCAATGTTTGAGCGTATTCTTGGATTGAAAACAAAGAAAAGGAATCAAGTTTCACTCAATTTGGAGTTCAAATGAATGAGTTATAAAGTTTTGAAGTTACACAGTCTGGGACACAACTGTGTCCTTAGGCTGTATCCATCCAGGAAGATTTGCTAAGGTTGGAAAGTTACACGACCTGGGGACACAACTGTGTCCTAAGCTGTGTCTGGTGACGAAAAAAAGGGACTTTACAATACATTATAAAAGGACTTACTAGGGTTTCGCATAGAAGATTGGACATTCGAAAGAGAAGAGACTTAAAGAGAAGGAGAAGAAAAAAGGCGAAAGCAATACCTAACTTCAAGATGGAAGAGATTTTTCATCAACAAAAGGAGTTTTCACGTTTTATTTCTAGATTTTGTTGCAATTCGTTTTTAGTTTCATTATAATAGCTTAAGATTCATGTATTTAGGATTATGGAACCTAGGGTTTCATGTGACTATTAGATTGATTGATAATTTTCAATAAAGTTTTTATCTTTTCTTGATTCAATTATGTTATTTAATTGTTAATTGATATTTCTAAAGTATTAATCTATGATATTATGCATGATGATTGAGAAATTACATGTATAGTGAGATCTTGACATAATTGGAGAGAATTACATGTATACTTAGAGATATGACACATGTTTCTTTTGGAAAGTTGTTCTTTTGTGTGAGAATTCATTATACATTAATGCGATTCTGAATTATATTACTAAGTATAGAGATTCCGATAAATAATTTAGGATTAGGATTAATATGCTTGAGAAAGGTGTTAATTTTAATTGTGAATCCCTCTGGTTAAGAATAATAGAGATTGAATTGGATACATTTTAAGCAGTCACATGTTAAACACTAGGGGAAATAATTCCTAAATACGTTATTTGCTTTCTTGAAGTTGTTCTTAGTTTTATTGCTTTATAAATTGCTTAATCAAGTCTCATAATTAGGTTAGTTTGTTAATTTTAGTATTTTTAATTCATTCAACTTATCACAATTTCCTAGTTAGATAATAGAGTTAAGGTTAATATTAGTACTCGAAGTCTTTGAGGAATCGACTCGGACTCATATTTGCTATATTAAAACTGATAGGTGCACTTACTTGATATCGGTTACTTTACATGTATGAAAAGACAAAAGGGTATTCTACACTAGGTTACATAAGATATACTAAAAGGGATAAAAAAGACAAAGAATATTCAGTACAGAAAAGAAAGAATCATTCTAAAATGTTGTGTCAAAAGACACATATCGCTTGGAGGCTGGACATCAGGAATATGATACAACATAGGTTGAAACAGGAATGTGTTACAGTCAGGGGTCGACCTGATCTGGATTAAGTCAGGAGCCATTTAGCCTAGTAAAAAGGTTAGCTATCTTAAAGTTAGATATTAGTGGATCAGGTCGGGACCTCAATTTGGCTGGTTATGGGCTATCTTCTAGATTAAGACTTCCCCGTTGGGTAGGAGCATGTTAAACATACATGAGGATCTGGTAAACAGGTTGATTAGGGGTCGGATCGGGATTGGAGTCCTTGTCTTAGTTATGGCTTGGAGTCAGTATTTTCTATGCGAGCTCTTGGAGTCCTTGAGCTTGGCTTCTTGTGATTGGCCTAAGGGGTTGATTCTTATCATCTACTTAGAGGTCGAAAAAATTTGTCCCTAAATTTGAAGCGATTTTTGCTCGTTCTTTTAGGGCTCTTACAAAGTCTTTTTCTATTGGTTGATGGGGAATCAGATCGAACATATTGAAGGTAGAGGAGACACCATAGTCATCAGGCAACTCGATTTGGTAGGCGTTGCGGTTAATCTTCTTTAGGACCTTGAATGAGCCGTTAGCTCGAGGTGATAGTTTGCTTTGTCTTAAGTACAGGAATCGCTTTTGGTTGAGGTGAACCTATACTAAGTCTCTTGGCTAGAAAAAAACAGTTCAGTGGCTTCAGCTACTAATCTCTTGCTGTCTCTAATTGAATTTGGTGATATTCTTTGTTACGGGCTTGTGCAGTTCATGTAGTTCTCAAGCTCAATCAACTCTGGATTGACTCTTTTCAATAACTGCTAGGGTACTGACCATGTCTAAGGGAATGGTTGGGTTAAAGCTACAGACGACCTCAAATGGGGTCTTCCCTATGGACAATTCGATTGTATGCGAACTCTATTACTGGTAGGCACAGATCCCAATCTCTCAAGTTCTTCCCTACAATAGCTCTAAGCAGATTGCTTAGTGTCTTGTTCACCACTTCAGTCTAGCCATCAGTCTAAAGGTGGTTACTACAGCTGAATACTAGTTTAGTCTCAAGTTTCCTCCAAAGAGTCTTTTAGAAATAATTCAAAAATTTTGTGTCCCTATTTGAGACAATGGTCTTCGGTACTCCATGTAGTTGGACAATCTCCTGAAACAATAAATCAATAATATATAAAGCATCGTTAGCCCGATGGTATGGAATGAAGTGCGTCATCTTGCTAAAACAGTCCACTACAACAAAAATAGAATCTTTCACTCTAAATGTCCAAGGTAACTTTAGGACAAAGTCTATGCTGAGGTCAGCCTATAGTAAGGTAGGTGTTGGTAAAGGCATGTACTCTCCATAAGACTCTCTTTTCTCCTTAGCACGCTTATACATTTCACAACGACCAACTACCTTATGGACATCCTTGGCCAGATTAGACCAGTAAAAATTCTCTTTTCACAGATTAACTGTCTTGACCTCCTTAAAGTAGCCTGAAATTCCACTACTATGAGCTTCTTAGACCAACAATTCACTTATGGAGCAGTTTAGAATACATAGCTTGCGGTCTTTGAATATATAGCCATCCTTAAGATAATATCCCTTGACAGCAATTCCGTCCTTGCATTGTTCTATGATAGGGTTGAAATGAGAATTATGAGTATATTGCTTTGTAATTAGTTAGAATCCCAATAATTTTGTTTGTAAAGTGGTCAGTAAGGTTTGCAGTCACAACAAAGCATCGGCGACCACATTTGCACTTCCCTTCTTGTGTCAGATGATGTATAAGAAACTCTTCATGAACTCTAACCACTTAGCTTACCTCTTCAAAAGCTTGTTTCAACTCGTAAGATGCTTTAATGATTCGTGGTTAATGTAAATAACAAACTCTTGTGGCAGTAAATAATATTGCTAAATAGTAAGGGCCAAGTAATCTAATCCTTAGCCACCTCTACTTGGGACCAGTAATCTGATTGTACACTTTTGTCTAAATCCTCCAACGACTTCACTAATATATCTCTGTTATGTATATAGGGCCATGTATAGAATCTACCACACTAATCATTACTTTTCTTGAATATTTATTTTTACTCTCTTATATTCTTCTACATTACTTTTAGGACAATACCCTTTTTATCTTTTCCCTTTTAGGCAAGTTTCCCTAACTTTTGAGTATAAATACCCCTTATATTTGTAACTGTAAACATCAGATTATAATCAATACAATTAAATATTCTTCTTTACGTAAACATTGTTTGTTTACTCTCGTTTTATTTTTATCCTAACTCTTAAGTAAGACTAAGTGGCAAATAATCTCACTGAACCAATTCGTGCATTACATCGAGTTGTGCCGTGAGTTCTCGGAAGTTCCATTAGTACGCCATATCTTTTAGAGCTATTCATGGGTTTTACTTTATTTTCATTCGCTTTCTGTTCTTTCGCGCATTTCCCTATCATCTCTTTAAGCTTCTGGTAAGCTTGGACTTATCTAGCAACCGGTTTTATCTGTTCTTGGCTATGGTTCAAATCACCTATAATGAACTTCTCCAGCAAAGTTACATAATTTATTGTTTAGATTAATTTTCTTGTCAATTTCTATACACATATGAGTTTAAACAAGAACTGATTCGATGTGACCTCAAGATTGTGATGTAAGAGTATTTAGTGTAGCCATACTGGCTTTCTTAGGAATAGGATCAAATGATTAACATATTTTTTTATCTAGCTCATTACCGATGATTTTCTTTTCAATCTCTATGGAATTATTATCGGTTTGGAAATTGACTTAGTTGTAGGTGGAATTGGCACAACCTTGCTAACATACTTACAAACTTTCTCTATTTCCTTAGATGCATTATCTTAGATGTTTTCATAATATGGTTCAATTTTAAAAGAATTCTCTACTATGCTATTTTCTTGGACAATATGTGAGACTTGGGTTGTGACATATCTCTCTTATTTAACAAGCAATTTAGGAATTCCTAAGGTATCAAAACGATAGTTAATGTATTTAAGTTGGCGACTCATTGTACTTAACATAGTCATAACTTTATCACTCTTTGAAATAAATTGCTAAAAAAAAAAATTATTGAAAATGGATTCCATGTTATTGATATTTAGGTGTGTAATGAAAGTAAAATTTTTTTCTAGGTCCTAAGAAAGGACATTAAAGTCAATTTCTTAAAAAAAAAAAAAACAAGATAATAGGCTCTGGGAAGAAACCTATTATTCGGCTTTGATATCGAATTTGATGTTAGACAGCAGAAGTGAAAATTATAAAAGAATGAAAAAACAGGGAAAGCGTGGAAATCAATAAGAAAAATTGATCTAAGCAATTTTTTTTTTTTTAATGAAAGATTAACAAAACTTGGAAAATGTTTAGCAGTCTTACACCACTAGATTCAGATGATAGCTTTATGCTATTGGTGAATTGTATGGCCTCACATTATACAATAAAATTTTAATAGTCTCATACTATTGATGGGAAAAATGAAAACCTCATACCATTAGTGAAAAAGAAAAAATATCATACCAATTCAAAAAAATAATTATATTTAATATTTAATCACTCTCCCATTTAATTAATTATACGTTTTGCCTATTTATAGACATAAGAAGACCTAACATTCTAAGAAATTAAATTTTAATAAATCTAGAAAATAAAAGATTTCATATTTTGAATAAAAGATATCTATCTAACTAAATCTTAAAATAAAAGATATTACTAATATCATATCTACTCTTTTTTTATCTACATTACACACCTAATTGAATATTGATTTTTGTTGTTGCCAAATTAGGTTTATGATTATTCATTTTTTTCCCCACCTATATTACAATTTAGAGGAATAGGGGATTATTTAAATTTAATCTATCCTATTAGGAGACTAACACTACTAGACTATAACGACTTTAATTTCTATGATTATTGAGATCATTACACACATACACACACTCTCTCTCTCATGTAATATATAATTTCCCCCATAAGTTTTTATTCTAATTAATCCCATCTAGTGTTATTTCCCAATTGATCTTGATTAGAGATGAGTGTATAATCTCAGGTTAATCATATTAGATTTGATATGTTTGCAGATTAGATTTATTGGACTATCATTAAGGTATTATGATAAGTTTCCCAGCAGGTAACTTAAATATTAGAATCTACTTCAACTATATTAACTAAAACCTTGTGTATTATTTTTGCAATAGGAATTTAGAGGGTTGCATATTATAGTATACAAGGTGAACACACCTAACTGAATATTGATTTTCGTTGTTGCCAAATTGGGTCTATGATTATTCATTTTTTTCCTAACTATATCACAATTTAAAGCAATGGAGGATAGTTTGAATTTAATCCATCATATTGGAAAACTAATACTACTGGACTACAACGACTTTAATTTCTATGATTACTTGATTAGAAATCCAAAATTAGAATTAATCAATGTACTTTATCTCTAAAATCAGAATTAATCAATTCACTTTTATCGAGTGCAATAACTATTTAGAATGAAAACTCACAAATTTATTCATGTATTTTGAAAATTGCCTGTTTCATTTACAGATAAAATAACAAAGGAAGTTCCAAATGGGCTTAAAGCCCAACAGTGATGGAATGCTTCACAATTATGACGATCATGTGCAAAAGACTATCCAAGTTTGCAATGCAGAAATTAGGGGAAAAAAAAAATCTATACGTGGATAAATAAATTAATATAAAAATATCTAAATTATGAAAACATATATTAGTATTTATACTAACGTTAAAAAAGAAAGCTCATCAAAACTTGTTAGCTCTTGATCGATAGTTTAAACTAAAAAGAAATAGGTCCTTTTATCTTTGGTATTGTTTACATCCACCATTAACAAAGAATAAAAAGTGATAAAAGGACATTGAAAAACTTGGTCTTGTTGGGCTCTATGGCCAGCGGTGAAATACATTACGTAATAAGTCTATAACACTATCAACCATATATTCCTAAATGAAAATATGGATTCGATCATGATAAATCAAGTATGGATATTACCAATAGTCTTAATTTTATGTTGATATTTGAGCGGATTTTGTATGCACCAACTGATGGCTAAGATAGTAATTACGAAGATATTATGAAATCAAACAACACGATTTCTTGATATGGAAAGCTAGAAATAGAACTAAGTAATAACAATCACGATGGATATAGGGTTTCTCTCTCACACGATTTCTGGTGCAATCGATATTAAATATCTTCTCATACGATATCTGTCGCAACATCCTAAATTAAGCATGGTCTTCCTAGCTTATTGTCAATATGCAAATTACAACTCTACAAAGAATCTTCTCCTCCACAGCACAAGAATAATGATGGATCCTGCAGGATAAATTAACTAAACACCTCCTCCTCGCCCTTACAGCAGGACCATGATACCCATAATTGGTATTTGATCCGAGTTGATTAAAGGAGATCCCGGAGATTTGAGAACAAACTTTAATAATGGGGGAATGATGTAGAATAGGAAAAGCAAGTACATCTTATTTTATTTTATATGATTTAAGCTAGATATAATTTCATTATTATTCTTTATTTGATTAGAAATAGCTTCTTAGTTTTAGAATTTAGTTAGATTGGTATGTTATGTTGATGATCTCTAGTCTCTTTAAAAATTAGTTTACTAAAATACTATTTTTTTTAGCCCACAAATATGCAAAGTCTTTAATTAATATATGAATGAAGAGATTGAACGAAAAGAAAAAATTACTTTCTCTTGAAATCAATGTGATTCCTTTTCTCCCTTAATGTAATGCAATTATAGATTATAGTATACCATGAGGTTATACAAATTATCAGTCTGTGGCTATCAATTACTTTTAGGCTTATCTTTATTTCTTAAAAGTAACATATTAGCACTCATAGTGAATTAACAAAAAGATGAAAGAATAAATGTGGTGATAATAAAAATGGAATTTGATTTTAGTTACTTCAAGAGAACTACTTTTCAAATGGTACTATACCACTTTTTTATATTGAAACTTGTTTATTTATTTTTATTGACATTATCTTATTTATAAAAATACATCTTAATCTATTAGTTTGTTATAAGTAACTAACTTTTCCTTCAATATAGCTATTAAAACTATAATTATTATTTAGTAAAAAATATTAACTTCTATAAAATTATACAATTATCTATTAATTATTTATATTTATACTACTACTATATATTTGAACCATAACAATTTTCTCATATATTCAAAACAACTTTATCCTTAAGATTGAAATAAAAAGAGGACGATCTTAAAAATTTCCAATTACAACATCTGGAGATCTTGTATACCATTCTCCTAAAACTTGTTTAATCCAAACAATGTGAAAAAAAAATTTTGTATGAACTTCACCAAAAGTCGTAACAAAGATACATACTTTCCTTCCATTCAATGCATCAAGAAGGAAGTATGATTTATTGGTCTTGTAACTATCTTCATTAGTACTTTTGAAAATAGCATAAGGTATAACATGACTTGTTGTCTTCTTAGCAAATTGAATAATTTGATCTTTGTTGTCTATCTCAGCTAATTCATAACTTGGTGCACAACTTTTACCAATTGGAACACATGAAATAGAAATTTCAGCATTTTTGTATATAAGACTCTTCACAAAGTCTATATGGTCTACATTGTCCTCTTAAGTACAAAAATTTATCGAGTCTTTATTATTTTTACATTCAACCTCTACTAACTGCTCTTCCTTCATATTCTCTTTTTTGCCTAATTACTTCATCTTCACAAGTGAACTCCTTTTCTTAATTAAAATGCATACGAGGCATGAACATAGGTGCTAAAATAGTTACTTTTAAAATGTTATAGAAAATTGGAAGAATGGGATTTTTATAGGTAGGATGAAATATAGATGAAAAATAAAGAGGCAAAAAATATAATGTTTGTGTGGTTTGTCCATCGTATAAAAATCGATTTAAGAGATAATCATATTCAAAGGATCTGACCCTAATCATGAGTTTCTTTACAAAGTTGTCTTATGTTGAAAATTGTTTGAATTGTTTTATGCATGTGTACCATTAGGAAGTTTGCTCTTTTATCGCAAATTAGGATAATTGAATGAAATGTTTTTCTTCTATTTGATGAAAGTAAAAAAAAAGTTCAATGCTAAACATCTATTCTAAAGAATTAGCACTAGAAAATCATGGTATGTCTACTATGATCGCGTTGATTTCTTGTGTTGAAAATACAAAAAATAGAGTCTTGAAATGGATCATAAAAAGTACTTTAGAATCTTAAATTATTAATTTTAGAATTGAGTAATTCTAAACAAAATGCAAGATCACTCATAACATTTTTTTTTTATCTCTTTTTGAACATAAGTTAGAATGGAAATCTTGATCTTACAATGGCGAGACGAAACGAGAACACTAAATGTTAGCACTCGTAAGTCCTATTCAATTGTGAATAATAGTGTGGATATTGATATGATGTATGATATTAGTGAATTAATGAAAAGATAAAAGAATGAATACGATAAAAATGAAAATGAAATTTGATTTTGATTGTTTTGAGAGAACTACTCTCTAAAGAGTATAAAACCATTATTTTAGATTAAAACTTGTCTATTTATTCTTATTGACATTAAAATACATCTTAATTTATTAATTTTTTACAAGTAACTAACTTTCCCTCCTAATATATCTACTAAAATTACTATTACAATCTAGAAAAAAATACTAATTTCTATAAAATTGTTTAATTTTCTATTGATTTATTTATATTTATATTATTGCTATATATTTGAATCATAACATAAAATATTTTAATTTATTTTGTGACATTTTTTAGTATCCTTAGTATATTTATTATTTAGATTATTTTTTCTGAATAAATGTTTGAATTTTCCGCAATTTTCAAGCCATCTATTACTTACTTCTACTGACCTATATCATCCAGCAGCAATGGATTCTCCTTAATTCCATGCCGAATGTATTCCAAGTTCACATGGTTGGGGATGGATTTTTTTTTAAATAAGTTTGAGAGTTTTGTTATTTGTAACATTTCATTAGTAATATATTTTAATTTATAATATTTCTTCTAATCACTTAAACATTTTCAGCAATAAAATTTATTTTCATTCATTATGTCGCAAAGAAGCATTTCTTTTAATTTGTGAAAAAAACGAGGTTACTTAATAGAGGGTTTGCGACTTGCAGGCCATATATGACTTAATATACAGAATAACCTAAATGTTAGCATATAATAATATATTTCCATAATTTAAACCGTAGGTTTCTTTCTAAACAACATATCATCTTTTAGGTATGTAATTTCAATATTTTTCCCTTTTTCATGTCTTTTAAACAAAAAAGGAAAAAAATGTCCTTTATACAAAAGGTTGAAACATTTATATGACGCACTATGACAACAAAAATTATTGGCATTAATAATATTACATTTTTATTTTACCTAATTTTGACTGTTTTCAAAATAAAATGTGATTTCATATAAATATATGAACACTGTATAATATCATATAAGACTATTATTTATAATATACATTGTTATGATTAAATAATAATTTTTCTGGGTAAGGATAAATAATTATTTATCATACTACGTTTATAACATTTTATTAGACATTAGCTTGATAACATATTAATTGCGACAATACTTTCCGTATCTTTTGTTATGTCAGCTTATTAGGGAATGTCATAATTGATACTGTCAGTTTTCTTTTCTTTTTTTTTTTTTTTTTTTTTTTTATGGAAAACATGAAACAGAAGCAAAAATATATTGACATCGGCTCAAAATATGCAAAAACATTTGCTGGTGGAACAAAAAAATAAAAAATAAAAAAGTTCATCTTCGTTAAGTGGTTGAGTTTTTCCTGCCAGCCGACTTGCCTTACTCCCTTTGGATTTGCTTCCAGTTTATAGTCTTCAAGTCGTAGCACATTTTCCCCACGAGCCAAAACAACAATCATAAACTTAATTTTTACGACAATTTATAGAATTTAGTACCAAACATCAATAGTTGATTTGATTCCTCATCGTTCTGCTTCAACTTCGGATAAACCCATTTTTGGGCAATAATTGATTTGATTCCCCAATAGAAGCCCCCAATAACCACAGAAAATATCAATTCTCCCTCCAACCCCCACCCCACCACCCCCCACACCACTCCATAATCCAATGACTTCTATGGTTCCTAATAATGCTTCCAGTTAATTGCACTCCACCAATTATATTTATTTTCACATATCCTTCCTCTAAGGGTATTGATCGTCTAACGGTTGTGAACATTGTTCTACGCTTTCTAGCAAACAGCCAAAACTTGCGAGCTTTTACACAAATTTGTTTGTTGAACTTAAAAGTTATCTACAACTTCCCCTCGTTGACGAGAATTTCTTTACGATCTTATCAGGATCATCCATATTGTCAAGGCAAACGGTACATCTCTCAAGAGGATTGGGACTTCATGGATACTTTTTCTTCACGTGACAACTTGCTCCAGTCCAGTCTCTTACTGTGAAGTTCTACGAGTAGTACTAATATATTATACAGATAAATGAATAGTATATAAATATTAATAAAAATTTAATATATAAATAAATATATTTTTTAAAATAATACTATTTATACTTCTATTTATTAAAATTTTATTATTATTTATACTCCAGTTGCTATCTATATAGACATTAAATTCTTTCGAGGACTCTCTTTGCTAAACAAATAAGATATTGATGAGCAACTTCTATGTACGTGATCAATTTCTTCATTTGGCTCTTGACATCCTAGGTATATAGTGTTTGCAAATATATTCTCTTTTTCTTTTTCTCTTTTATAAATAGAGGTATATAAATAGATTTTAACTCGCTGGTCACTCATTTAACTTATTTTTAAAACGGGTAATAGTCAAGATTTTTTAACTCATTTAAAAGTGGGCTAAATTAATCTAACCCGTTTAACCCTTAGATCAAAGTGGGCTGGTTTGAGTCAATCTGTTTAATAAATTTATATTTTTAGCCTGCAGGTCACTCGTTTAACCCATTTTTAAAACGGGTTAGGATCAAGATTTTTTAGCTTATTTAAAAGTGGGCCAAATTAATCCAGCCCGTTTAATCCTTGGATTAAAGTAGGCTTGTTTAATAAATTTATACTTTTAATCCGCGGATTAATCCATTTAATCTACTTTTTAAACGGATCAATCCGTTTAAGGTTAATATTTTTTAATCCATTTAAAAACGAGTTAAATAAGTTTGACCCATTTAACCTACAGGCCACAATAGATTGAATCGGGTTAACCCATTTTATCCGTTTGTACACTTCTATTTACAGGCTACTATCGCAAGAATGCCAAAAAATAATTTGATTTTGCAGCTTAAACATGCAGTCCATATCCTATGCCTTGAATTGTCAGATTGTTCTTCACATGCACCACTTTTCATTTGTCTATAGAGATTGACTAAGGGCGTCAGTTTGTCTTGTTGTCAACTTTATTATTTACTTACCCGATTGAAAAAAAAAGTGGGAAGAACCTAATCGTTTGTTGTATGAAACCCCATTGAAGAGGGTCCCATAATAGTCTTATACACTGTGCAGTTAGATAAACGTGTGTAGGGTCCATTTCCAGCATTAGCAAAGGATAACATGATTAGAATTCAGTGATCGATCAGCCCATATAATAATCACTTTTACCCAACTAACACTCTGCTTTTTTGGAATCAACCTGTAATCATTTACCTTAACAAACCGATGATGAACCATGGAAGCAATGTAAGTGGTATTACCAAATCATGAAGGAAACAACTAACTATGTCAGTTTCTTGACCGATGAAAAGTAATTTTATGGACCATGGGTTAACTCCAAAATGAGAAACGGCAAGGGGTTAAGAATTTATAAGATGGAATTCAACCAAGATCGAAATAAGATTAATAAAAATATTATAATATAGTTTATATTTATTTATAAAATAATAAAATTATTTACATTATTAAAATTTAAAAGTTAATAACTTTTTACAATTTACTTTTTGTTTCTTGGATCCAAATTTCTATTTTTAGTAAATTGATACATTTCCTTGAAAAAAAAAAAGAAAATAGTATATTTCAATAAAAAAAAAAACCCATTAGATCCTATGAAAACCAAGTTAAATCGGCTAGGTCAATTTAGATAAACTAGAATTACTATAATTATAAATATTAAAATCGTGAATCATATATACGATTTTATAAGTTTATAGTTTTATGATATTTTTTTAATCAAAATAAATATAAAATCAGGTAAGTATATATTTTTAATAGAATTATGAATTTTGACGTACGATTCTATAAGTTTACGATTTTACTGATTTTATACGATTTTATATTATTTTCTCAATTATTATACGTGTTTAAAGTAATAGTAAAATTATGATTTTAATAACCATAATTGTGATCAAGGGTCAAAGCAATGTCTTAGGCCAGTTTTATGAAATGGATCGTTTTAGACTAGGTGAATCAATGGGGGCTGACCACACTTACAAAAAGTTCACGACTAAATCCAATTGTAAGTTTTATCAATGGCGTTGAGCTTGCCTCTTAAATTTATACGAGTAAAGATGAAAAAAAAAAAAAAATAAGAGTAAAATGGCTATACCGGAATGTAAAAAAAGCACGGGGACTCGACTGTCGGCTTGAGTAATCCACCAACGGCAACTTTATCGGTCGCCCAGGCCATAGGGGCTCGCTTGGGCCTTTCAGCTCTTTCATATATATATATTATGTTTTTGTTGTGTAAATTATTTCCTTTATTGTATTCGAATCAAAATTCTTGTTGCTTTATATATGTAAAATTATATGTATATGGGATAAAGTGAAGATTGCCATACAAATCTTACGTGATTGAATTATGGAAATAGTGCGTTAGAGTGGTTATGAGAACCTTTTATTTTGTTGTTACATTAGTAGACGGTTTACATGATTATTCGCTTCAATTGTTCTTGTGAATCTTGCTCTTTCTTTTCTATTTATTTATCTCGTGTATACTGTATGTGATTCACAGTCATACCAAATCAGATTCTTGGTAAATACCATAACATATTCGAATTTAATCAAGATGGAGTAGAATTACAACGAAGTTAGAGTGACTTTGATTAAAAGAAAAATATAATACTATAGTTAGATTAGATATATGTAAATAATAATTAACTAGCTAGTAATGGAGTCATAATAGTTGTACTGTAGTAGCGACAATATTTAGACGATATTTGGTTGGAGATAAACTGGTTTGGAGTATTTTATATTCACTCTTTCAATGTAAAGGAGTAATTATTATTATTATTGTTGACAAGGTGCTTTGGGTGGGAACTTCTCAGGCCCAATTAGATTTGCCAAGCCTTACTTCGCTAGGCTCACCTCTATAGGCCTAGTAGCTTAGGCCCATAAAAAACTGTAATGACTATAAACTATAAGGATAAAATAGCTACATCCTAAATATTAGAAACATATCGGACACAACGGCTCTACTCTTCCACACTTGTGGGAGAAGATCTCTCCTACCAACTAATTTCCAACAGTTGGCTTCATTCCGCTATAAATACCAGACATCTACCTAACAGTAACCGTCTCTATAAACTATGTATTCTAAGCTTGTGTACTTAATATTCTATTCCACAAAAAGTTTATTGTTGACTTAAATATTAGAGTAGCTACGTCCAACAATCCTCCAGCGTCCCTTCACTATGCATTATTTTGCAAGCTCAGTACGTGCAAGCCTTAATCAACTATCGGCAAGAACTAAGGAATGATATTTGGCGCTGTCTATGGGAAAGAGAATTCCTACACTTGAAATCCTAAACACACTAAACACATAACTTGCATCAAGCCTTTCTACATTATGTCTCAGCGCATAGAGCAAGGAAATCAATAGTTGTCAAACAATCAACCTAGGGGCAACTAGCCCCACCTAAGAACTATGTTAGAAGAATGCTTAGAGCATGTAGAGAACCTTGTTGAGTAGTATGCTAAGTAGAACAGGGAGCTCCGAGCTCGCTTGGAAAAAGTAAAGTGCCACAGCAAAGAAATTGACCACCTCGAAGCTTTGGATGCCCATATTGGGTAGGACAACATCTAGTAACAGCAGTCGAATGGAAGGAATCAGCAACCCGATTTGGCGCTGCGATGGTAGCCAACAAAGTCCATAGCCATCCGCGACCAAGCTTAGGCTAGCAATGAGCAGGAAGCTAACTCGCAGGGAGTTTAAGTTCATTCAGCTGTACGATGAGCTCACCTGGCAAACAACACCAACCTAAACAAGCTCCGTGCAATGGTAAGGCCGCTCTTCGAGTAGTAGGGGAGCAAGCTTGCTGGCAATACAAGGCTGGTCGCCAGCAACAAGACCCCCTTCACCAAGGGTGTCCAAGACGAAGTACTGCCCCCCTAATAGCAAACTTCCATCTCTAAACCAATATGATGGCATGAGCCACCTCGATGACCATCTCCTCCAATTCCGTACTCTCATGAACCTTCATGGTCATGGAAATGCCATACTATGCAAGGCTATCCTAACTACGCTAAGGAAAGCAGTATGGAATGTGATTTAACCACTTTCTCGACAATTTGATCAGCTCCTTCTATGAGCTGACTAGGAAGTTCAGCCTCCATTTCAAAGTTAGCACGCCTTTATCCAAGGACATTTCGTCCTTGTACTTGGTAAGGCACGAGGGTTGTAAGCCCCAAAGTTAAGCCAATTGACCGTAGGATTGAACTTAGAACATAAGGTTTTGAACGATCGGTTAAGGAATTCGATCAAATCTCAAATTATAAACTATTGAGAGAAATATTAGTAAAAATAACCCCGTAAACTTGAATTTAAGAAAATAATTAATAAAATTAGAGGCTATAAAATTTTCAAATTTTAAGCATAATAATTGTTAATTACTGAAGAGGCAAAAAATGTAATCTAATAACTAATAAATTACTAGAGATAGATTATATGTATACTAAAAATTTCAGAATAACCAAAATAATAATTAGGAATATTCACATGTACCCCACATGTATTTACGCGTAGATAAAAATATGCGAAATTACCTAAATTGGCCAAAAACTTAGCAAATAATTAAAGAAAATTATAAATTAATTGTGGAAAAATCAGAAAAAAATTAGAAGAGTGTGGAATGATGCAAATTTGGTCGTGACAAGTTAGAACCTGAAAAAGAAAAATCAACCAATTAAATTAGAACAACACAAAAGCCAAAAATCAAGGGATAAGGCAATTGTCTTGTCCAATTTAATGCATAATAATTACACTAAAGCTCTATAAATAGTAAGAAAAATTCAGAAGCTAATTTGGACAGATACAAATAAGAGAAAATTAGGGAGAGGCGAAAATTGAGAGAAAAATTTGGTTTAGAAAAAAATTAGAAAAAACTGTGTAATTAGAACTTTCAAATGGAACCCACACCAAACGAGCGGCTGGGAGTTGACGGCCATCACCACCACATGGTGGTGGCAGCGCTCAGGCCGGCCGACAAGACCACGGCGGACGGCGGCCGGCGGGGGCCGAAGCCACCCAAATCAGTGAGTCCAATTTCTAGCCCGATTCTTATGTAATTTTGTAAAAATAGTTAATATTATTAGAAAAATATAAATTTTGTTATTCCGAAATATTTTTGTATGTAGTTTATAGGAAAAATATTATTTTGATGAAAATATGTCTCGTGATATAGGGTCCTTAAGAAATCGTACAAAACTGAGCATGTTTCGGTTTAGAAATTAATGACCTTAGGAGTGTAGTTTCGAGCCCAAAATTTTTGTGTAGATTACTTAGATGATATAGAATAGTGCTATGAAGCCTGTTTTCAAAAATTAATTTTTGAAATTTTTAGATAATTTTTAGGCCCTAAAATGAGGCATAAAATGAATAATTTAGGGTTAATTAAGCAATTAAATAGTTAATTACTGATTTAGTGAATAAGTATATGTTTTAGGATGTTGAAATCTGATGGAGTATAATACTTGTAGCATTTAGGGTGTTAGATATAATTATTAGGTTAATTATGTAGTAAATGATTAATAGGAAAAAATAGTTAACTTTAAGTTAATTTTGTAAATTAGGAAAAATATGAGTAAAATCTGATTTAGGATGAATTTAGACATTTTGAAATGATAATTGATGTTTAGGGATGGTAATTAACGTGATAGAAATATTAGAAGTGCATTATATATATAATAGGCAATAACACATTATATGTAATTTTTGGAAATATACTAATAGAAAATATTAGAATAAAAATTGATATTATGATAATAATAAAAATATACAATAAATCTGATGGGAAACTTGAATTTATGTAATTATATGAAAAATGTAAAAATTTCTCGCATTATGAGTAAATTCGGTACACAAATAAGGATTTAAGTGTACCGGATGGAATAAAATACTAATTAGAGGTAATGATGGTATTTAGAAGTAATGTGATTAATTTCACATTATGGGCTGAAACGGATTTCTCGGGTTGGAATCTAAAACAGTACTTAGAAATCGAATTAAAAACCTAATTTAGAAATCGATGCGAAAACCGAACTTGAACCTAACCCCAAACCTAGAATAATTGTAAAAGACTTAATACCTAGATAATTAAGCATATTAAACCTTAAACAAAACCTAACAATAAGCGTTATAGGATAAAATGAACTTATAATATTTATATGAAAAGCTGAAACCACGTTCGTGTTATAGGGATGATCGGCGATGGCCTGAGCAAATTGGACCTCGAGTGAGTGAGCGAGGAGTCGAGGTAAGTTGGGATTAATACGATGTTGTATTTTGGAGACTTAAGATTATGCTTGGTTGTGTGATTATTGGTCGTATATTTGATTAAGTCTAGTTTAAGGTGATCAATCATTTCATACAAATCATACAAAACGTGCCAGAGCAATAAACAGAATCATAGTATCACCCATAATCAAGCACATGCACATATCCAACTATCTAACAAGCACAACCAAGCATAAACATGCATGGCAACCCGTTAGGGGAACTTAGGACTCTCCAGCCAAATACCGACCCCTTCGGAAGGGATAGTGTAGAATTACAAAATGGTCCCTTCTTCATCCTCAGTCGAACTAAGAGACAAGAGAGGAGGTCGCGGCGAGGGTGAAGACAGTGGTTCGAAGGTAGTTGCGGGAGGAGCAAGGTCTCCATTACACAAGCCTGGGTTTGGTCGTGAGCTGTTGCATTAACGGCAACTCCTCAACCCGGATTAGAGCGACCGCAATTTCTCTAATCTCACGACGGGTCGGACAACGTCGTGCGATGCCATTTGCTTGTATATGCATTGCACCTAATAAGTGATTGAAAACCTTATTGTGTATATGGTATAGTTTTAAGTCCTCTATCCTAACTTACTAAGCTGTGATTGCTCACATCCCTATAGACGTCATGTAGGTGCTGGCTAAGAAGCGGTAAACCACTACTCTGAAGCTAGCAATTGCTGGATCCTGGGGAGTGAGGAAAAACATGTGAAGAATAAACATATATTTTTAAGGTTTAAGCTTTTACTTTAGAATTTTTCATTTCCGAATACTGTAATAACTAGAAAATATATTACAGAGAAATATTGTAAACTTTAATTACAATAATTGAATTATAGCATATATATATATATTTCCTCACTTTCTTAGATTAATGATTTATTTAAATTACAAACTGTTTACTTTAAAGCGGGTTAGTCGTTGACGCCTTGTGTAGATCAGGTCTAAGATAGCGGTTGTAAAGTCAACTTCTATCTTAGGATGGTTTACATGATGGAGTTGTTATGACTCTGCCGCTTCGGGGCGTGATAGAGGTTAGGTACACCCGAGCAAAAAAATTTGCGTTAGCCATTGTCATTATTGCCAGACAGCTAAGACCCTACTTCTAGGCATACCGGGTGATTGTACTCATAGACCAGCTACTATGCACCATGTTGCAGAAACCTGATGCATCTAGACGGATGATGAAGTACATAGTAGAACTGAATGCGTACGGAATCTAGTACCAGCTATGAACGGCTTACAAGGCTCAAGTCTTAGCCAACTTCATGGTAGAATATATCGAAGAAGAAAGACTGCTGGGTGATGACAAAATGGCTTAGACTCTCCACGTTGATGGATCATCCACCACTAGAGGTGGAGGTGTAGGCCTTATAATAATCGGCTTGCATAAGGTCACCATTTGTTATGCCCTTAAGTTCGGGTTCGATTCCAACAATAATGAATCCGAATACAAGACCCTTATCGCGAGATTGAAGTGGGCCAAGGAGATTAGGGTTGAGTAGTTGTGAATATTCTCAGACTCTATGCTTGTTGTACAATAGGTCCAGCGTGAATATGAGGCTAGGGATAGCACCATAGCCAGGTACTTAGAGAAGGCGAAAGGGCTCCTAATGGACTTTCCCTCTTGGTACATTGAGAAAATCACTCAAATGGAAAATTCAATAGCTGACTGGCTATCCAAGTTGGCCTTTACTGGCATGCGAAAGCCCAAGATGAAGGAAAGCAAGATCTTCATAGAGTACTTGCCCGAAAAAAGCATGGCTCCAAGCTCCATTGAAGTTCTAGAACTGACCATGGTAGTACCAAAGTCAAGTTGGATGGATGCCATCCGGAGCTACTTCGAGGAGGGAACATTGCCAGAAGATAGGAGGGAGTCAAAGAAGCTTAGGTACCACACCACCAATTATACACTAATTGACAATGTCCTATACCGTAGGGGAATAGGCCTCCCCCTCCTTCGGTGTCTTCGAGAAAGGGAAAGATTGCATGTTATGGAAGAGCTGCATGCTAGAGTGTACAGTAATCATATCCAGTCCTAAGCCCTATACCTTCGGGTGCTACGGCTCAAATATTACTGGCATATCATGAGGTAGGATGCAAATGACGTAGCCTAAAAGTGCTCGCAGTACCAGAAGCAAGCCTTAATCAGTCATACACCCAACACCGTGGTCCAACCTTTGATAAGCCCATGGTCGTTTGCCCATTGGGGGATCGATATCCTCAAGGCCTTCTTAAAAGCATTAGGAGGACAATAGTTCATAATTGTTACTGTGGACTACTTTACGAAGTGGGTGGAGGTCAAAGTCGTGGCTAGAATCACGAAGAGGAGTATAGAGACATTTGTCAAAAAGAACATTCTCTTTCGTTTTGGAGTCCCCTATACACTGATCATGGGCAATGGTTGACAATTTGATAACCCTAAGTTCAGAGAGTTCTACATCAAGCACCACATCGTCGTACACTTCACTTCAGTTGCCCACCCCCAATTGAATGGACAGGTAGAGCTGACCAATCGGGTCATTTTAGATACCCTTAAGAAGCGCGTGGACTGATTTCATGGCACTTGGACCAATGAGCTACCTAACATCTTGTAGCGATACAGGACCATATATCACACTTCGACGAGCGATACCCCCTTCCTTCTGGCTTTCAAGTCGAAAGTTTTCCTCCCTATCGAACTTAAACTCCTCAATATCCGGACTTGAAGTTTTGATGCTGCCCTGAATGACTCATTGTTGTAGGCAAGCATCGATGCAATTGAGGAAATCAAAGACCTCGCTGCTGCTCGGGTTACTGCATACCAATATTGAATCGCCTGGTATTACAATCAGAAGGTCCGACATAATGAATTCAAGGTCAATGACCTAATGTGTCGAAAATTGGAGGCCATTGGTTTATGAGAAGGCTAGGGTAAGTTAGCCCACAATTAGGAGGATCTGGTTAGAGATAGGGAGAAACTAGGTAATGGAGCATATAGGCTAGAAAGATTGGATAGCGAGCTTATCCTATGCACGTGGAACGTTGACAATCTACGCCTCTACTTTGACTAAAATTTTATCATATACTGTTTTATTTTCAATTTGAGTTGAAATAAAAAGCTCTTAATTGATTGCATACTTCTCTCTCTCTCTCCTTTTGTTTCTATCGCTTTGCCAGCCTTTCAAAAAGGCACACGAATAGTTACTCAAGTAGGCTAGAATATCACTGACCTAATCCCCTTAGGGTAACCTCAATAAGGGAAAACACCTCTTACACAGAAGAACTCCCATGAATTGGGCAAGTTGGAACGCCACCGACCTGACCCCCTTAGGGTAATCTCGATAAGGGAAAACACCTCTTGCATAGAGAAACTATCACAGATTGAGCAAGTAGGAACGCCACCGACCTAACTCCCTTAGGGTAACCTCAACAAAGGGAAACACCCCTTGGATAGAGGAACTCCTACGAATCGAGCAGGTCAAAACACCACTGACCTCACCCTCTTAGGTGCAAGGGGAAACACCCCTTGTACGGAGGAAACCCCCCCAACAAAATCATGACTAAGGGTCCACAAAGCTTATAGAGAGAATAGTGAAAGACTTGAAAAACTTCATTTATTTGTTCTACACTTTTATTTATAGAGTAAAGGCCGGCATCCCGGCCTTGAAAAAAAAATAAAAACTATAAAACCTCGTTACCGCCTAAGATCAGCTAGCTCGAGTAACTCTGAAAAATCCAAGGCATCAATTTGCTCTGAGCGCTGATTCGCAGGCACTTTAGTTGGTAGGCCTTAAGTCGTAGAGGAGCATGAGACATGTGAATCAGGAGTGGTAAGACCCCCCGCAGGCAGATTTTCCCTAAGGACGACTTTTGAGGCATCCTCTTGCTAAGTTGCCTAAGCGAAGCCAGATGTAAAAGTGCCTTCCCCTCTAGTTAGGGCCTCCCTCTTCTCGATGAACGTGGGGGAGTCTAGAAAATCCAAGAAGCTTAGGTCTAGATCTAGATAATGGGAGAGGATTTCTCTCCTGGTGAAGCGAGCGAAATTAGTAAATAGGTCCTCCAACTCCTCTAACTACTCTTCAATAGCCTTATAGTCAGCAACTGCCTTCTTCGTGGCTCCCCCCTCTTCATCTTGGAGATGATCTCTTCTATCTCCAAAACCTTGCCTTGTAGCTCCCCAACCTTTTGCTTTAGAGTAACCTTTGAGCCGGCCAGCTTGAGTGACGTAGCCTTAACACCTTCAAATTTGGATGCCTTCATTGCTAGCTCGATCTTTAGCCTGGCCACGGAAGCCTTTAGCTCGTCATTCTCTTTTTTTATTTTAGCCCTAACTATGCCCTCTTCCTCCAGTCGTTGAGAGAGATGAGCTTTTGTCTTCTGCTCATTCACTAGCTAAGCCTTTAGTTTTGTGACCCTCTAGGCATCCCTTTCTACTTTGCCCCTCTCTTACTTTGCATGCTTGAGCCGTGCTTGAAGCCCTGCCACCTGCATAACAGAGCGGCAAAGGCGCTTATTAGCTTAAGCAAATTTTCTTAAGTACATCCTGCTAGAAGCCTCCACCTCTAGCAGGTACTTGTTTTTCTGATGTAACTCCTCCTACAATCTAGTTACCTCTCTCTAGGCGGCATGGGACTTGCTTATCTTGAGGAACACTTGGCCATGGTACTGTAAGACGAAAATAGAATGTATAAGTTAGTACCAGATGCTAAAATGCAACACCACAACAGCATGGAAGACCAACCTACTGCATTAGGGTACTTAAGTCCCTTACAATTTGTATGGGGTCACTCGCACCCTCTTGGGAGATCCTTTCCAGCACAGCCCAATCACCAAGGGTGTAAGACCCCATTGAAGCTTGGTAACTAAGGGTCTGGTGGTGTAACGTCAAGTTGCTAGTATGGACCCCCCATTTTGGCTGTAGGATCTTTCCCCGGGCCTTCTTCTCCATCTCAAAGGCCTCCCTATTCAGCGCCTTGTCTAAGGAAATGTGCGATGTTTCGATGAATGAGTCTGCTCCCATCCCCATCTTTTGAAAGTTATTGAGGACGTCTAAAAACTCGTCCCCAACGTCATCTACACTCTGGAAGGGATGAGCTAGGGGCTACTCATTCCACTTCCCTTTGGCTAAAGGGTCCCTTGCTAGGGGCTTCTACCTTTTTGTCTCTAGACCTGGCTCCTAAAGTACTTTGGGAGCCTTGTACTTGTCACTTACGGTAGCAGGAGGAGCGGTTATTTCCCTGGTTCCTTCTTTGGCTGCCCTAAGAGGGGAAAACACCTATACGTTGAGCCCTTCCACGTTGACACCTTCGTTGCCCACGAGGATGGGTTCGGACGGGTAGATAGTAAGAATGGGCGGAACCATGCTCAAAGGCGCCACAGTAGTCGGCTTGTCCCGAATGACGAGTGGAATCCCTTGAGGTACAAACCTCGACCACAGCTTGCTGGTCTCTCCAGGCTTCGGCTTCAGCCTTGCCGCCTTCCCTATTAGCTAACTTACCTTCAATCGCACCTGGCGTCGACTCATGAAATTGTCTACAAACAAACAAGACACCCTCAGAGCCAAGCTCTTGCTTATAGGAAGACCAATCTAAAGGTTAGAAAAAGAGAACAAGGACAAATCAAAGGAAACTACCACTACCATTTGTAAAACACTACCATGACCAGCACGACTAACGAAGTCTACCTATCCTACAAGTGTCGGACAAAACACCTTGATACTAGACAAACAGGCGCATAGGAATGAACCAATACCTTCAACCTACTTCTCTACCATAGCTTTCTTCATGCTAGGGAAGAGCTCAGAGATCGGGTGCTAGAAATACCTTCCTATGGTCTTTGTAGTGTTAATCTCCTGGTTACCTCTCAACTCCATGAATGCCAAGATCTCCTTGATGGCCACGGTGTCGCTCAGACTAAGCCTCTTCTCACCTCTAGTACAAACCATTCCGGTCCATCATGTCCAGAAGGCGGTCTCTTTAGGTAGCTCTACCACCACATATTCGTCCTGCTAGCCTTTGATTGAATCGACAAGGTTGCATAACAGTTTCTTTCCTAAGCGTAGCTGGAGGTAAGGCCACTCCCTAACGCTCTTCTATATGTAGAAGTGGTAAAAGAGCTTAGAAGTAGCCCTTTTTACTAGGTATTCATAGAGTGCCTAGAATGCCTTCAATACCCTCTGCCATTCGAAGGGATCTACGACAGGCTGCAGCAGTGATAGTAAAAAAACTCTCTCTTAAAATGACTTGGGGAGAGGTGCTGCCCAAACACCAAGCACTTCTCAAATACCGCAAAGCACCTCCTTGATAGCAGGGCCATCCATTTGTCCTTACGCAGTAACTTAATATGCTACCTAGGTATCACCCCCTCGAGGAAGTTTTTGATGACCTAAATGAGGGCAAAATCCTTACTTTTGCTGATACGGTCATTAGGGCCCTTCCCCGTAACAAGAGCATCAAATAAATCCTTGGTGAGAGGCAAAGGAATATCCGTATACACATCTTTAGGGATGGTATTGATGATTCTAGCCCTGTCTAACGCTTCTACAACCATCCTCGTAGGTTGGTTGAGTCGTGCTAGTGACGACACTTCGCCCTCCTACACCCAAGGAGGATTACTCCTTGTAGAATCTAAATTGGAGGTAAGTTCTAACAAAGAAAAATTAGCCTCACCCCTGTTGGTAGACATGATCGTGATTGTTGAAAAGAAAAATCGAAGCTTCTAAAGAAGATTTGAGAGTTTGAATGTTAATGTAGAAATTATGACAATTGAGCCAAAAGATTACAAAAAAGCATTCTCTCTTCATAATGCTCCTATTTATAGGAAAACCTCCTAAGAAGCCATAGGGGTAGTTATGGGGATATGTATAAACATGAATTCCTTGAAATGCTGCCTAGTCAACACTTGGAAAGCATTTTGATTAGACGGCTACCTTTAAAAGGGCAAAAAGCATGTAGCTGCATGCTAATCTATTATAACGCAATACCTGTCATGTCACATTTAATGCATAAAATACCAATGGGCAAAAGTTGCATTTTGAAAGTCCCTTTAACAAGAAGCTTCTTTGAGGCCCATCCGATCTGCATCTGGTCGACATTACGAAGACATGATGTACCTATGTCCACTTGGTCCTTATCAAGCCCTGTTCAAGCATACCAGTCTGCAGCATTGGAGCACCTTAGTACCCCTACTCACTTAGCCTTAGATACTTTTAGACAAACAGATCACTGCCCAAGACAACTCACCACTTCGGGCCTTCTTACCTCACATCATCCATCTCTTTGGATTTGCAACCTCATCACGTCGACATCATGGCATCAAATCGAACTTCCTGGAGTTGGATTGCTTACATCTAAGTAGCCCATGCATTCCTTCTCCTTACCTCTTCCTTGGTAATGAGATTGTTAGGGTAGGGGTTAGGGGGTGGGGTAAGTGTTAACAAGGCACTTTAGGCAGGGATCTATCAAACCCAACTAGATTTGCCAAGCCTTGCCTCGCTAGGCTCACCTTTGTAGGCCTCAAGCCTTACCCTTAATGACTTAGGCCCATGAAGAACTGTAACGGTTATAAACTATAAGATAAAGATAAAACAACCGCATCCTAAATATTAGGGATACGTTAGACACAACAACTCCACTCTCTCACACTTGCGAGAGAAGGTTTTTTCTGCCAACTGATCTCCAATGGCCAGCTCCACTCAGCTATAAATATCAGACATCTACTCAATGGTAACCCTCTTTGTAAACTCTGCATTCTAAGCTTACGTACTTAGTATTCTATTACACAAAAAGTTTATTGCTGACTTAAGCATCAAAGTGGTCACGCTGACAACCCTCCAACGTCCATTTACTTTGCATTATTTTGGAAGCCTAATACTTACAGACCTTAATCAACTATCGGCAAGAACTAAGAACGACAATTATTATTACTGTTTTTGAAAATATCTATAATAGAGATGAATAATATAGCTCTTAGCATTTTAGGACATATACTGGGACTTGAATTATTGAAAAATGATGATAATAAATTCTGGTTTCAAAAAACTATATAGGTGATCATACTTCTACTTAATTTCCGTTAATTTAAGAGAAGTACAATGTTATTTAGTTTACTTAAATATAGCATTGCTAAGGTAATATAATTTATTGATATGATTTTTCCTATAGCCAAATTTCTAATACAATGTGCTGGTGAATCTATAGTCTTCCTAATTTTTGGCAATCCCAGTCATTTTTTAATCTGCACCATTTACTCTAATCAAAACTTTATCATTGTATATTTAGGTATATTCTACTATTGTTTAGTGCAAATTGAATTTTCTTTAGACCCATTAAAAAATATTGGGTAAATTGGATGGATCATCCTACAAACATTTTAAAATTCATGGATACCCCCAATTTTTAAAACTAAGCACTTTTTATCCTATAACAAGTATGGTTATAATTTTTTTTGCAAACGTGGAAGTTGATGTATCAATAAATCTACTTTTAATGATTATATAGATACTTGCAATAGTAAAATTTTTTAATACTTGATAGCAATTTATAAATAACGTCATTGATAGATTGCTTATTTTAGCTATTGATATTTTCTCGTATATTAGGGTTGTGTACTCATAGTGAATGTATCTAAAATAAAAATTTTAAATAATTAATCACCAATTAACTAAATAACACATAAACAATTTGCTAAAAAGAAAAAAAAGATATTCATATTTTTATTAACATTAATTTGTAGGAAAAAAGATATTGATATTTTTATTTGAGGGAAAATTATAATGGAGATGATCAACGTTTGGGAATAAGTTTAAATAGAAGATTAAATTTTCAAAATGGTTCAAATAAGAAATAAACATTTTAAAAAATCCAAATAAGAGATTAACGTTTCACAAAAAGGTTCAAATAAGGGATTCATAATAGTTAATCCATAAAATTATATGAACTACTTTATGAAATATTGATTCCTTATTTAAATTTTTCGAATCATTTATCCCTTATTTGAACCATTTTAGAAAATGTTGATCTCTTATTTGAACTTTTTAAAATGTTGATCCCTTATTTGAACTTATCCCCAAATGTTGATCCTCTCTATTGTAATTCTCCCTTTTATTTTCATTTGTTGATCATTAATTATAGTAGAATTGTGGTATACGATAGTATAAGTAGAAGAGAAAATTAGTTAAGTGACAAGATAGATATTAATAACACTTAAAATATAATAATATATCAATAATAAATAATTATTACACTAATAGACATATTTGGACACTTATTTGATGTCTAAAAAATAATATAAATTTAATAATATATTAACCTTCACATTTGTATAAAAAAAATTAATAACCATACTTATTATAGGGGGAAAGTGCTCGATTTTAAAAGTTGGGAGTATTCACGCAATGTAGAAAGTTTCAAGAGATGTTTGATATAATTTATCCCAAAATATTTTATAATGTCCCTAAATTGAGGACTTGAATGGTTCACCACATAGCATGAGCATGCAAAGGTCTAAATCCTATAAAGAAATCACAACATACAAATATTACCTGCTAGCTTCTAGTTTTCACAATATTACTACCATTTAGTATAAAATTTAAATTTCATATTGATAAAACAACTAAAGAATATAACTTACATAATGTTATACAATGTCTAAATCTTTCTCTCATGCTTATGTACGTTGATCCCATTTCCATGTCTATAGTAACTTGTAAATAATCCGTTATTTATAATACTTAAAAAACATATCCCATAAAAGGGTGAGCAAAAGCCAAATACATAATTACCACATCTACATCACATCCATATGCAAGTATCATGTAGACAAATTACCTACACAACTTCCTAATGCACCATACAAACGTGATTACTATCTCTAGTTAGATGACTTAGTATAACATGAGGTTTTGTATATTTATTAATCCAATTAGATAAAAATTATATAAATATAAATTAGATAAAAAAACTTACGTAAATATCATTGCAAAATCATATGTTTTAGATTCAATTTTGCGATAGTATACAAATGTTGCATGTCATAATTGCAACATTCGTTTTGGTGCAATTGAAAATCGCATTCAAAACATGCATTTTTCTAACAATAATACTATGTCGCTATATCACATGTTTTAGATGAGATTTTACAACAATGCATGTATGTTTTAATTACAACATGCAAAATATTTTTGGCATGTTTAAAAATCATATATTTTAGATGGGATTTTCAACTATACCAAAAGTATGTTGCATGTCTTAATTGCAACATTTGTATACTATTTCATTTTACAATAGTATTTAAGTAATTAATTTATATAATTAGTATTTATGTAATTTTTTTATGATCAATAAATATGTGTTATACTTAGTATAACACAATCATAGGATCCTAAGATTTAGGGTTACTCGTAATTTCAAAGCATATAGACGTATGCAAACACATAGACATGAACATTATGATTAGGGGAAAAAAAATTGTGAATCATCAAATTGAACCACAAACCAAACTAGGTTGAAAAATGCTTTTTCTTTTCAATTAGTTCGTCTCTTTGTTTGGTTCATCTTATGCAACAGATTTATGGTTTGGTTTGAGGAATTGAATCAATTTTAGCTAGTTAATTTATTAGAAATAAAAAGTAAATGGCCTATTTTTGTATGCCTAATGTAGAACATACTCATATATAATATCAAGCTTGAAGAATATGAAGGCACCCAAAAAAAAAAAAAAAGATATACCACTCTCTATTTTTACCAACCATATAAACACCAGCCAAAAACCCTTAAAGATTTAATCTTTATGAAATATTGCAATGCCAACATGATACAGGCACATAATTGTAGGCCAAGTCAAGCATAGATGATTCCATTGGTAGTACTAAGCAACACTTCCGTGGCAAGAGGAAGAAATACATATTCGAGTTCATATGTCATGCTTATTGTTATTATTATTATTAGTCCAAATTTTATTTTCATTATATTCTACTGTTAAAGCTTAAGCTTTTCTTTTTCACTTATTTGCACTATAGTGAACATTTATATGTACACATAGAAACATATTGATATATAAGCGCATTTATATCAACATACAGGAAAATCAAATAATATTGTGATAACAGCTTGAATCGTGAATCAGGTAAAGCCATAACCTTTATTTTATTTTATTTTTTAAGATTTGGAAAAATTATGATTAGATTCAAGTCATTAAAAGAAAATTAACTATTATATTAGGTTCGATTCGATAAGGATTTAGTAAAGAGGATGAACTGTACTGAATAAAGTTGCTTACCCCTAATAGATACACATACATATATTTGGTGTAAGGTAATCCTTAAACACCATGAATTTAAATACATATAGTTGCATCATCGAAGGGAAACTAATGGACTAGCCATTAGCAAGATTGGTCTATTGCAGCAATTTACATGTACATCCATATCATTAGTATAATCAAATTACGGCTTACTTACTTTGATACACTAGCTTATTAATAAGCTCTAAATTGAATATATTTTATTTAGTCATTTTTCATTATTTTCTCTTGAAATTTGAGTTTATTTTTTGATAATGACACTTAATTGAGTAAAATTTTGAAATGATCTATATGAGAAAATGAAAAGATAGAAATAATTTTCACTCAAATTGAAGCTAAAATGAGTAAGTTATGAAAGTTTGAAGATCAATATAACCAAAAAATATGATTGTATCATTTCTAAGCGAATTTGCATTGTATTTTCAAGTATCATAGCTAGTGATATGACCAAAGGACATGACTATGTTCTTGGTCATGTCATTCTTAGTTTTGAAAAAATTAAAAAAAAAATGAAAATCAAAGGAGATGTGAAGGAATGATAGTCAATTACACAACTAGGGAACACAATCGTATCGATTATATAAATTTTATTTTTGCGATTTCCTATATAAGGCCTCTTTAGGGTTTTCACAATATACATAATTAGATGACTTTTTGAGAGCTTTTCAAGAAAAAAACACTTAAGGGAGCAAGGGCCATCAAGACTTCAAGATTCAACCTCATTTAGATTTCATGATTTTCTCTTTTGCAATCCTTTATTCTTTGATGCAAGATCTTTACTTAATTATGTGTAAAGAGTAGATCTTTGATATTTAGGTCTTATGGAATTTAAATCTACTCATGTGACATGATTTTTTATTAGATTCAATTATTTCTTAATTTTTTTCTTGATTCAACTATGTATGCTTCGTGATTAAGGTTATTATTTTCATAGGTAATAATCTAGAATTTGATATTTTATAAGAGAATCTCTTGATTTCTTATAAGATTAGATCTAGGTATAGTCGATGAAGATTGTTGTAAGATTAGAGATAATGGTGTGAATAATGACCAAGAACAAATAAGGCCAGTCATTGGATGGTTCAAGCATGTAGAAAACTCAAAAGAAAGTGATGGGGTATGTGTAAAATGACAAATGCGAATAGAAAGAGTAAGTAAAAACCATGAACAGCTTCAAAGGATATGACACATTAATAAAACTTTTGAGAATTCATAGCACAATTTAATATGACATACAAATTAGACCGATGAGATTACTTACCACCTAACATTGCTTAAGGATTAGGAAAAGAGTGATGCCTAGAGTAAACAGTGTTTACATAAGGAAGGAAACATAAAAGTGTATTAATGATAATTTGTTATGTTTTATAACTATAAGTACAAGAGTATTTGTATCTATAAATTAAGGCAACTTACTCAAAAGGGAAAAGACAAAAAGGGCATTTCCTAAGGAAATAATGTAAAAGACACAAAAGCATAAAAATGAACATACAAGGAAAACAATCATTGGTACATCGGATTCTACACATGATTCTGTATACGTGGTGATGATACATTGGCGAAGCCGTTGGAATATGCGAATAAAAAGTATGAACAGTTTGCTTGTTTGAATAGGGATGCCTTAGTCAGTTTGAACCCTCTCTCTCAATTTCTCAATAAGGGTGATATTGAGTAAATACTTGGCCAAGCAGGAATGCAAGTGAAGATTGGCAATTGTCTCGGCCTTCTGCTTCTTAGCACACAGCCTGTGAAAAATGGGCTATCATTTAGCTTGGCATGAAGGGTGACTCAATAAGGAAGTACTCAGCCTTGGCAAGGGTCAGTTGGAATAAGAAGATTCATCTTGTTAGTCTTTCTAGTCCTTGGGTTCAGTTGCGGGTCAATGGTCTGATAGCTTGATTCCCATCATTCCCTCCAAGTTATTTTGGATTTGGGATCAAATCTGAATAGTCTTCATTCAGTTCTCCGTTAGGGTGATATAGGCTGAAGTCAACAACTTTGAAGGTGTCAAAAAGCCCATAGTCCTTGGGTAACTCTAATCTGTAGGCATTATCATTTATCTTCTGGAGGATTCTGAAAGGTTCTTCAGCTCTTACAGATAATTTGTTTCTCCTTTTGTTTGGGAAGCATTCTTTGCTGAAGTGTAGCCATACCAAGTCTCATAGCTAGAATTGTTTAGCTATCCTACCCTTGGTCTTCTCTCGTATTCTTCGAGCAGCTTAATCGATGTGCTGAGTGACCTTGTCATAGATGTACTGAAGGGATTGTGCTTTAACCCTCGCGTTAGGGTCCTCTTGTGCGGGTATAGGTATAGGGGTGTGATCAAGGGGCAACTCGAGATTAAAACCATAAACCACTTCAAAGGGAGTTTGCTTAGTGATGTCATGTATTGTTTTGTTGTAAGCGAACTCGACTATTAGTAAGTAGAAGTTCCAATCAGCTAAGTTCCTTTCTACTGCAGCTCAAAGTAATGATCCTAAAGTGCGATTAACTACCTCCGTTTGGTTGTCAGTTTGGGGGTAACAGGAAGTACTGAATAGTAGTTTAGTCCCCATCCGATACCACAAGGTCCTCCAAAAGTGGCTTAAAAACTTTAAATCCCTATTAGAGACTACACTTCTTGGCACACCGTATATTTGCACAATCTTCTATAAGAAAAGAGACACAATAACCGAAGCATCGTTAGTTTTTGAGCAAGGCATGAAGTGTGCTATCTTGCTGAATTGATCCACGACGACCATTATAGAATCTTTGCTTCAGGTAGTTCGTGGTAATCCGAGAACAAAGTCCATGCTTAATTCAATCCACGGTTTTATCGGAATAAGTAAAGGCATTGCTTTCCCTTGCTTGGCTCGGCACTTAGCCCCCTTGCACATAGCATAGCTTTCGACAACTCGGTGCACATCTCTTCTCATTATTAGCCAGAAGAAGCGACCATTCAACATTTCATAAGTCTTTCCTTCTCCAAAATGTCTGAAGAGTCCTCTACCATGGGCTTTCCTGATCAATAGTTCCTGTAGTGAACAAGTCAACACATACATTTTTCCACCTTGGAACAAGTAACCATCCTCTACATAATACTCATTTACTATCATTCCATTAGTGGTCCAAAGTGTGGATCCTCAGGGTACTGATCTTTAATTCTTGCAAACTCAAACAATTTAGTCAACAGTTCGGTTAAAAGCGCATGTCTCCTTGAAAGAGCATCTGCAACCACATTGCTCTTTCCTTACTTGTATTTAATCACAAAATTAAATCCTTCAAGGAATTCAACTCATCTCACCTATCCTTTCGATAACTTGTTCTAAGTTCGAAGGTACCTCAGCAACTCATGGTTAGTATATATGACAAACTCTCTCGATAGTAAATAGTGTTGCCATACATACAGAGCTCTTATTAGTGCTAAGAGCTCCTTATCATATACGGTGTAATTCAACTGTAGTCCTTGGAGCTTCTCACTATGGAAGGCAATTGGTTGACTTTCTTACATTAGGACAACGCTAATTCTAATGCCTGAAGCGTCACATTCCAGCTCAAATATTTTCTCGAAGTTGGGTATGACTAACACTTGGGTGGAGGTTAATTTTTCTTTTATCTCGACAAAGCTCCTCTCCTCCCTTTCTCCTCATCGAAAGTCAGTGTTTTTTTTTTTGTTAACTTAGTCAATGGTATGGTGAAGGTGTTGAAATTCTTAATGAATCACCTATAGAATGAAGCTAGTCCATAGAAACTTCTTACGTTAGTACAGGTAGTAGGAGTCGACCATTCTACAATTGCTTGGATTTTCTCGTCATCTATACGTAGGCCTCCTCCACTGACTACGTAGTCAAAGAATACCGCTTCCTCTTAGCAAAAGAAATACTTCTTCAAGTTGCTAAATAATCTCTCAGTACGAAGGATGTTTAATATGGCATGTAGATGTCCACAATAACTCGACATATCAGCACTATATATAAGGATATCTTTGAAATAGACTACGACACACTTCCCAATCAGATATCTTAACACGTGGTTCATCAGGCACATGAAAGTGCTTGGGGCATTCGAAAGCCAAATGGCATGACCATCCAGTCATAGAGTATATGCAAAGTTTTAAACGTAGTCTTCCATTCATCTACCGACCTTATATGGATTTGATGATAGCCAAACTTCAGGTTAATCTTACTAAACACCTTGGCTCCACTCAGTTCATCTAACATATCTTCTAGTCTAGGAATGGGATACCTGTATTTGATTGTGATCTTATTCACAGTTCGGCTAGCACAGCGTAAGGGTTGAGACTTTGTCGGACATAACTTCTCTTTAGCAACTCATTGACTTCACGTTGGAGCTGAGAAGCTTGCTTGGAGTTCATTCGATAAGCTGGCTTATTCAGTAGTATAGCGTCGGGTACTAAATCAATGCAGTGCTTTATGCCTCAAGTTAGGGGCAACCCCTCAGGTAATTATTTTGAGAAGAGGTTGGCATATTCATATAGCAACTCCTTGATTTCATGGGGTAATTCACCTTTCTCCTTCATTTTTAATAAGTGCTTGACCAACATAAGGGTTGATTCGTTAATGTTGATGGCCTTTCGGAGCTCAGCTCTACTCATCAGCAGAGTCTTCTTCGATCTGTGAGCAAGTTTTCTCTACAGTTTATTAACTTCTCTCGGTGGCATCGGGTTTAGTGTGATCTTTTGGTCATCCTTCTTGAATATGTACGTATTCTTGTAGCCGTCATAGATGACTCTCCTATCAAACAACTATGGTCTACTTAGTAACACGTGGGAAGCACACATAAGCAGTACATCGCAAAGAATCTAGTCAGAGTAATTCCCTATAGTAATCAACCATATTACTTGTCGAGTGACATATAATGCTCCTTTCTCACTCAACTAGTGTAACTTATACAGCCTTGGATGTGCAACAGTTGGCAACTTCAATTTAGAATTAAGATCGGCTGATGCTACATTGGTGCAGTTTCTAATATCTACGATGAAGGCATACGCTTGATCACTTACCTTACAGGTGGTATAGAACAAATTCTCTTTCCACTCCTCCTTCGGTGAGGTTTCTATGTTTATAGTAAATCAGATAGCAATGAATAACTTGTCTAAGTGCTCAGTAAATACGTCCTCTTTGATAAGCTCTTTCTCGGTAGGGACCTTCTTCTCCTCGGGTTCCTCATCTGTACTATCTACTTCTAGCTTCAAGACGTCTCTCTTGATGACCATTGTCCTTCGGTTCGGGCACTAAGCAGCCATATGTCTGAACCCTTGACACTTGAAGTACTTGATCTGGCTCGTCTTCTTACTGAACCTTTACCCCTTCTCATAATTTCAAGTCAGCACTTTACCATCAGGTTGGCCTTTTTACTTAGCTCTAACATCAATTTTTTAGCTCAGCTCAGTACTCGACTGAGCTCGATGACTTGCCTGTTCAAGTCGGCTAGTCGGTATCCTGGTCGTTAATCAGCTCCTCCTTTGCCTCTCTACTTATTGGGCAATCCTAACAGCTTCATCCATTATCTCGAATGTCTGCTCTTAACCATGTAATGAATCTTGAGACTATTTAGGCTGGTGGTTCCTCTACTTCGCAATAGATCATAAGCATCTGAAATTTTTTAACATACTTGTTAATAGTTCGACCTCCTTGTCTTGGCTTCTCGAGCCGAATGAAAGTATCTTCAAGATAAGTTTCTAACACGAATCTGTTTCTAAGTATTCTCTTTATCTTAGGCCAAGTATTAATCTCTCGGTAGCCTTCTCATTTTCTCATGGTCTGGAAATTCTTTCACCACATGACGGCATATTGGGAGAACTTAACAACAACAGTCCTCACTTTCTTCTAATGGTCGTAATGATAATAATAAAAAACATGCTCTGCCTTCTCTTCTTATACTAAATATTCATCAGTATTCCTAGATCCATTGAAGCTCGGAATCCGAAACTTCACATGGTTAGATGCTCTGGGAACTCGTACGTGCTCTTCTTCAAAATATTCTTCCTCATCCTCTTCATCAAACTCTCTCAAGTCTATCCTTTACCTTACTCGTTGGCTCACTCCTCCACCTCAAGCTGGGTTCTGACCTTTAACATATTGAGCAACTTGTAGGGTATGTTGTGCAACCTCAATGGGTCAACAAGTTGTGCATGAACAGTTTGGGTCAGATCTACTAAGAGGTTAGCCACCTCATCAAGTCTTTTGTCAATACTTTTCTATATACGTTATGATTGTCATCCATGGTAGACAACTCTACTATTGTCATATCTAGCACCAACATTTACACTTGGATTTGTCATTTTCTTCATTAATTCAAAATTCAAAGAAACACTCTCACCAACTAGAAAATCAATAACTAGCAAACTTAGCAATTAAGATGAATTTAGTAACTTGCTCTGTTTTACACACGCAAAACAGAGTATAAATAGAACTTTAGAAAAACCAACAACTTAAACAAAACCTCCGCTCTAATACCAAGATGGTGCGAACCGTGACCAAAAACAGACAAGACCAGTCGTTAGATGAGTTCGAGCTTGTAGAAAGCTTAAAAGAAAGTAATGGGGTATGTGTGAAAGGACAAATGTGAATAGAAAGAGTAAGCAAGACTTACGAATAGCTCTAGAGTATATGACGCACCAATAGAACTTCTGAGGACTCATGACACAATTTAATATGATATATGAATCAAACTAATGAGATTACTTACCACTTAGCCTTGCTCAAGGGTTAAAATAAAAGTGATACTGAAAGTAAATAATATTTACGCAAGGAAGGAAACACAAAAGTGTATTAATGGTAATCTGTTATGCTTTACAGCTACAAATACAAGGATATTTATACCTATAAGTTAGGGTAACTTGCCCAAAGGAAAAAGAGAAAAAAGGCATTTCTTAAAAAAGTAGTGTATAAGATATAAAAGGGTAAAAATAAATATATAAGAAAAATAATTATTGGTGTAACGGATTCCATACATGATTTTGTACAAGTAGCGATGATACATTAGCAAGGCCATTGGAAGATGCAGACAAAAAGTATGGACAATTTGCTTGTTCGAACAAAGGTAGCTTAGTCAGTTTGGACTCTTTCTCTTAGTCTTTCGATAAGGGTGATGTCGAGTAAGTACATAGCCAAGCAGGAATGCGAGAGAAGATTGGTAATTGTCTTGGACTTCCGCTTCTGACACATAACCTACGAGAAATAAGCAGTCATTCAGCTCAGCATGAAGGGTGACTCGGCAAGAAAGTACTCGGCCTCAACTTTGGCAGGGGTTAGTTAAAATAGGAGGATTCGTCTTGCTAGGCCCTTCAGTCCTTGGGCTCAACTACCGGTTAGTAGTTCGGTAGCCTGATTCCCATTAGATAATTTGTAAGATTTTTTCAAAATCTTGAATTGTATTATAGAGAATTCATTATGTAATATTGCAATCTTAGATTATGTTATTGAGAATAAATTCTAATAGGTGATTTTAAGATTAAAGTTAATTGGCTTGAGAAAATGATTAACTTTAGTAGAGAATTCTCCTAATCAAGAAAGATTAAAGAATAAATTTGGTTATCTTTAAAAGAAATCACATATTAAATCTAGGGGAAATAAAGATTTAGATACTGGTTGCGAATCTCGAAGTAGTTTATAATTTTATTATTTTCTTACTTTAGTTCTTGAATAATTCTTATTTAGTGATAATTTATTAATTGTTGCAACTAATTTTAGATTTTTTTAAACTTGAATTTATAAGTTATAAAATAAAGATCTAGTAAATAATAGTAATTAAAGTTCTTCAGGGATCAACACTTGGACTTAATTCGCTTACTACAAATTTGAGAAGTATGCGTGCCTAACATCACCTATATCTTGATAAAGCCTCTTAATCAATAATTTGCTGTACATTAGCGCCTAACTACTACATTATTTCGGTACACTACTCCACTTGAGATACCATAGTTATTAATAAGTGGATACCTAGATAATTATCAATAATCCTAAATCTTTTAGTCTTGGCAAAAAAAATTTCAATATATTTAAGTTCATTTACCTAGCATCTTATAATGAATATCCCAAACACATAATAATCAATAATTAGGTTAGGCTCCTTAAACTCAACTTAATAGATGCAATCATGAACTCTTGATAAAAATACATAAACTCATTATTTAATGCCACAATAGTACTTTAGATTCGTATTCTATGCTTAGAGAATTATTTTACCCTTAGGTAAGTACGTAGAACTCAAAGGATTATGTTAATACCTTCTAAGAAACAAACAAGGTGGTCCACCTAGGGTTAAGAAAGGTTGATTTGAGGTACTACCAGGGACGGCAGGCGGCTAACTACTATGGTAAAGCAGCAATTGGCTGTAGGTAAAGGGTTGGTCAATCAATCCTTCAAAAATGCCACAGTTGGCCATGAATTGATATTGAGGTTAATTGCACTATATTAGGCCAACCCCAACCTTGAAGCTCTATCCAAAGGCAACTTTATAGTCAAATTTCTCGCCAAATTGAGCCCCAAACCCATCTTCCTCCATAATTAATCTCCAATAATCTGCTTTTATGGCCTTAATCAATCCATAAGACATGAACTACACAACAATAATCGCTAAATATTAAACCAACGATATTCCACTGTTGTGATTCTACTTTGCCACCAACCTTAATTGGATGCTCATTTCCTCAAAGAATTAAAGCCTCACTTAAGAATTCCTCAAACTTCAATCAAGGACAAAAGCAAGAGAACATACACTACTACTACTACTACTACTACTACTACTACTACTACTTCTTCTTCTTCTTCTTCTTCTTCTTCTTCTTCTTGGGGGCCTCCTTGACAGGATACATATACTACCAGTTACTAGGCATACTAATCTTCACAAATCCCTCGAAAGGCATAACTTTTGTTTATGATTCTTGAATAATTCCCACGCTTAGAGGATAGAAATACTTACCACACTTGTCAAACGCCGCCTTCCATACACAATTATAATACGCTATCCTAATTCATCTAAATTTCTTAATTATAGCTTGATAGAAGATAGAGGAACCGAAGAAAAGAATAAGAGGGAAAAGAAGTTACCTTTGATTTGATAGGCAGTTGGCGATTCCTTCAAAGACAGAGGATTTGAAGAAAATAAGGAGACGAAGAAAGATACATTAATTTTAGCGGTCAATTTTCTCTTTTTCAAAATTGCACATAAGAAGTTTTTAATTTGGAAGCTAGTTCACAAGGTATGGTAAAATTTTCGAATTCGGTTTTGTATCGAATAAAAAGGAAAAGAGGGTTGGATTTTATTTTGGAAAATAAGAGGTAAAAATATCAAGTTGCCCTTTTGTTTGAATTATTTTTCCGAGGCATTTTATGGTATGATTGAATATTTTCAATTCTTTTAAATCAAAATATAAATAGTTCCTTATTATCTTGTTGATTTTATTTTGAGTACTATCTTTTAACCCTATCTGGACAAAATTTTGATTCGATTATAATATGATGATTGGTTATTATTTAAGAAAGTTAAACATATCTTGTGCTGTAGAACTAGAGTTACTTGGAACAGAGTTTAGCAGGACATATTTGATTTTTATGGATATAAGTTTTTCTTTTTTTATTTCCCTAGAAAAGGGTACATAAAAGAAAAGATGGTTTGAAAATTAACTAAAGAGGAAGGTGGTGAAAACGCTGTGTGCGTTTCATGATTGGAAGATTTTGCATTGAAGGTATATATATATAATATGTGCCTTCGATATTTTGCGTGCCAAACAAAAGATGCTGCACCTATAAATTAAAGCCACACATGTATAGAAGTTGCATATAACACATGCGAGATCAAACAAATGCAAAATATGCACACGACATTTGAAAAATGGTAAAAGAGAGAATTCATATATAAGACATGCGACATTGGGAAAAATACATTTAAAAGTTAAATTGTGGATTTTTTTGTATCTACGAAAGCATTCAAGATGCTTTTATGTCTTTATACTACGTAAAAGAAAGGATGATGAATGCATGCTAGTGGGTGCTGGATATAGTAGAAAAAGTTTTAACATTTAGACATGTTACCGGGATAATCCAGTAAAATAGAAAATAGAAGTCAGCATATTTAAAATGCCACATCTAAAATTTTAGAAACCGGTTAAACTATTGTTTTATCCAAACATTTCCATTTTGCTCTTTTAAAGGCATACGTCGTATATGTACCTTCATCTACTCGTTGTAAGAATGCATAATGTGCATGTGTTGAGGACAAATCATTTGAAGCCTCATAGGGCGACCAAAGAGATTGGTCAGGTAGATTGCAGGATAAGAAGGAGGTCCATCCAAAAGAATTATGGAGCAAGATATTCAGAATTATATAATGCTTTAGATCTAAGAATGTTTCAAAAGGTTTTAGGAAATTCTAGAGCATTATATCATGATAGGAAGAATAGATAAAGATGATGATTAAATAGTAGATAAGATTCAATTTTAATCTTTAGATTGAATTGATCATAATTATCTATAGATTCGATAGATCAAAGCCATCTATTTTAAAAAGTTACTTGTATATAAAAGATATCTCTCCTCATTTGTAATCATTTATATTTTAGTAAAGGTTTACATTTATTGTAAAACTTCTCTCTTTACTTTCTTGGTGTGGGTGTAGTGTGTTTAGGTTGACTTCACACTCTAAATAGGTTTGGGAGTAGGGAGCCCAAAGAGGGGCCCAATAGGACCATAGGCCCAACCAAATAAATAAACGGTCACAATAATAGGTAAATGAATTTTGGACCAAACTCTTTTATTCCTTTTCTATGGCTCATGTAATTCCCTTATCCATGCTGACTCTTTTATTAACTTACTTTCTTTTTCTAAAATAAGTTTACCATTGCATTTGGTGCAGTAACTTTGGTCTTTACAAAACTCCTAAGCAGCATATTAATATTTTTTTTTTTCCTTTTTTTCAAACCGCATGATGAATTTGAATGTCATTGAAGAGAAAGAATTAATTTAAAAGATATCAGCTTGAAATAAAAAATGGGTCTGATAACTACTCTATCTAATTTTTTATTGATGGTAATTCTAATTATTTATTCTGTGTGTGTTCAAATGATTAAAAAAAGAAGAAGCAAATAATTAATTCATTTAAGAAAATACAACAAATTATCTTATTGGTGGTAGTTGTTTACGTCTCTTGCGTGCTTATTGTAGACCATTTTATTCTACCATAACAACAAAAAGAATTTTTTTATTGATAAAAACAAAAAAAAAAACTTTTCATATTTGAATGCAAGGGCTTTTTTTGGTAACGTCTTTTTTATCGTTTTACTTCTTAATTTTCTTTTTCTTTTTTTTTTTTTAAAAAAACATTTGATTATAGATAGTATTACCATTAATATGTACAAAAATATCTTCCAAGATTAAGAGGCATAATCAAATATCATACGTTTTTTAATATTAGAATAAAAACTTTTGTCTTCATTATGATATGCATACGGACGTTATCGACTATCATCCTCCCTTTTACCTACCTGCCTATAACGGGGTTGGAAATCTTTATTATGTATAATTTATGTGACTTCTTCTTTCACTTGTGTCTTTTCTTTTTATTGTATGATTAATTTTTATGTTATAATTATTATTATATTGTGTGTTTTTTTATATATTTTTTCTTTATCTTACTTTTCGATTTGGTTTTTCACGATTGCTTTCTTGTATTCTTTTACAAACCAATTATTTCTAAAAACTATAAGTGATGAATATTTTGTAATTTGTATAAATAAATATCTTCTAACTTCATATAATATTATACTATTAATCTGTACAATAAACTATATTATAAACCACAAGCAAAGTTATATATATAATTTGGCCATCTGAGACACATATGCTTATATGTTATACATATTTATCTATAACATGACATTTATTCATTATATGTTAACGAATTTAGTAAATAAAAATATCAGGTCATGTCCATTCGAGTATTGATTTTAGAAATAACTATTTTTCTGGTCAAATAGTTTTTAAATCTCTATACAATTTTTTAATTCTAATATGCATTAGGAAAATATAAATTGCTACAACCCAATTGTCTTTTGATTTACATAAAAAGAAATATTGCTAAAAAAATCGCTATAAATTGAAATTTATAGCAGAAAAGAGCAACCAGTTAGATTTCAACTTTTTTTTTTTTAATTTAGCATTTTAAGGTTTTTTTTATATATATATATATATAATAATTTCATAGACTTAATGATGTATCGATGATATTGGTATCGGCCCCAATCCTCTGATCTTGCATTCGTCACTATTTGGTAGTGTTCAAGTGTCATAAGGGAGCATCTAGAAAAGATACGCACATGACATATGTGCATTTACCACTCCACATTTTTTTCTTTTTTAACCTTATATCCATATAAAAATCTGGAGCCATATCCGGGGGATCCAAACTGTGGTGAATGAACGCCTGCAGCAGACCATAGAATTCATGAGCATATTAATGCACAGCAATCAAATATATGGCAGCTGCCTCCGAATTTTGAGCATAGAAAATGAGATATGGCTCTCTGTCACCGTCAGTTCCAAGGAGCAGTGAACTTTTCTTATAATTCAATTATCCCAATGCAGTGCTGAAGATCAGATTCTCTTTACCCTTGAGTTCATAAGTCCATAATGGCCATTTGTTATGTCTTTTCTTTATTCATTTTTGGTAAAATTACAATGATACAATGATATCTCCTTAAATCTACCATTCAAAACTATTTAATAAAGTTGATATTTCATTTATATGTGTGTGTATATATATATATATATATGTATATTACTATTCTTTCAGGTTGATTAATTATCTGATTTGGGATTTTCCCTAATTGATACAGTTTAGTAACTAATACCAATTCATCTATATTGATATAAAAGATTGAATTGATATTATATTACTTTAAAGGAAGAATTTTATAACGTTAACAGTTTTTGATGGATTTGAATTCTTTAAAATTACTTTTTTGAAGTTTTCCTTGAAATATTTCCTAAGAATTTAAAGTTTTTAATGCATTTACATGTAATCTATATTTAAAGTGACACAAAAGAAAATGACATCATAATAATGATGTCACAAGATATTTAAAAAAATTAAATAATTTCAATAATTTATTTAATAAATTTACCTAAAATAAACTTTAATGGATCTATTTCCTTGTAAGTTGTCTATTCTAGAAACTTGAAGTTCCATTACAATTTTGATAGTTTTAAGGAACTACCATTGTAATTTATTTATTTACCTATTTTTTGGCTTTTTGCTTATGAATTTTAATTGATCTATTTCCATTTTCTGATTGCATCACGATATACAAAGGACAGAGGTAAGGATGGGAATACATAACAGAAACATGATATATGTTTCTCTAGAAAATTGAGAGCAACATGATGCTTTCTCCTTAAGGCAAAAAGCAATGTAATAATGTACAATTTCAGTTTCATCGACCCCATCAATGATTTTTGCTACTATAGGGACATATATCTTGAGCTCTCTTGCAAGTGAAGCTTCATAAATATTGCAGGGTGTTCCTTGTTCTTTTTTTTTTTCCCTCTTTTCCTTTTTTCCTTCTTAGTTACCATATGAGTTTGACTCCAATGAAAGTGATCTTTTCCTCGTATTGGTTTCTTAATGAACTGTTCATGTGCTGTTCTGATAGGGCTATTTCGAATCTCAAATCATAGACGACGACAACTTTCAAGAAAAGGAAGTGTCAAGTGGATACAACCTTTTTCAGTTTTTCCAAAGGTTCGAGCCTTCTGCTTCACTGATGTCGGGTTTATGGCTCAAGTACAAGAAGCAAACCAAGGAAACTACGATGAAAAATTATTTACACACGCTATAATCCTCTTTTTAAAAAAAAAAAATCGAAAAAAAAAGAGAAAAATAAAAAGCAATCATAACCACCAGGTACATCGGACAGCTTACGTAGTGATAAAATTGGTGAAAACCATATCACCTTTGTAGGGACTGGTCTAGGTACCAAATATGTTGACTCCACTTCCAATCATATGGTGGTGTTTTTGAAATGACAAATCTACCTAAAGCAATCCATAAGGCGACCGATAATGAACTAAACACATGGGGACTTGATAAGGTTATTTTCTAAATGAGTCACATAGTATCTACTATATATTGGAATTAATTAATTAAGATTCCATTTGATTCATGAGAATCCATTTCCCTTTCAAGTCATGGAAGTCCTATTCACAATGTTTGTTGTTTATTGAGTTGCTTAATTTGTATTTTTCAGCTAAAAAGGAGTTTCTTTTCATAAATTGTATTACCCTATATAATGTTGATTATGTTGTTGGTGAAATTTAGGTTATATGTAATGTATGGTTCGGAGGCCATACCTATGTAAGATAAGTGTTTGAGAGTATAGTGTATAAGATGAGAGCAATAAAAGAGTGCGGAGAGCTTCCCTCTTCATAGTCTTTAAGTATTTATAGAGGTCAGTGGTAGCTACAATGGAAAGGTAATTTAACTATTGAGGATGTGTGGCATTATAAGAATTACAGCATATGTTTAATATGAGGGGAAGAAGGTAGTTGAGCAATTAGCTTGTCTAACAACTATCAAACTGTTTATGTCTCTTTATTACAATTTGAATGTTTAAGCTTATGGGCTCTATCTTAGTAATCTATGCCCATGGATCCATGTTATAACATATCATTTCGAGCTATCTTAAGCTCTTTCCATAGGTCATACGATTGAAAACAACAAGTTTACAAAAGGTCGTAAGTTGTAGAAGCAGTTAAATCAAACCATAGTAGTTCACACTAAGGCATAATAGCTCGGCTTCAACTCAAAGTAGGCCATTTTATTGCCTACTACTATCAATAGGTTATCTTGTACATGTTTATTTCAAGATAACCAATATTACAAGTATTAAGTGTAGGAATCTTAGATTAAAGCTAATGTTCATGTATCCATATAAAAATTAGATCATATTTATCTAGATTTTTATATAAATCATCGTTTTCCTTTTAGTGAACACATAATAAATTGAAAATCCATGAAAATGGAAGGAAACATCTAGATAATCAATGCAAAACATATAAAAGAATCAAAATGCAATTAATGCATCAAACTAAGTCCTTTACATTTCAAAAATCTTTTAGAACATTCAAATGTAAGAGCAACTCATTAACAAAGAAGAAACATGCTTATGATAAATAATAAGGAAAAGATAATACCTATAATGTTAGTGAACTTTAGTCCTTCTTCCACACTTTGATTGACATTTCTTAGGCTTATGGCTTAGGGATACTGGGGTTTTCATACTAAACAAAATATAATAGAAACATGTTTATGATAAAGAATAAGAGAAAAGATGATACCTATGATGTTGATGAGCTTTAATTTGTCTTCCAAACTTAGATTGACATTTCTGTGAGCTTGTGGCTTAAGGATATTAGGTTTTCATTTTTCATTAAGAGGAAGTTGGAAGAGGGAAGAGGAGGGGTGAATTCATATGAATGTCTTAAAATTGTGTTTATATAAAGTCCTAAATTTCTACAAAGATACACTTTAATGACTAGCATTTTACATTGACTTTAACCATTCATCTAAATGCTTTTTAGATGGACCTTTTTGGGTAGATGACATATAAAATACTCATACTAAAATCTAGCTAGTGGACTTCAAACAATGTTACTAAATTCTCTTTATTCTTTTAGAATGTTCATCTGAAGGTACCCTATATAGCTATTCATATTTCTCTGTACTCTTGGCACTTAATCTACTTCAAGTGGCGTTTTTTTTTTTTCAAAAATCTTCTTAAAGTGGATCCTTAGAGTATTATTCTTTAATACTTGCAAACCTAAACAGTCTAGTTTGCAATTCTGATAAAAGCACATACCTCCTCAAAAAAGCATCTGCAACTACGTTTCTCTTTCTCTGCTTGTACTTTATTACAAAATTGAATCCTTTAATGAATTTAACTTATCTTGCCTACCGCTTCGACAATTTGGTTTGACTTCAAAGGTACCTCAGCGATTCATGATCAGTATATATGACAAATTCTCTCGGCAGTAAATAATATTGCCATACTTGCATTGCTCGAATCAATGCCAAAAGTTCTTTGTCATACACGGAGTAGTTTGGCTGCAGTCCTTGGAGCTTCTCACTGTGGAAGGCAATTGGTCGTCCTTCCTGCATCAAGACAATGCTTATTCTAATGCCCAATGCGTTGCATTCCAACTCAAATTTTTTTTTCAAAGTTAAGTAGTACTAACACCGAGGTGGAGGTCAATCTTTCTTTTATCTCGGTGAAACTCTTCTCTTCCCTTTCTTTCCATCGGAAGTCAATATTCTTCTTTGTTAAATCGATAAGTGGTGCGGTGAGGGTACTGAAATTCCTGATAAATCTTCTGTAAAACGAAGCTAATCCATGGAAACTTCTCACGTCAGCATAAATAGTAGGAGTCGGCCACTCGACAATTGCTTGGATTTTTTCATCATCAACTCGCAAGCCTCCTTCATTGACTACATAACTTAAGAATACTACTTCCTCCTAGCAAAAGCAACATTTCTTTAAATTGCCTAATAGCCTCTTGGCACGAAGGATATCCAGGACTGCTTTAAGATGTTCATAATGACTCGGCATGTCGGTATTGTAGACAAGGATGTCGTCAAAGTATACTACGACACACTTCCCTAAGAGATGTCTTAATACATAATTCATTTGACAAGCCGAAGGGCATGACTATCTATTCGTAAAGTCCACGTCGAGTCTTGAACACAGTTCTCTACTCATCTCCTAGCCTCATGTGGATTTAATGGTAGCCAAACTTAAGATCAATTTTGCTGAAAATCTTGGCTCCATTGAGTTCATCCAACATGTCTTCTAGCCTCGAGATTGGATACTTATATTTGATTGTGATCTTGTTCACAGCTCAGCTATCTACACACATTCGTCAGGTTCCATACTTTTTTGGCACTAGAAGTGTAAGCACAACACAAAGGTTGAGATTCTCTCTTACATAGCCTTTCTTTAGCAACTCATTGACTTAATGTTGGAGCTCAGAAGCCTACTCGAGATTCATCTGATAAGTTGGCTTATTCGGTAGTGCAGCGCTGTGTACTAAGTCAATACAGTGCTCTATGCCTCAAGTTGGAGGTAACCCCTCAAGTAACTATTCTAGGAATAGGTTAACATATTCATCTAACAACTCTTTGACTTCCCGAGGTAACTTACCATGCTCCTTCATTTCCAATAATTACCTGACCAACATGAGGATCAGCTCATTAGCATTAATGGCTTCTCGTAGCTTGGCTCTACTCATCACCAGAGCCTTCTTTGATCTACGAGCAAGTTTCGTCTGTAACTTATAAACTTCTCTCAATGGCATCGGGTTTAGTGTGATCTTCCGATCATCCTTCTCAAACATATAAGTGTTCCTAGAGCTATCATGTATAACTCTCCTGTCAATCAATCACAGTCTTCTTAACAACATGTGAGAAGCGCTCACGGACAGTACGTCATAGAGAATCTGGTCGAAACAATTCCTTATAGTAATTGGCAGTAGTATTTGCCAAGTGACATGTAATGCTCCATTCTCACTCAACTAGTGCAACTTATACAGCCTTGGATGTGTAATAGTCGGCAACTTCAGTTTTGAAACAAAATCGGTCGATGTTACATTGGTGCAGCTTCTAGTATTCATGATGAGGGTGCACATCTGATCATTCACCTTACAGGTGGTATGGAATAAATTCTCTCTCTACTCTTCTTCTCACGAGGGTTTCACATTTATAGTGCGTTAGACAACCATGAGTAACTAATCTAAATCCATAGAAAATATGTTCTCCTCAATCAGTTCTTTCTCGGTACTTTCTTTCTCGTTAGGAACCTCCTCTTCTTCAGTTTCCTCATACGTACTCTCTATTTCTAGCCTAGGGATGTATCTCCCTTGATGACCATCGTTCTTTCAGTTCGAGTACTAGGCAGCCATGTATCTGAACCCTTGACACTTGAAATACTTGATCTAGTTGGTCTTTCTACCAGACCCTTACCTTTTCTCATAAGTTCAGGTCGACGCTTCACCATCAAGTTGGTTTTTTTGCTCGGCTCTATACTCAACTGAGCTCGGTGACTTGCCTGTCCGGGTCAACTAGTCAGCATTCTCGCTCGTACTCGGCTCCTTCTTTGCCTCTCTATGTACTGGGTAATCCTAATAGTTTCATCTATTGTATCAAATCATTGGAGCTCTACAATGTCCCAAATGTCTCCTCTCAACCTAGTAATGAATCTTGAGACTGTTCGAGTTGGTAGCTCATCTACTTTATAACGTATCATAAGCATTTGAAAGTCTTAAAGATACTCATCAACTGTTTGACCCGAGACAAAATGTCTTAGCTCTTGAAGCTGAGTCAAAATGTCTTAGAGATAGGTTTCCGGCATGAATTTGTTTTTAAGTATTCTCTTTATCTCTAGCCAGGTATTAATCTCTTGATACCCTTCTTGTCTTCTCATAACCTGAAAATTCTTCCACCACATGGTGGTATACCCGAAGAATTCAACAGTAGTAGTTTTCACTTTCTCATAATCCTCATATTGATAGGAATCAAATACATGTTTCACCTTCTCTTCTTAATCTAGATACTCATTAGTATTCCTAAATCCATTGAAACTTAGAATCCGAAGCTTTTCACATGGTCGGATGCTTTAAGGATTCGTACATGCTCCTCTTCAAAATACTCTTCTTCCTCTTCATCAAGCTCTCTTAGGCTATCATTCGCCTTTCTCATTCACTAACTCCTCCACCTCGAACAGGTCGAGTTAGGTTTTAACCTTTAACAGGCTAAGCAACTTGTGGAGTGTTTTGCGCAACCTCAATGGGTCGACAAGACAGTGTATGAATAGCCCGGGTTAAATCTATTAAGAGGTTAACTACCTTATCAAGCCTCTCGTCAATACTTCTGAGAGTTTCTTGAGACTATCGTCCATAGTGGATAACTCCACTGTTATCACCAGTACCAACATTCATATTTGGGTCTATCATTTTTTCTCACAAATTCAAAGCTCAAACAAACACTTTGGAAAGTTAACAGTTAACAACACAGTAATCAAATGAATACAGTAACTTGCTTTGCTTCACACACATAGAATAGAGTATAATAAAACTTTAAGAAGAATTAACTACCGATCACACAAAACCTTCGCTTTAATACCAAGATATTACGAACTGTGACCAAGAACAGATAAGGCCGGCCATTAGATGGGTTTGAGCTTGAAGAAAGCTCGAAAACGGATTAATGGGGAAAGTGCGAAAGGGAAAAATGAAGAATGAAACAGTAAACAAAACTCACATACAACTTCAGAGGATATGATGCACCAATGAAACTTCTGAGGACTTACAGTACAATTCGATATGATGTACGAATTGATTCGGTGAGGTTACTCGCTACCTAACCTTACTTAAGGGAAATTATAAGAGTAATGCCGAGAGTAAACAAACAGTGTTTACGTAAGGAAGAAAAGTACTCAAAAGTGTATTAAGAATAATCTAATATCATCACAATTACAAGTACAAGAGTATTTATAACCATAAGTTAAGGTAATTTACCTAAAAAGGAAGAGATAAAAAGGACATTTCCTAAGAAAGTAAAGATTAGGATACAAAAGGGTAAAAATGAATATACGAGAAAAACAATTATTGATGTGATAGATTCTACACATGATACTGTACACATGGCAATACTACATTGGCGAGATTGTTAGAAGATACAGACAAAAAGTATGGACAACTGGCTTACCCGAGCAAGGATGGATTTGTCAGTTCGGAGTCTCTTTTTCTTGACTTTTCGGCAAGGAGGATGTTGAGTAATTAGTCGGCTCGGGCGCGAGAGAGTAATCTTCTATTCAACATACTACTAAAAGATGGGTAGTCATATCGCTTGACTTGAAGAGTAACTTGGTAAGGAAGTACTCAGCTTCGATAGGAGTTAACTAGAAAAGAAGGATTTGTTGAGCCAGTTCTTCTAGTTCTTGAGTTCAGTTATAGGTTAGGGGTCCAGCAAGTTGATTCCCATCACTAATCATATTACTATATCTCTTAAAATAGAATCAAGTACGATGTGTTAAACTCTTAGGATATTAAAAGTATAATATTTATAGAATTATATCTTGATATCTAAATAAGAATTTAAGTTAAAATGGATTAAAACGCTACTAATAATTAAATTAATAAATATGTGCTAAAGAAGATATACATCTATCATGCATAGAAGTTAATTTCATTTGTTTTCTCAATTAAAGCAAATATTTCTTATTGGAATTCTACTAGACTCATGGGAAGTAACGTGAAAATCTAACCATGGCTTTTAACAGTATAAGTTTTCTCGTATTTTTTATAGGCTGCTTGATAATCATATTACTAAGGTCTCCCTAGCTATAAATGAGTAATGTATATAGGTTACACCAAAGAATCTAATCTATTTAATTCTTTTTTTTTTTAATTAATCACCTAGATTACATATTACAACTTAAGGGAGAGGAAGTTCAAACTTAGTCCATTACATCGAAGGACCAATATTCATATTACTAAATTACATTAGTCTTGACATCTCATCAGTATAAGTTGATAAAGGTACTCAAACTTACTTATAGACATATGTAGCCCTATGAAGGTTCATCCAAAAGATAAGGATCTTAGAAGCTATGTAATTTGAAACCTTTAATTGTCAACCAAATCCACAAAATAATGCTAGCATGAATGCCTCCTTCAATTACAATCATGTAAGTCTTCCCCTGTACTAGACTCTTGATATGGAAAGATTTTTTGTATGGTTTAGATGCACCTCTACCTGATTCTTCAGAGGTTTCTAAACTGCAATCAATGCTTGTTCCAAAGGACAAATTATCTCTCTCTCATATTCAATTCCATTATTCTTCTTTTTTTCCTCCGCATCTCATTCTCCTCCCCTTATATTACCACAATACTTCTATTAGGATGCAGTGTTACTTGATGCCCATAATTTATATGCTTAAAACATTTTGTATTCATTTTTAGTTATGCTTTTTCTTACTTGTTCACCTTAAGTGCCTTAACCTTATGGATTTCTTGTTCAATTCCTTTTTCTATAGCAAATTTTTCCTTAGTCTTTCTATATTTCCCTTCATTTTGCTTTTGCTATTATATTGGAAATGCTACCTTTGATTATTTTGATGCCTTAGAACTTGAGGCTGCTGATTTAAATACATCTTCTAAGGTTTGATGTTGTTATAGCTCAACCACACTAATCGTATCAAACTTAAGCTCACTAAGAAATCAGATTATGAATTCCTTTTATAACTTTGAACCTAACCTGATTAACAACATTTCAAATTTCTTCACATATTCCTCTATACCCATCTTTCCCTATCTCAATATCTATAATTTAATCAACATCTCTTATTTGTAATAGTAAAAAACAAATCATTGTCACATCAATCTTTTCATTAATGCCTACATTCTCACATTCTCCTCATTATCCTTTGCCTATGCTTCTATAATTTATCTTACCACAAGCTAGCATAATTAATGAAAATCAAAGATGTCATATTAACCGTTATCATCAAATTGCACTCATAATAGCTAAATATTTTCCTCACTCTTAATGCTCAATTGAAATATTCTTTAGGCTAATTACTTACATAAGGTCATAAACTTTTAATTTTGATATTTTCTTAACCCTTCTTGTTTCCTTCTCAATCGTCTTCTCACCTATCTCTAACATCATTTACACTGGATTCCTCTGCTAAACTAGCCTTGTTATGATTCACCCCATCTATACTCCTCTTCTCATTATCCTTTCATACTTTATCTCATACATCTAATCTATCTATGACTAACTCTTGTGTTATATTCATCTATTATTCTAAAGTAAACAATCTCCTCTTAAAATCAAGCCTACATCCCTTTACAGTATTATTATTAAAAGATTCATCAAATATATTTTTCCTCATAAATTAATTACATAAATAACATAGTCAATTCATTAAAACTTAAGCAACCACATGGCACCACCAAAAACCTTTAAGCTATAAACGATATACCAATTCACAATTTCAGTAACTTAAAGAGAGCTATACTTGACATGAAGAGCTCATCCCTTAAAAGCTATGATACCAAACTAACTAGTGTGCAAATCAATCAATTTGAGTTTTTGGATCTAAGGTTTATGATGGGGATTAAGAGCTTGAAGGACTGATGGCTTAAGCTAAAGCTCATAAAGTAGTAAGTTTAATGCACTGGATCATGAAAAGTTTCCTAAATAGAGAGAAGAAGATCTTATTAGACGAATATGATGTGCATTTAAGGTTCTTTGAAGATAAGGGTTCGATAGGGGCTAGTGTAGATGAGTATGGGATGATATTGCAGTAAGGAGACAAGGAAAGATCAAGGATTTTGAGTTCTACTATGGATCGTTTGGTTGGTAGCAATTGAATTGTCCAATTAGTTATGTAAATAGAACCATATTAACAACTAGTTGTAAGACCAATCCTACAATTAGTCTAATGGTCACCATTAAACAACTTTTTCATCATTTTTTGATTTCTACTTTAGTTCTTTTAATTGCTACTAAGCTAGGATTTTTACGACTTAATTACCCTTGTTATATATTGTTAGAATTATACTATCCTGTATTGAACATTAATTACAAAATTAATGACATTATTCTTTTTAATGAGTTTCTCACTAAACCCTTGCTTCTTATCAAATCTCTATAAATTTGTAACGAACTAAACCATTCTTTTATTTTGCACGTATCAAGTTAAACAAGTATGGGTTAGATTTTATGATGCGAAGTATCCATTTAAGAGGCCATTCATATCCTTATTGTTGATAGGGCCTTTTAGATATAGGCTCCTTAAGGCCATCTCAACTTGATAAGGCCCACGGCTTATAACAAGTCGCCCTCGGCCCAAGCTTAGAATATGGCTTGTTCAACTATAAGAGGCCTCTAACAGCTAGAAGACTCTAGATAAGGTTAAAAGACTAAGTTAATAATCACCTCCTACATATGTGGAACACGTCGAACACCACAATCCTACTCTCTAACACTTGTAGATGTAGCTTTGCTCACTAACCCCTCATCAACTGTTGACACCACTCTTCTATAAATATAAGATCATTACTTAATAATAAACTGCTTGATACTTTGCACACTTAAGCTTAAATACTGCTCTCAAGCACTTTTACTTTCCAAACACTCAATTGACTTAAATATCGGAGTGACCATATCGGACAATACCTTAGCACTTCCTTATTGTGCTCTCTTTTGTAGGCTTAATCACTTACATGAAGCCTAATTACTCTTAAATCTATACCGGCAAAGATCTTGAGATGATATTTGGCGCTGTTTGTAGGAAGTTGATCCAAGTTCTTACCTAAACTTACTGAACACTCTCCTAAACACCACTTTTGACCACCATATCTTATGCTAGCAACCTTAAGAACCATTAGTTAGTGAATAACTAACTTACTTAGAATCAGCTCCTCTTAAGGAAAACGTTGTTGGAGCACCTAGTTGAGAAGTTTACTGGCTAAAGAAAATTACTTCGCACTCGCCTTGAGGAAGCTAGGAGGCACAGTGCACAAACCCACCCCCTCGAGGCTTTTGATGCCCACATTAGGTAGAAAAACCACCACTAGTAGTAATAGAATGGTAGGGATTAGCAACTTGATCCTCTAATGCAATAGCAGCTATCAAGGTTTGCGGTCAGTCGTGACCAAGCCCTGGTTGGAAATGAATAGGTGGTTGACTCTTATACAGTATTGGCATACTCTACAGTGTGTCAAACTCATCTAGCCAATGATGCTGACCTCGATGAGCTTTGCACAATGGTGATAAGGCTCTTTGAGCAACAAGGGAGCAAGGCAGCTAGCAATGTTGGGTTGGTCGTTGGCAAAACCAGTTTCACCAAAGGTATTGCGAACTGTGACCAAGAATAGATAAGGCCGGTCACTAGATAAGTCCAAGCTTGTAGAAAGCTTAAAAAGGGTTCATGAGGAAAGGTACGAAAAGAGCGACAAAGATGAATGAAACAGTAAGCAAAAACCTACAAACAACTCCAGATGATATGACACACCAATGGAACTTCCGAAGACTCACGACATAATTCGATAAGACATACAAATTGGTCCAATGAGGTTAATCGCCACTTAACCTTGCTTAATAGAAAGGATAAGGGTGATGTTAAGAGTAAACAAGTAATGTTTACACAAAGAAGAAAGTACTTAAGTTTATTAAAGGTAATCTGATCAATTACAACTATAAATATAAGAGTATTTATACCTGTAAGTTAAAGTAACTTACCCAAAAGGGAAAAAACAAGAAGGACATTTCCTAAAGAAGCAATGTACACGATACAAAAGGATAAAAATGAATGTACAAGGAAAACAATCGTTAGTGCTGTAGATTCTACATATGTATTGTATACGTGGTGATGCTACATTAGCGAGGTTATTTGGAGATCTGGGCAAAAAGTACGGACGAATGGGCTTATTTGAGCAGGGATGGCTTAGTAAGTCTGAATCCTCTATCTCTCAACTTCTCGGCAAGGATAATGCTGAGTGATTAGTCGGCTCGGTATTAGAGAGTAATCATCAACTCAGTATACCATAGAATAATGGGCGGTCATGGGGTGCAGCATTAAAGGTGACTTGCAAGAAAGTAATTGACTTCGATAGGAGTTGGTTGGAATATAAGGATTCGCCATGTCAGCCCCTCTAGTCCTTGGGCTTAACTGTGGGTCAAAAGTCCTATAGCTTGATTCCCATCATTCCCTTTAGGTTGTTTCAAATTTGGGATCAAATCCGAATGGTGTTCGCTCAGTTCTCCATTAGGGTGATATGAACTGAGGTTGGCAATGTTGAAGGCGTCAGAAACCCCATAGTCTTTAGGCAGTTCCAACCTGTAGGCATTGTCAGTGATTTTTTAAAGGATTTTGAAAGGTCTTTTCGCTCTTGTAGATAATTTGTTCTTCCTTTTGTTCGAAAATCATTCCTTGCTGAGGTGTAGCCATACTAAGTCTCTCGATTGGAATTGTTTGGCTGACCTACCCTTGGTCTTTTCTTGCATTCTACTAACAGCTTGGTTGATGTGACAAGTGAACTTGTCATAGATGTGCTGAAGAGATTGTGCTTTAGCCAAAACGTTAGGGTCCTCTTGCGCGGGTGTTGGTACAAGGGCGTAGTCGAAGAGTAACTCAAGATTGAATCCATAGACCACCTCGAAGGGAGTTTGCTTAGTGGTGTCATGTACGGTTCGGTTATAGGCAAACTCAATCATTAGTAGGCAGACGTTCCAATCAGCCAAGTTCTTGCCTACTGCAACTTGGAGTAGTGACCCCAAAGTACGATTAACCACTTTTGTTTGGCTGTCAGTTTGGGGGTGACATGAGGTACTAAAAAGTAATTTGGTTCCCAATCGATGCTACAAAGTCCTCCAAAAATGGCTTAAGAGCTTTGGATCTCTATTGGAGGCTACACTTCTTGGCACGTCGTGTATTCGCACAATCTCTTGTAAGAAAAGATAAGTAATAGTCGAAGTGTCATTAGTTTTGGTACAGAGCATGAAGTGTGCCATCTTACTAAAGCGATCCATGACGACCATTACAGAATCTTTGCTTCGGGTAGTTCGCGACGGTTCCAGAACAAATTTTATACTCAGTTCAGTCCACAACCTCGTCGAAATAGGTAAGGGCATTACTTTCCCTTATTTGGCTCGATACTTGGCCCTTTTGCACACAACACAACTTTCGAGAACTTTGTGCACATCTCTTCACATTCTCGATCTAAAAAATTGACCATTTAATAGTTCATAGGTTTTCTTCTCTCCAAAATATCCAGAGAGTCCTTCACTATGGGCTTTCCTGATTAATAATTCCCGTAGGGAACAAGTCTGCACGCATAGTCTCCCCCCTTGGAACAAATAGCCATCCTCTACATAATACTATTCCACTATCTTCCCATCTACACTTTGCGAAATTATTAGTCTAAAGTGTGGATTTTCGGAGTATTGTTCTTTGATACTCGCAAAACTAAACAGTTTGGTCTATAGTTCTAATAAGAGTGCATGCCTCCTCGAAAGAGCATCTGTAATTACGTTGCTCTTTCCTTGCTTGTACTTTAGCATAAAATTGAACCCTTCAGGGAATTCAACCCATCTCGCCTACCGCTTCAACAACTTGGTCTGACTTTGGAGGTATCTTAACGATTCATGGTTAGCATATATGACAAATTTGCTTAGTAGTAAGTAATGTTGCCATACTTGCAATGCTCGAATCAATGCCAAAAGTTACTTGTGATACATGAAGTAGTTCAGTTATGGTTCTCGGAGCTTCTCACTGTAAAAGGTAATTGGTTGGTCTTCCTACATTAGGATAGCACCTATTCCAACACTCAATGTTTCACATTCCAATTAAAAAATTTTGTCGATGTTGGGTAGTACTAACACTAGGGCAGAGGTCAATCTTTGTTTCACATTGGCAAAACTCCTCTCCTCCCTTTCTCCTGATCAAAAGTTGGTGTTCTTCTTTGTAAGCTCGATAAGTAATGTGGTGATGGTACTGAAATTCTTAATAAACCTTCTATAAAACGAAGCTAGTCTGTAGAAACCTCTTACGTCAGCACAAGTAGTAAGAGTCGGCCACTCAACAATTGCTTTGATCTTCTCATCATCAACTCGCAATCCTTCTCCACTGATGATATACCCCAAGAATACCACTTCCTCCTGGTTGAAGTAACATTTCTTTAAATTGCAAAATAGTCTCTCGGTACGAAGAATATCCAAGGTTGCTCTAAGATGTTCACAGTGACTCGGCATACCGGTACTGTAGAGTAAGATATCGTCAAAGTACACCACGACACATTTCTTAATAAGATATCCTAACACATGGTTCATAAGTCTCATGAAAGTGCTTGAGACATTTGACAAACCAACGGGCATGACCATTTACTCGTAAAGTCTATGTCGAGTCTTGATTATAGTCTTCCACTCATCTCTTGACCTTATGCGGATTTAATGGTAACCAGACTTGAGATAAATCTTGCTGAAAATCTTGGCTCTACTAAGTTCATCCAACATGTCTTCTAGTCTCGGGATCGGATACTTATATTTAATCGTGATTTTATTTATGGCTCGACTGTCAACACACATCCGCCAAGTTCCATCCTTCTTCGACATTAGAAGTGTAGGCATATCATAAGGGTTGAGACTCTCTCTCACATAACTTCTCTCCAACAACTCATTAACTTGATGTTGAAGTTCAGAAGCCTGCTCGAGATTCATCTGATAAGTTGGCTTATTCAGCAGTGTAGCGCCAAGTATTAAGTCAATACAGTACTCTATGCCTCGAGTTGAGGGTAACTCCTTAGGTAACTATTTGGGGAATAGGTTAGCATAGTCATCTAGTAACTGCTTGATTTCCTGGGGAAGCTTACCCCACTCATTCACTTCTAATAGTCGCCTAACCAACAATAAGGTTAGCTCGACAGTATTGATGGCCTCTTGAAGCTTGGCTCTACTCATCACCAAAGCTTTCTTCAACCTATGAGCGAGTTTCATTTATAGCTTATGAACTTCTCTTAACAGCATTGGATTCAGCGTGATCTTCTAGTCATCCTTTCAAACATATACGTGTTCCTGTAACCATTATATATAACTCTCCTATCAAACAACTACGGCTTACCCAGCAACACATGGGAAGCGTACATAAGCAATACGTCACAGAGGATCTAGTCAAAGTAATTCCCTATAGTGATCGATAACAATATTTGTCGAGTGACATGTAATGCTCTTTTCTCACTCAACTAGTGTAACTTGTACAGCCTAGGATGTGCAATAGTCAATAGCTTCAGTTTTGAGACAAGATTGGCTTATGCCATATTGGTACAACTTCCATTATCTACAATGATAGCCATTCACCTTGCAGGTGGTATGAAACAAATTCTCTCTCTGCTCCTCCTCTCATGAGGGTTCTATGCTCCTAATGCACCAAACAACCATGAGTAACTGGTCTAAGTCTTCAGGAAACACATCCTCTTCAATTAGTTCTTTCTTGGCAAGAACCTTCTCCTCTTCGGGTTCCTCATCCGTATTCTATACTTCTAACTTTGAGATGTCTCTTTTAATGACCATCGTCCTTCAGTTTAGGTACTGAGCAGCCATATGTCCAAACCCTTGACACTTGAAGCATTTAATCTAACTGGTCTTCCTGCCAGACCCTTACCCCTTCTTATACATTCGGGTTAGCACTACATCTTCAAGTTTGCCTTTCTGCTTGGCTCGATACTAGATTGAGCTCGGTAACTTACTTGTCCTGGTCAGCTAGTTGGCATTTTGGTCGTTACTCAGCTCATTCTTTGCCTCTTCACTCGCTGGGCAATCCTAACAGCTTCATTTATTGTGTCAAATCGTTGGAGCTTCACAATGTCTTGGATGTCTCTTTTCAATCTAGTAATAAACCTCGAGACTATTTGGGTTGGTGGTTCCTCCACTTCGCATCTTATCATAAGTATTTAGAATTCTTGAACATACTTATCAATAGTTCGGCTTCCTTGTCTTAGCTCTTGAAGCCGAATGAAAGTATCTTGGAGATACGTTTTCAATACAAATCTATTTCCAAGCATTCTCTTCATCTCGGGCCAGGAATTAATCTCTTGGTACCCCTCTCTTCTTCTCATGGCTTAAAAATTCTTTCACCACATGACAGCATATTTGAAGAATTTAACAGCAACAGTCCTCACTTTCTCATAATCCTTATATTGATAGTATCTAAATACACATTCTACCCTCTCTTCCCAATTCAGATACTCGTCAGTATTCCCAGGTCCATTGAAACTCGGAATCTGAAGCTTCACATTGTCGGATACTTTGGGGACTCGTACACACTCCTCTTCAAAATACTTTTCTTCTTCCTCTTCATCAAGCTCTCTCAGGTCTATCCTTTATCTTACTCGTCTGCCAACTCCTCCACCTCGAACTGGTCGAGTTGGGTTTTGACCTCTAATAAGTTGAGCAACTTGTAGAGTATTTTGTACGACCTTAATGGGTCGACAAGATAGGGCGTGAATAACTCGGGTTAGATCTACCAAGAAGTTACTTACCTCATCAAGTCTCTCGTCAGTATTTCTAGGAATTCCCTAAGATTGTCATCTATAGTAAATAACTCCACTGTCATCACTAGCACTAACATTCATACTTGGGTTTATTATTTTTCCTCATAGATTCAAACTTTAAACAAATACTTCAGGAAATGAATAGTTAATAACACAGCAGTCAAATAAACACAAAAACTTACTCTGTTTTATATACACAAAACAAAGTATAACATAATTCAAGAAGGACTAACTACAACTCACACAAAACCTCTGCTCTAGTATTAAGATGTTGCAAACCATGACTAAGAATAGATAAGATTGGTTGCTGGATGGATCTAAGCTTGCAAAAAGCTTGAAAAGGGTTAATGGGAAAAGGTACGAAAAGAGTGACAAAGATGAATGAAACAGTAAGCAAAAACCTACGAACAGTTCTAGAGAATATGATACACCAATAGAACTTTCGAAGACTCATGGCATAATTCGATATGACGCATGAATTAGTCCAATAAGATTACTCGCCACCTAACCTTATTTAAGGAAAAAGATAAGAGTGATGCCAAGAGTATGTTTACGCAAAGAAGAAATGTTTACACAAAGAAGAAAGTACTTAAGTATATTGAAGGTAATCGGATCTATTATAACTATAAGTATAAGGGTATTTATACCCGTAAGTTAAGGTAACTTGCCCAAAAGGAAAAAAGACAATGAGGATATTTCTTAAAGAAGCAATGTACATGATATAAAAGAGTAAAAATGAATGTATAAGGAAAATAATCATTAGTGTTACAGATTCTACATATAATCCTGTACACATGGCGATGCTGCATTGGTGAAGCTGTTAGGAAATGCAGACAAAAAGTACGGACAGATGAGCTTGTCCGAGCAGGGATGACTTAGTCAATTTGGATCCTTTATTTCTTAACTTCTTGGCAAGGATGATGTTGAGTAATTAGTTAGCTTGGTATCAGAGAATAATATCAACTTGACATACCATAGAATAATGGATGGTCATATGGTACAGTATTAAAGGTGACTCGGCAAAGAAGTACTCAGCTTCGACAACATAAGGATTCGTCGAGCTAGTCGCTTTAATCCTTCAGTTCGGTTGTGGATCAAAGGTTCCGTAGCTTAATTCTCATTAATCGTTATAAGAGCAAGGATTGTAAACTTTGAGGTCCTTAAGATTATAATAGACATCGATAGTTTCACCAATATCCTTTTTTCTATATATATATATGAAAGGATGAGGACTAAGTTGTTCGTTAAGATGAAGCCATACCACAATAATCTCATTGCCTTCAATAGGAGTATGTTTGAATCAAGGGAATCATTATCCTTAATATGGAACTTGGCAATGACAACGTTGCATAGTAATTATTAGCAATGATGACCTATAAAAATTTTATAGGGTTTTTTTCTCTTATTAACGAAACATGTTCCTATAAGGTTTAATATCTTTCAAAATTTTATAAAAATCTTATAAGTTTTACCTTCTATAATTGAAACTTACTCCTATAAAATCGTTAAGGATTCATTACATCATAGGGCTCATTCTAATTATATATAATATTTTATTTTATTTTTAATTTTTTAAGTTATTATAAGCATATTTTTAAAGGATTTTTTATTAACAAATGTTCAATATAGTTATTAATCTTTATAATTAAAATATATAAGATAAAGTCCATGAGATAATAATATTGTCATTTATAATTGATTGATCTATATGTTTATATTTAAATTAGGGCTCGTATAAGTTAAGAATAAATATTATTATTAATTTATTACTTTTTTTTTTTATCAAATTAGGTTACACATTAGATTTTTTTTTTTGTTTTTATCTTTTTCCTTTAATATTAAAATTCAATCATAAACTCTATAGAGTTTTAAACGATAATTAAAACCTATAAAAAGTGTTTTTATAGGTGGAATACTCTAAAATAACCCATATGATTAACTGCAACTCCAGAAAGATTATTCTTGACTCCCTCAAACCAGCGTGGTCTCCATTATCTTTTAACTCTGGCACGAGGGTGATCTGCCCTTCTTTTCTTTACGTTAAGGGGGGAAAGAATATTAATAGAAATAACTAGAAGTGTACGAGGAAAGGCCAGTGGCACCTCCCCGAATTGGCAAATTAACCGTATACTGTTCTTTAACTCTTGCTGGCCAAAAAAAAAAAAAAAAAAGAAGCGCAATACGACAATTTGCCCATGTGTACGTATCATCCTGATCATACCCTTATGCTTGCCAGTTAAGCGGTTCTACATCTTGTCTTGCATCTCTAGAAAGGAACTTTTCATCGCGGGAAGATAAAGTAAATTAGGTTATGAACCTTACTGGATCACCCTAATCATTTCTCACAACCGGACCCCACTTCCATCGGAAACCGGACCAACCTCCACAACCATCTTCATATGGCAATTCGCAACTAATCTTAATATGCCACGTGTAACTCATGACCCCACTCCTCCTATATTAAAATAATTTCCAACACGTTTTACCCACTTTAAAATCAAAATGGCAGGTAAATTCAATTATGAAGCATATCAACCAATTAATATACTTCATGAGGCAGTCTAGGTCGGAATACTGAAATGTCTCTATTTTTGGTATAATTTTTATTAATCATTTAATACATAGAAAATTTATTTTTATAGAAACAAACTGTATTATACAGCCCGTTTTTCTCACGTGCAAATAAGTTTATGAAAATTGAAACTTAATGTCTGATATCTATTTTTTTTTTTTAAATCCCAGAAGGAAAAAATAGCATTACTTTTTGTAACAAAGAAGCATCATTAACTTGTGTGCCATATTTTCTTTATATACTCTTGCTTTCAACTGATATCTTTCACTCTCAAAACACATTCTTTTCAAAACATAAGCAGGATGGTTAGACCTGCCATTTCCTCCATGCTTATCTCCCTTATCTTTCTCCTAGTTTTAGGAAGCCAATGGCACTCCGGCGAAGCCGGTCGAAAGCCATTTGCTTGCAACCCGAAAGACGCTGCAACCCAAAACTTCCCATTTTGCCAGGTGTCGATGCCGATACCGGATAGGGTGAGGGACTTAATTGGCAGGTTGACATTGCAGGAGAAGGTGAAGCTGCTAGTGAACGGTGCTGAAGCAGTCCCAAGGCTGGGGATTGAAGGGTATGAGTGGTGGTCCGAGGCTCTGCATGGAGTCTCCGATGTAGGCCCTGGCACCAAATTTGGTGGCAAATTCCCAGCCGCCACCAGCTTCCCTCAAGTCATCACAACTGCTGCTTCTTTCAATGCATCACTGTGGGAAGCTATAGGACAGGTAATTCACTAAATTCCAAATCCACTGCTTGTTCATGTCCCACCGTCTTGATGCCATGTAGAAAGCTATGCATTATGTTAAAACAAATATATATATATATATATATATTAAATGAATTTGAGTCATGTGTTGCATAGAGCACAAAATAATAAATTTTCATCATTTTATATGAATATCAATCTGTTAAAATTCGTCTATACGTTTAATAAAGAAATTCTACACTTTTTCGTGTATTGTTGCCTTTTATAAAAGCGAATAATTTAGAAGGGCCATAATTTTTCATTTTTGGACTTTTCACAATACAATCTTGATATAATCCAGATAGATATTAGCCGCCTTTGAAATGCTGTCTCATTGTTGTCTCTATTGTACCAATCATTATAAAATATATACGTTATAGAAATAATAAGTAAATATTTAAATTTATACCATGTACTTGTATATTTAATTATGATTAGTCAGCGTTTTAGGTACAGGAAATAGTAATCCATATAATCCGATGTCCTATTATCACGATGCTTATGAGCCTACTTTTATATGTTCAAAGTCATTTCCAACTCTTGGCAAGCCTTACGATGTTTGGATGCATCGTGGATACATGAAGTCTTGCAACTTGCTTTGCAGGGACCCATTGGCAGTGAAGCAGTGTTGGAAAACCACTAATAGCCAGCCAATGGGGACCAGAATATTAATTGTTCCTATATTAATAGCGTTATACGTCGTCAATCATTTTAGGATAAAATAAATTTCATATATTCATGCGTCTTGGCTGGCCTTAATAAAGCTGTCCATTCCAGATTGAGAATATTGAAACCTTTTACGCAGGTTGGAAATTGTGGAAAAAGACATGCCACGTAGATGGAAACATTGTGATTGGATATTATAACTTAAAAGTTGTTAGATATCATTAATTATTTCTTGAGGGAAGAAACTCCGAATAGTAAAAATTTGGGACTAAGTAGCTTCTGTTTTAATCGATACTGGCGGACGACCACATGTATCCAGCTAATACGAAAATAGTTATATATATATGTGTGTATATAAAAATCTTCATTCTATAATATTAATATGGTAGATATTTCTTTTTTCAAAAATAATTGTATAGGAATTGACATTATTATTATTATTATCTAATCTTATCACTGTCATCATCAACAATCCTCAAAATTGCATGCAATTTTCATTTTTAGCGCAAACCTCGTGTTACTTCTGACTTTCGCACTTATATCTCACACGTTCGCCGGTTCGTCACTTACTTTTGAGTGAAAATGTCAGGAAAAAAGAAGGATGCGTTTAGAAAATACAAATGGAAAAATACTAAAGATATTAAAAGTGGGTCCATCAACTTTAATATTATATATAAATAAATAAAGCATTAGGTCTATTCATATTCTGATTCGGTTTTACATTGTGTTTAGGATGGCTTTAATTACTTTCACGTGGAGTGGCGCTTACGATATTAATAATGTTTTAATACCTAAACATATAATTGATATTTTTATAAAAAATATGTTTTTTTATTACTATATATTAAAATTTATTAATATTTATACATTACTCATTTATTTAAAAATTGATTATCTCCATTTACATTTCTTAAATTTTCTCAGTTTACTTTTATCACGTATAATTATCAATTGAGATTATAAAAATATGATGGTATCATAATAATATAACATAATATTTAAAAAGATTACATAAATATAATCATTAATTTATAAATGAAAAAAAAAAGAGAAAATATTAAATGAAGAGGATTTTTATTTTATTTACGTAACTCGTTAGCATTATTATTTTTTTTTTGGTAAAAGATTTTTTTTTCGAAGGTAAAAGAAAGATTAAGACATTAATTTCTGTGTTGTAACAATTATATATATATATTTTTTCCTCTTCCCCATAACGTCAATAGTTTAATGAATCTCAACGAAGATAACATTTTCCCCATAACTCACTTTCATAAAATCTTATCACCGCCCTTGTCTTTTCAATCAAGTTGGGCTATGTAAAAAACTTTCAAAAGGATAATAGTAGTGACATAAAAGCAAGCAAGCAAACAAACAACAACTTGCACAGAGCACGTGGAGGAATATTATTTTGTAAAATGATAATCAGTAATAATGGAACTTTTAACGTTATTATATATATATATTTCCATAAAATGGTAATTAACAGTAAAAAAAGGAAAAGTTTTGATTTATAAGATTTATCGACGGCTGTTAATGGAATCTTATTTATTTATTTATATTATTTAATAAAAAATAAAAAAATAACTAATTTTAACTATTCAACTACATAAATTTAAATATATATTTTTCCTTTAGATCTTTTTCTATTATTGTAACTATCTTCTTTCTCTCTCTTCTGCTTCTAGAACTCACCTTTCCATCTCTCTCTCTCTCTTACTTTTCCTCCCTCTCTTTCTTTTTCTCTTCCCTCTCATCACTATTACGATAAGTTTGTTAATAATTTTAATATTTTAATATTTTTCGTTTTTTCCGTGATTCTCTTCTATTTGTCTGTCCATTTTTTATTAATAATCATACGAGAAATCATTTAAAAAATTTTATCTATATGAAAATTTTAAAAATAAATTATTTAAATTAAAAGAGTTATAAATAAATTGTAAAAATTTTTAAATATTTTTAATATGTGTGCGTAGCGTATGGTTTGGTAGGAATATAAATATGCAACTTGCAGGCAGTGTCGGATGAAGCGAGGGCGATGTACAATGGAGGCATGGCGGGGNATTCAACTACATAAATTTAAATATATATTTTTCCTTTAGTTCTTTTTCTATTATTGTAACTATCTTCTTTCTCTCTCTTCTGCTTCTAGAACTCACCTTTCCATCTCTCTCTCTCTCTTACTTTTCCTCCCTCTCTTTCTTTTTCTCTTCCCTCTCATCACTATTACGATAAGTTTGTTAATAATTTTAATATTTTAATATTTTTCGTTTTTTCCGTGATTCTCTTCTATTTGTCTGTCCATTTTTTATTAATAATCATACGAGAAATCATTTAAAAAATTTTATCTATATGAAAATTTTAAAAATAAATTATTTAAATTAAAAGAGTTATAAATAAATTGTAAAAATTTTTAAATATTTTTAATATGTGTGCGTAGCGTATGGTTTGGTAGGAATATAAATATGCAACTTGCAGGCAGTGTCGGATGAAGCGAGGGCGATGTACAATGGAGGCATGGCGGGGCTTACGTATTGGAGCCCCAACATTAATATTCTGCGGGACCCACGGTGGGGGCGTGGACAGGAGACTCCCGGTGAAGATCCCATTTTAGCCGGTACATATGCTGCTAGCTACGTTAGGGGTTTACAGGGGACTGACGGTAGCAGGTTGAAAGTTGCGGCCAGTTGTAAGCACTTTACGGCTTATGATCTCGATAATTGGAATGGTGTGGATCGGTTTCACTTTAACGCTCAGGTAGGTATTCCTCCGTGGTTCATGTTAAGAAAATTAAAGATTTCGTCTATGTATTGATGTATACACAATAAAAATGCATAAAAGGACGATTAAGAGAAAGATAATGCTCTTAATGCCTCGATACAAATATTTAAATTTAAAAAATATATTGAAAAACTTGCTTAAAGAATTCACAAATCCATAAAATCCAGGTTTCAAAATACTAAAATGAAGAACAGTTATAACTTATAATCATTTTTTCAAAAAAGAAATAAAAATGTTATGGAACACGTTTTATTTATTATAATCTTGATGCTATTGGAATTACTAATTTCTGTATAATTTTTCTTTTCTAAATAAGATGTTTAATTAATTGTTCCATTCAATTATGAGATTATAATTCATTAATCAACAAACCTAGTTCAAAATTTATGGAAACAATGTTTTTGTTAAACCATAATCAATAAAAAAAGATCATTGTTGGTCAAACTTGAAACTCGAGCACCGTATAATATCATTCAGTTAACCCACATCTAATTTAATACTATAGGATGTTTAGACCCTTAAGAATTTAGAGACGAACTTGTTCATCTCAATAATGAAAGACTGATGATTTTTCATGGGTCATTTACTGCTCATGCCCATCATTATTGATCTGGGTATTGCAAACCAACTCCTATAGTCTGTTGGACACAAATCACAGATAGAACATACCTTATCCTCAAAAAAGACAACCTTACAGCTTACTCTTGTTTTCATCGAAAGCGTAGTGGGCATCTTCCTTAACTGAGATTGCATAATCAATGTATTTGGTGAGTAGGTGAGCAAACAGGACATAGAGGACACTTTTGATGTGCCATTCAGAATGTGTGTAATGGAAGGAAAGGTAGCAAGTGTGATGTGCTCTTACAATCAAGTTAATGGTATCCCAACTTGCGCCGACCCCAACCTTCTACGTAAGACTGTTCGCGGTGCTTGGCGTCTTGATGGGTAAGTTAAGTCATATCATTTGTTTTTTAAATCATATTATAAAACATGCAGCCCACGATACATACATAACAGATATATAATTATTAAAATATATTTGTTTTACAGATACGTCGTTTCAGATTGTGACTCAGTGGGTGTATTTTTCGACCAGCAGCACTACGCAACCACACCAGCACAAGCTGCAGCTGATGCAATTAAAGCAGGTATGATTTATCAATTTTTTTTTTTTTTTTTTTTGGTCCTGTAAATTTTAATTTCACCTCTGCACAAAATTTTAGTTTCATACTAAGTTTCACAAATATTAGGTGAGATGTAAATTTGGTGGGCTTTTGTTGTTTTCAGGCTTGGATTTGGATTGTGGGCCTTTCTTGGCCCAGCATTCCGAGGAAGCGGTGAAAGGGGGCCTATTGAATGAGAATGACATAAATGGGGCCCTAGGTAACACTCTCACGGTGCAAATGAGACTTGGAATGTTTGATGGAGAACCAAAATCCCAACCGTATGGGCATCTTGGTGCAAAACATGTATGTACTCCTTCACACCAAGAGCTTGCTCTTGAGGCTGCTAGACAGGGCATTGTCCTCCTCAAGAACCATCGTTTATCACTACCACTATCTCCTCGTCGCCACCATAACATCGCCGTGATTGGCCCCAATGCAGACGCAACCATTACCATGATCGGAAATTATGCAGGTAGGTATTGTCTGTATTATTATGTCGGATCTACCTATTAATTTCTACCATGTGGTATATGATTTTTAAAAGAAAAAAAAAAAATATATATATATATATATATATAAATAATGTAGTTGGGTTAGTGAAGAATAGTGATGATTTTTTTATAATTATACTTTTACACACGCATCACGGGTACATCTCTTTTAATATAAAAGGGAAAGAAAAAAGTTTTAATGGTGTCTTCGTGGAGTGCATTTATCTATGTGAATAAATTTGGTGGAATTTACGGTATGTACTAGGTGTTGCATGTGGATATACATCTCCTCTCCAAGGATTAAGCAAATATGCGAAGGCCATTCACCAACGAGGATGCAAAGACGTAGCTTGTGTGGATGATGAGCTAATCGGCCATGCAGTCCACGTGGCCCGACGGGCTGATGCGACGGTTTTGGTGATGGGCTTGGATCAATCAATTGAGGCAGAGTTCAAGGATCGGGCTGGGCTTCTACTACCCGGACGCCAACAAGAACTCGTGTCTAGGGTAGCCCAGGCCTGTAGGGGCCCAGTAATTTTGGTATTGATGTCTGGAGGGCCCATAGACGTGTCTTTTGCAAAGGACGATCCAAGGATAGGTGGCATCATATGGGCCGGATATCCTGGTCAAGCCGGAGGCGCAGCCATTGCTGATGTAATTTTTGGAACCCACAATCCAGGTTTGCTTGTGTCTTTTTTCTGATTCTTTTTCTTTTTCTTTTTTTTTTTTAATTTTATGGTCCTATTTTTCATTTTAATCCATCCCTCCATTGTACTATTCATTTAACTATTTTTAAATTTGAACATTTGAATTTATAGTCTATTTAACAATTCAAATTTAAATGAATATAAATTAAAAATGAGATAAAAAATATAATCAATCCTATAAAAAATAAAAACGGAACTATAGAAAAAAAAAATATATATATATATATATATATATTTTTAAGGATGGATTTACGATGGATTTTATTTTTATTTGGTACTAACCAATTATTTATTTAGGAGGCAAACTACCAATGACATGGTATCCTCAAGAGTACCTAACAAATCTTCCAATGACGAACATGGCAATGCGTTCATCTCAATCAACAGGCTATCCTGGAAGAACCTACAGGTTCTACAAAGGCCCCGTCGTATACCCTTTTGGCCACGGAATGAGCTACACTAGCTTTGTCCAAACGATCGCCAGTGCACCGACCGTATTCACGGTTCCCCTCGGCGGCCACCGCGCCTCGAACACATCGGCTTCGGGCAGGGCAGTCAAAGTAACACATACTCGATGCAACAGGCTCTCTCTAGGGGTTCAAGTGGATGTTCAGAACACCGGCCATAGGGATGGTTCGCACACGTTGCTCGTGTTTTCCACCCCGCCCGGAGGGCACTGGGCGCCACACAAGCAGTTGGTGGCATTTGAGAAAGTGTATGTGCCTGCTGGGGCTAAGCAGAGTGTGGAAATCAATATTCATGTGTGCAAGTTCCTTAGCGTTGTTGATGGCTCTGGAATAAGGAGGATTCCTATGGGTGAACATAGCCTACATATTGGGGATACTAAGCATTCAGTATCCCTTCAACCTTCAACTTTAGGACTTATTCGAACTTGATTATTTTTCCTTTTTTTTTTTTTTAATTTTTTTGTTAATTTCTTATTTTGGGATCTTAAGATGATCCATGTTGGATTTTATAGGAGTGATATCTTCATTGGAGGGCAATGGAAATGCCGTTGTTCTCCCAAAATGTTGTTTTTGACCTTATTTGATGAGAAAGTTAATTGTATTTGGATAAAGAAAGAAAGAATTGATGGAAGGAAAATGTTTCATGAATAACAAATTTCTCCATTTTAAGGTATAAAGGAATCAAGTCCATTATCTACTAGCTATTTGATTTTAGCTTAATATTTACTCAAACTTAATTCAATAATAGTAAAGTCAAGTTTAAGCTCAAAATATTTGAATAGCTTATCAAATTAAGGTTGAATTTTTTATATTTGACTTAAATAGCTTTCAGGTCTAATAAGTCTATGTTAAACTTGAATGTTAATCAAGTTCGAGTCCAATTTGTCCATCAGTATTATCTATATTATTAAAACTAAAAGGAAGTTGGTTTAATGTCTTTTTCGTTTTACCAAGTTCACACTTTTATACTATTAATATATTATATAACTTACCATTACAATTTTACAATACATGTGTAAATGGCATTTTACATTGGGATTATATATGTCAACTCATTATTTCTCTTTTTCATAAAATAATTATAGTAAGATTAATGATGATAATCTCTATTTATTATGTCACTTTTAGTTACTTAAAAACGTTTGTCGTAAGATTTCTTTCCTATACCAGGTCATAGTTATTTACATAAGGATTTATTATACCTTTACATAGCAATTTGGCTTATTAATTTATTTTGTGGTAAAAATGATATTAATGCTCAAATTGAATCTTTTAATTTCCATCACAGTTTGCATACATATAGATTTCTTAAATATATGTATCATTATTTTGTTTATGGAATTTCATTTAAATGTCAATATACAAAGCTATATTTCTTAAATGTATGTATCTCTTTGTTATATTTTAGAACTTCACTTAAATGGTATCATAAGATTAAAGAAATGTTGAGATTTGTGTTTAGTAGTATTTATAAAGGAACTAAAAAAAATTTGTAAATCTTTATATAAACTATATATCTCGGTTAATATTGATATTAAGGTAGAAAAAGAATAAAAGACAAAACAATTTCAATATTTTTCCAACATTATGAAATAACTTCTTTTTTTTTTAAATAAAAGAAAAACGTACACAAGTAGTCTTTTACTTTTCATTCTTTTGCAAACAAAATTGAAATTTTGAATTAAAATATTACAATTATTCCAGTTTTAGTTAAAAGAAAAGCATATTTTTAGAAAAATCCTTAAATTAAGTTCGAGTTGGTCAAGTAATTTTAAACTTATTATGCTCCAACTTAATATTATCTCCAAGCATGATGCCTGGTAGGAAATTTAAGAATTTTAGTTTTAATAGAAGAAACTGAAAAACCAAGATCGATTGTCTTACTGTTGTATCACTATATCGCTGATAAATGCAAAGTCTCGCTTGGCCTAAAAAGAAAAGGTGGGGTGGGGTGAGGTGGGAGGTAGTTTCAGTAACGAATCGTAAAAGATTGAAAGTTAAGACACGTGTAATAATTTTCAATCAATTTTTTCTTTTCAGTTAGGTTTTTATTTCTTATGGAATTAATCTTATTCTTAATTTATATTTATTTAAATCTCAGCTATTAAATAAACTTTACATTTAATGATTGAGATTTAAAACAGTATAAATAAATGATGAAATGAAGAGGGGGATTAATCTAACTAAAAATAAGGAAGGGATTGTTAATCTCCCTTTAAAGGAATTTTTCTGCAATTGGATTCTTATTTTTTATGGAACTAGTACCTCTCAGCAGATTATATATATTTATTACAAGTGTAAATGAAAAACAAAGTGCACATACACAAACGAGAAGATTAATGAGATTTTGCTTATATGAAATAAATGATAAATTTTTTAATAAATATACATTTATTTGGAGTTCAAATATTTTAGCTTGGATAATAAGAAAATGACGATGAGTAGAAAAAAAGAAAATAAAAGATAAGATAGAAACAACTGAATAGTTTCTGCAAACTTTTTCTTAAAAATTTTAGCAACTAATGATGTCTTAAGTAATCATTAAACAATTTTTAGTTTTAATTATTTTAGGTCTATAAAGACAGTAATTTCTGGTGCTAAAATCATCAAAAATAAGCTATTAGAGCATTATGCTATCGATATCATGTCTTATAACTTGTAGTATTAAAACCCATAAAAGAATGAGTAATGTAGATGACAATTGTAGAGATAGTGTTCACATTATAAATAACAAGTTATCAATTTGTTATGCAATTTATATCAATATTCTTAAAGTCGGATTCATCTTTATGGTTTACAAGTGCAACCTAGTTTGACTTGACTTAGCCATTAAACCGATATGGTCCAGTTTTGTCCGGTCCGGTTCAGTCCAATCCAACTTTGCTCCAACCCTTGAATCATTATTCTATTGGTTTCCACCCTTTATAGTTTTGCTTTTGGCCTTTTCATATATCTGAGTAAACCATTTGGGTCAGGTTTGATACCATTGATTCTTATCATGCTTAATAAATTCAAACTTAATTATTATTTTTCTTATTTGGGTTAAGTTGAGACATTTTGAAACTTATATATATATATATATGTTTGTCAAATTGCTTATTTCATTGAAAGAATGAATTTAAAAAATAATTTTGTCATGTGTATTTGTCCATATTGGCTTACAATCATTTATTTATTTGTTAAGATGATTCAAGAAAAGATAAACTTATTTAAACAACTTTTTCTAGAATGAAGGTACATATATATGAACTTTTAACTTTTTCTTTTTCAATTATTTAGTGTCTAAACTATTATCATTATTATTATGCCTACTTAGTGCTTGTTGTTCTCAATATATTTTTATTTTTTCATATTGATTCTAAAAGTTCAAACACAAAAATGTAAAAGATATGAAAATTTTTCATCGGGAAAGAAAAGGAAATAAAAATTAAGATTCAAAAGTGTAATATATACTAAGTGCTGATAAGACTTTGTAGATATAGGTCTCCCAAGTTCAAACCAATAGGCCCATAATGAAAGCCCAACTTTAATAGCCTAATTTAAATTCAACTTAATCTTATTCGCTATAAATGGTGAATAAGGCCTCCAAGTATGGGGCTTTCTCTCTCTTAACTCTCTTATGCTCCTTAGAGTTCTGACCTATAGCTACTATGCTAACTTAAGCATTAAAGTGATTGCGTCGGAGTGTCATTCAGGGTTCCCTCCATAGCCATTTTTTCTTTATCTTATAAGTGCCATGTAACAGAACAAATTATCTCAATCTCTATTGGTAAAATTCAAAAATGACATTTGGTGGCATTTGTGGGAAACAAAACTCACCTTACTAATGAATTATTGGATTTTCGAAATTATGGATTTTCATGCCTCTTATATTCTTTTCTTTTGGACATTGTGAAATTCGAAAATGAAAACCCACCATAGTCCACATTTTCTTCTCATAACTATGCTTTGCCTCTCCCTTCCCTTTCTATAATTGCAAAGCAAATCCCTAAAGCTATTCAAATAATTAAGATGGCATGTTTCATGAAGATCAAGAGAGACCATAGGCTTTTATTCTTTCACTAGTCGCTTCATCATGCAAGGGTTTTGCTCTCTTTTAATCAATTAGGACCATAGAGTTCTAGAGAATACAAAAAATATAGGTGAGCTTCTAAAGCCATCTAAAGCATGAAGAAAATAGGAGACTTAATCAACATTAGCATGCTTATTAGTTTTCTCAAAAGCTAAACTCTAATTGAGACTATAGTTGTCTTGCCTTTTGAATTGCTCATGTTCTCAGTCTTTAGAAATTCAAATTTTGCTAATCATCAACTTTGAAACACATTTAGCCAAATACTCATATGTAAGTGAAATTTCACAATTGAAGTTTTAAGGCTAGTGTGAAATTGTATCCAATTGGATTTCACTAAGGTGTTTGGAAAAAAAAAAAGAAGAAGAAGGAAAAAGTGGAAAAAGAGAAGATCTACATTCATTCCCACATCTACCAAAAATTCAAAGCAACTTAGCGCTCCACTCATAACCCATGACCTCATCTCTTATAAATTCGGTTTGGGGCAGTTAGTTGGAGGGAATGGCCAAAACATGGAGGTAAGCAGCCCATGTTTGAAAAGCTAACTTATGTTGCCCCTAAATCCATTAAACTCCTTAGCCAACTTTAACAACCTATTTTACTTGAGTGAGAATTTTAACCCTCTCCCAAGATATGAGTTAAGCTTAACTACCACTTCAAAAAGATGTTGTGTAGCATCATTATTATGCAATAAGAATTGATGTTTATAAAGCTCTAAAACAGGCACTCTACTAAACATCAGCTAAAGCTCCTCTTAACCACAACCAACGAGCTGCCATAACACAAGATGACCCGATGTTCGAGCCCTGTGTGGACAATAAGTCTGAGCTCTCTACACTGATGACCGATAAGTCTAAGCTCTCTATACTGATGACCAAGCATAAAACTCCTATTAATTAAGAGCATGTCAAACCGAAGTTTAGTTACACGAGCCGACCAACTAGTTGCTCATTTGCCAAATTCTAATCATTAAAAAATGATGTGTGTGATCTAGTCGAAACATAATAGCCAAGCGGGCTTAATTTGAGGCTGACCCGAGCACATAATATGCCAGGTCGAGCTGAGCTGTCCGTGATTCTCTAAGTAGCTCAACAGTACATTAACTGAGCTCCAAAATAGAAAGTCTAAGAGCATTGATAGACTACTGAGCCGAAAGAAGCTATATTCTAAAGTCTTCACTAATGGCAATACTAGAGTAACCGAGGTGATTACTATATTGCTGAGCTTGAGCAATCACTAACTTGCACGCAAACTATGCAACACTAGCCACTCACGCACTCAGTAGCATAGACTGGCCACTCACTCACAACAGTAGCTCTTTGGTAACTAACAAAGCTAATCTGAGCCAACCAACAAGTCTTACCTAAGCTAAATTCTAGAACAGCTACTTACTTAAGCTTTGTCCAAATTGCTATAATATACTAAGCAGCAAGTCCGAGCTAGCAGTATACTACAAGCTGCTCGTGTCCAAGCTAAGCTGGCCACGGTTTACTGAACAGTAAGTCCAAAGCTACAAAAAGTCTAGTTGAACTCCGAACTCCTCTTAGCCATACCGAGTCGAATTTAGCCCAATCGAACTGGTCATAGCTGTGCTTCGCTAAAACAAGTTCGAGCTCTAGACACTTTTAGTCCATTGTTGACCTGAAGTGCTCTTTACTTCAACTAGGTAGCAACTAGACAATGCATACGTTACTGAGGCCGAGCTCCAGCGCCTTCACCATACTTGATCCAATCAATGGCTACATAAATTGTAGACAAGCAACTGCCTTAAGATACTACAAGTTATGCTTCTGGTGTCCACACATGTTAGGATACATCATCAAACACCTCTAATTTGTCCCAACAAAGACCCTAAAGTCCATCATGCTTGAGCTCCGAGCTCCTCCAAGTGGTCCCTAAAAGATAGTTGAGATGAGCTGTCCATTAAGTCCAAGCTTCCAGCTCTAAGCTTCAAGCTTCTTTCGACTAAGCTCCCTGTGGATAGCTAAACTACTCTATGACAATCTTACCAAATTGGATAGCTTCATATCGAACAAAGCTCCACAACAAATTAAGCACATAAATAGACCGAGAGCTCTTTAAGTTGACTTACATAGCAACATGCATACTTTTCGAGTACCACAATAGCTTATTGTAGACTATTAAGTTCAACTATCTAATAGCATGTTTCTAAAATCTAGTGGTTAGGCGAACAACATTTTTTAGTACAACCAATGTATTTGAGCTAAGTTTCCCTCTCTTTCTTTTTTGCATTGTAATAAATCCTTTTCTTACACTCTTTCACATTTTCATAAATATGAGCTATCTACAGTGCTCCATGTACAATGATGCTCTAGCTAATACTTATTATGGTTATAGTACAAGCTTATGAGCCCTACTTATATGCTAACTCTCGTTATTGAATCTTCAATAATAAGAGTGGGGGACAAGAGGCACTAAAAGGAGAACCAACTTGCTTTACCACTCCACTTAGCATAAGTCATGTCCAAGGCGGACAACCTGCTTACTTTACTAGCCTCTTTAGGCATCGTTAGTTAGAACCCTACCAATTTGACCACATCGGGTAACTTTGTCAATAAGATACTAGTTCATATATCTGAGGAACTCCCCTCTCACCTCTTCAAGCATCATTAGTTGGAACCTCAACAACTTGACCACATTAAGTAACCTTATCGATAGGACACTAGTCCATATACCTGAGGAACTCTCTTCTCACCTCTTTAGGCATTGTCTGTTAGAACCCCACCAACTTAACTACATTGGGTAACCTCGTCGATAGGACACTAGTTCATATATCTAAGGAACTCCCCTCTCACCTCTTCAAGCATCGTTAGTTAGAACCCTATCAACCTGACCATGTTAGGTAATCTCGTCAATAGGACACTAGTCCGTATATCTGAAGAACTCTCCTCTCTCCTCTTCAGGCATCATCAGTTGAAACCCTACCAACTTGACCACATTGAGTAACCTCATTGATAGGACATTAGTCCATATATTTGAGGAACTCCCCTCTTGCCTCTTCAGGCATATTTAGTTGGAACCTCACTAACTCAACCACACCGGGTGACTTTGTTGATAGGACACTAGTTTGTATATCCAAGGAACTCTCCTCTCACCTCTTCAGGCATCATTAGTTGGAACCCTACCAATTCGACCACATTAGGTAACCTCATCGATATGATAGTAGTCCGTATATTCGAGGAACTCCCTTTTTGCCTCTTCAAGAATTGTTAATTGGAACCCCACCAACTCAAACACATCGGATAACCTTGTCGATAGTATACTAGTTCGTATATCCAAGGAACTCCCCTCTTGCCTCTTCAGGCATTGTTAGTTGGAACGCTACCAACTCGATCGTACCACTTTAAGCATTGTCAGTTGGAACGCCACCAACTCAACCATGCCATGTAACCTCATTGATAAGACATTAGTCCATACATTTGAGAAACTCCCCTCTTACCTCTTCAAGCATCGTTAGTTAGAACACTACCAACTTAACCATACCAGGTAATCTCATCAATAGGACATTAGTTTGTACATCTAAGGAACTCCCCTTCCTCGACCTCCTTAGGCCTCACTTTGACCTCTTTAGGTTAGTCTTGACCTCGGCCTCCTCAAGCTTACTTTGACCTTGGCCTCTTTAGGTCACACCTCTATTTAGAGCATTGGGAGCCTATTCATGTACTTACTCTCCTTACCAAACTCTTCAACAATGATAGTAAGGGGGTTAGGAGGGGGGTGCTTTTTTAGATATATGCCTCCCAAGCTCAAATCAATAAGTCCACAATGAAGGCCTAACATTAATAGTTCAGTTAGATTCAACTTAACCTTATCTGCTATAAATAGTAGATGAGGCCTCTAAGTATAAGGCTCTCTCTCTCTCTCTCTCTCTCTCCCTCTTATGCTCATTAGGGTTTTGACTCTTAACCACCATGCTGACTTAAGCATCGGAGTGGTTACCCCGAACATCATCTGGTGTTGCCTTCATAGCCATTTTTTCTTTATCTTACAAGTGTCATTCAATAGAACAAATTATCTCAATCTCTACCAATAAAATTCAAAGACGAAATTAAAATATGAGTTAAAAAAAAAACACAAAATTGTAAGGGCTTTTTAAAGGGTCAAGGAAATAGATAGCTCATCAACCAAACCAATATACAAAACAAGTTATGAAAAGTGTGACCTAATCTCCTAGTAATATTCAAAAGCCTTTAAAAATGATGTTTGTTAAAAGTGGGGGTACCATTAAGTCATGTCAAATTGGTACAATATTAAGCTCCAGCTCAGCTTAAATTTGACCAAACTCTAAATTTTGAGTTCAAACTCGACTTAAAGATTTGGTAAGTTTAAATCAACTTAATTAGCTAGATTTAGTCCTTTTTATAAATTTTTCCTAAAACCTTAAACTTATGTTTAAAAAATCAAACATATATTAAAAATTATGTCAAATGCAATTAGGCCTCTGAACTTAATAAAGTTTGTATTCTAAATTTTTAGCTTTACTCGATTCACTACTTGAGTAATCCAAGCTTAAGCTTGATTCGACTATCGTTGACTCAAATTTGAGTAAAACTCAAGCTATGCCGGATTAGTTTGTGAATAGATTCGATTAGTTTGCACCCCTAATTAAAAAAAAAAAATAGAAGAATTTTTTTCCTTTTTAGAGGCATGCCTAATATTAGTTACTTACTTAGTGTAATGCCTCGAGACTTGAAGTATTACAGCCTGTCACGTGTCCTTATATCCTATTGACACCTTAGGCATCCTAGAATAAAACTTATTTAAAATTCTCTAAGATCCTTCACTACTACGACCAATAACTTTTACATTCTCCATACAATAATTTAAGGGATGTTTCATGACATCCATATATATCTACCAATAAAACTAAACAATTTATATCCTCAAAGTTTCTTTATTTTAGAGAGATAAGGATCATAGTAAGGTCTTATTAACATCATTATTAAAAAAGAAAGACACAAAAATTGCTCTAAGTACTCACTCTTAATAAGTAATAACCAAGAAAAACATCAGAGTAATTTGATCAACAAAAGTCTTAGGTTACTTCCCAACATAAATAAAAACATGAACTAACAACAGTCTTATTCTCTATTTTAAAGGAATTTAACAGGACTAAGCTAGGTAGAATTGCATTTGTCATCATAGTAATAATTGTAGTATCCTACTACATCTTCATAAAAATAATAATCACTATAGTAATAATCCCTGAACTCCTCATAACTTATGTTTATAACTAAAAAGAAAAAAACAAATTCCTTAAAGTGTAAGCAAAGCTTAGTATAGAATATATAGATACATGCACATAAGTAGTTAAAACACAATACATACATATACATAAAATTCAAGTAACTACATGTAACAACTACATATTATTATCTTTTATTTTGCCCAGCATACAACATAGTTTAGTGTCTCAAAACTTAAAGTAACTTATGACTTTGCCAAACAATATATATTATATAAATATCAGTATTAAGTCCTCTCCAATGCCTTAAGAACCAAGGTTTACCCTAAATCCACCTAGATCAATTCAAAATGAGACTTTACTAGGGATAACATTGCACTAAAATCACCGAATTATCACCTTAAGATTATCGATCCTCTCAATCCCTTAGGCCTAGCCATGCATATGCAACAAACATTAAGTTAAAGCTAAAAAGTTATTATGTTCGGTTGATGTTCACTACTCTAACAAGCACATATACAATGCACAATATCCTTTACCTGATTTAATAAACTGTTCGGACCCAAAAATGACTTCCATACAACTTATAAACATGATGAACAACTTAGCTCAGTCTCAATTACTTGATTTGATGTGCCTCGGGGCTATAGGCGTAAAAGCACACTACAACGAGAATAAAACAAAATAAGAAGTGTAGCAAACTCAATAGCTGCTACTAAGATATGATGCACTAACTAGTATTACTTGACCTAACCATTACCTTGATGTGACAGACAATACAATAGAAAGGGTTACTTGCCATTGTTCTTCACTAAAGGGAAGAGATAGGAGCTAAAGGAGAATGAACTCATGAAAATGTCAAATGTATTCAATATTCAAGTCATGATGTTTATTACTTACAAAATAAGGCCTTTTATACTTGGCCTCCTAGGGTTATTATAATAAAAGGAAAAGACAAAAGGTTACTACATAGAAGATTCCTAGTATACATGCTAAAAAGGTAAAAACCAAAAAGCTAAAAAGGAATTTGTCAAAGCATGTTCATAGGGTTATGAGCTGGAGGGATGCATTTTGGCTTCTACTTGATGCTCTAACAAAAAGGTAAACAGAGAGATGCTTAGTAAGAGGGTAGTGTTGGACTAGTTAGTCAACCTAATCTGGATTAGGTTAGGAGGTCAGGTGCTCATTTGGGCAAGAGGTAGGATGGGTTGGCTTATCAACTCACAAGGTCGGATGGTTTAACTTGAATGCTCAAGAGGTTGGGTTTGACTACTCAACATAAAAGGTCTTCCTATGACTCTAGTATTACTGACCTACTCAGGAGTAAGTTAGTAGGCACCCTAACCTTGACCAATGCTTGGCAATCTAGTTAGCTAAAGTGCAAGAGGCCTTAGATATTGATGGAATCTTCATCCCCTAATGGTTATCGAGCCAATCCTTACAGGCCTTTAGTTCAACTTTGGGTAATTGGGTTGTGGGGTTAATTCCCACTACAATCTAACATTGCCTTCTACACTTAACAACCTAACTCTATTTACTTTCAACTTAAGTCACTAGAGGAAACTAAGCTTAAGATGATAAAAGATCATTTTAAAGTCATTTTGATTGTTGAAACAAGTTTGGAAATATGTTTGAGAGGTTTAGGAATGACAAGCAAGACTCAAGAAAAAAAAAAAAAAAAAACAGGAAAGCAAGGTGAAAACATAATGTGATCACTCGAACACTTGTCATTCAGATGCCATAGTATGTGGTGTCAAGATACCAAGGAGGAAATTGCCCCTAGTGTTTGAACGCTATAGGGGGAGGCAATGCACCCCCCTTTTCAACCCTTTTCAACTTAAATCTACAAACTGCAATGCATGGTCATCCCTCTTTTCAACCCTTACTTTGCATTCAATCAAATACCATTACTTTTGATAATTTCCTAACCCTAAAACTCTTCCCTACATGCTTCAATCCATCCTTCAAACATCAACAGAACCCATCTTCTAATTCAACCCACCAATACTCTAAAAACAACAACTTCAACAAAATCAAAAGAAACAAGAGATTTATAATCAAAACTTACCTTTGGGGATCAGAAATGACACACTCTACCACCAGAAACCCCTAGTACAACTCATAAAACACAACTACAAGTTGTTTTTATCAATGCCTTAAGGATAAAACCAATTTTCTTATATTCGTACTAGAAAGACTTATTAAGAAATCATCTATTGAATGACTTACCCAATCTCTTTCCTTTAAACTAAAGAATTTGCTTCATGATCTTGGTCGAATTCGCATAGCAAAGCTATTCAAGAGATCCATATGCGTGAGATGAGGAATGAGAGTGTGAGAGCTACCTTTTTCCTTTTTTTTTTTTTATTTAAATAGGCTTTTAGGACTTTTTCTGAGGTCTAAAATACCCTTGGCTTCTATTATTATTAAAACCCTTCATCCTTAGCTTATTTTTACTTAATTATTTTCTTAAATTGGGTTTTACAATTAGACTATTTGTAATTCGAAGAGTACATAAAGTTTCTTATAATATGTTATATGAAATTTTCATTGAGACAATGAGCAACATTGTGAATCACTTTTCACAATGCTCGATTCTAGGCTCAATTTTCTAAGTAGAGGATCCTCTTTGTGAAGTTCTTCATCTATGTAGTAGAGTCTTTCAACTTTTTGAGGTCTTTGTTAAAAGATCTTGAAAAGATGTATTTTTTTCTTTTTGGCTTTTCTTTCATACTACTTTTGTATAAGTTTTATAATATGGATTCCATAAGTAATATAAATAAATTTTAGAAAAGTCTTTTTAAGAAACTTAAAAACAAAATGAAAAGGTCTTTTAATAAAAGAAATTCGTAAAATGCTAATGCATTGAGATTCTTTAATATTGTATATGCTCTTAGAATTTCTCTTTTTATTGCTAATAACCCTATATGGAAATTCCAATATTTTTTTTACTAGGAAAAAAAATTCTTAAGTTAAAGAAGGAAAAAAAAAAGACGAAATGGAATTTCAAAAGGGAAGGAAAGAGGTTGCTGTGTTGCTTTTACAGAAAGAAAATAAAAACCAATATAAGAATCAATCTTGACAAATAGTGTTCCTTTCCCTGAGACCAATCCTTAACTTTTTTTTCAACCCCAAACTTTATATTATAATTATAAAAAAACAATATAGTTAATCTGCTCCATCTTATTGAAATATAAATATTTATGCTATTAGATTATGAATGTCGTAGCTTCCTTTTGTGTCTAAAACCTACTAATTGTAAATTTATTTTCTGGTAGAAAATGAATTGGGTATTGATGTATCTAGCATTAATGTGTCAACACAAAATAAAATTTTAGAAAAAGGGTAAAAATGTTGAAATGGCACCCCATTGGTGGTGAAAATGCTTCTTTAAGGTACCATTATTTTCATGGAAAATGCTTTTTTAAACTTATTTTTCTTTTTCATAGTCTCTATAGGTTATATTACATAAACTACTCCTAAAAACTCTACAAATTACATTGACCTAGCTTTTAAAGGAATTAGTATTTAGCAGCTTTCAAAAGTTGATGTGGCAATTAATTGTATTTATTTAATTAATATACAAAAGTAAAAAAAAAAAATTGTAGAAAATTAAAAAGAAAAAGAAAAAACATTGGAAATTGGTAAAAAGAGGAAAAAAATCATTTACAATGAGTGATTAGATAATTAGTCTTTTAGTAATTCACACTCATTTGCATAAAGAGAAAAGTATATATTTTTCTATAACTTTACATAGTTGTTTTATTACCATTGCTTGAAAAAAGGTCATTTTCAATGCAAGTGATTAGATAATTAGTAATTTAGTAATTAAAATCTACTCTCATAATATTAATTATGAAAAATGCGTAATGTCATGTTGTATCATTATTATGTGGTAAGACTAAAACATTTGTAACATTGACACAGAATTATTATCTATCATATATTATTAACAAATAAACATTTATTCAATAGTTATTGTAGGGAAAATTGAACATAAAATGAAAATTGACAAAAAAAAAAAAAGAATGTCATTCAAGCAACATAAAAGTAAACACTACATGAAAATATAAAATGATTTTCATGCAAATTAGACCCATAATCTCATATTTGTAGGATCGTTGTAGAAATATACACATGTTTTTATTTATGTGCATGAGTGTAACTTATACACATATGCAAGGAGTACTCTCTCTCTCTCTCTCTCTCTCTCTCTCTATATATATATATATATATATTTGTATAACTACTCATCATTGATTAGTTAATTTAGTTTTCACTCTTCACATTTTCTTTTCCTGTTCATGCTCTCTATTCTCATCTATTCTTTATAGTTGTTATCTTTCATTTGCAATTTCCTCAACCAAATGGCATTAGAGCTATGAAGATTTCATTATTGTAATTTCTTTGTCAAGATATGTTTTTTTTTTTTTTGTCAAATTTACAATAGATTCATGTTCAAACTTGTTGATACTAGTAGACTTATACACCTGTTCAATTTGGCCTAAAACTGGTCCTGAATCGCCAATTTACGAATTAGCTGGAGAGTGAATTGGGCTTGATTCTTAAAGTGATGGGCTTAGGCAGGTTCAACTGAACTGATGGTTCAATGGCCGGTTTCATAGCCCTTGAACTATGGTTTTTATTTTAGAATTTCCTTTAATTATTATAAATCATTTTTCTTCTTTTATTTTTTGAATTTCTATTAATTATTATAAATAATTTGTAACCTATTTGTTTATTAATTTTTTTTCCAACTAATTCTAAGACTTTATGTCAACTGTTGTTATTCGTAAATTGAATTTCCCTCAATATATAATATATGTTAATATTACATATAGTATATAAACATATATGGTATAGTGTATTATATTATATATAGGATAACATAGAGTATATATAAAGTACATTAATAATATATTATATATATTATACACTTGTTTGCATTATGTATATAATATATAATATATTATATATAGTATATACATAATATGTTTGCATTGTTTATGTAGTACATATATATAGTATATTATATATATATATACTTTTTCTTTAAATTTTAGGGTTGGTTTGGCCCACTAATTCGAGACTTGGCCAACCTGTCGAGTTCTTTATGTTAAACCTCTTAGGCCCTTAGTGCTCGGCAATTCAATAACTAAGTTAAGCTTGCCTATGATTGAGCCAAATTGGTTCATGGTTCGAAACTAACTTTTGCATAGATCGAAATACTAGTACTCAACATGTTAATGCTAATTTGATTAATGGAGATCCTTTACAATTAACTAGATTTGATAATCCAGAGATGTTATTACTACTATGTTGTTTGGTGGATCAAATTTTTAGGGTAGATTAGATCTATCAAATTAGCATTAGGTGCAAAAGCCAAATTAGGGTTTATTAATGGTTCTTACCTTAGGCTTGATAATAATCATGTAGTTCTGAATGAATGAACTAGATGTGATCATATGATACAATGTTGGCTTATAAACTCTATAAAAAAGGATCTAGATAAAGGATTCATGTATGCTTGGTCATAAAAGGAGTTATGGGTCGACATTTGTAAGAGATTTAGATTAAAAATGGTCATTAATATATCAATTACAATAGGAGATAGAAAACTCAAAACAAGGTTTAGATTCTATAAGCATGTAATAATCGACTTAAAAGGCCTTGGGATGAGCTTAACCGTTTGTGTATTTTTCTTGAATGCTCCTATAGTGCGATGAATGTATGCACTTTTCACTTGAATGCTAAAATTCTTGAAATACAAAATAGAAATCGGCTACTACAATTTCACATGGGTTTGAATGATGCATATGAGCATGTGCGAAATTAAGTGTTGTTAATGGAGCCTCTTCCCACAATTAGTAAAGCGTATTATTTAGTTTTTCAAATACAGAAACAAAAACGGATGAGTAGATATACAAACACTAATGAGGAGAATATAGCATGTTTGGCAATTCATGGGTAGCAAAGAGCAGTTCAGTAGATAAAAGAGATAAAAAAAAGGAAGACAGTGAACGACTAATTACTTAAATATATCTAATGTTATGTAAAAAGTTACACTTTGAAATACAAGAATGTAATATATAAATTTTAACAATAATTATTACTATTATTATTATTTTAGAGTTTAGGAGACTAATGTTCCTCTTAACCCCTTGAAGAGTCCTTCCTTGGAATATGCATTCTTTACATGCCTCCAACATCTAAGCAAGGTTACCATCTATATGTATGGGAAAAGAAAAGGCCACTTAAGTTATCTAGTCATGACACATAGTAATATCAGCTCTAGTGAAAAACTAGAGTTACATATGTCCTAGTCTAACTCTTATATGGTTTTTAGCTATGATCATGTGCTTAATGCTCTTCATCTTAATGTATTACCTATATCACGGTCCGTGTTTTAAAGGGAAGTGGGGGTGTTCAACTTGAGGTTTAATGTGAAGTGAGTGGCGTCAGCTGGCAGTTTGTTTGTAGCGTTAGGTAGTCTCTCAAGGCAAAGTTAGCCTCTCGTGAGTAAACTAGTCGAAAGTTAATGTTGCTCTCTTGATGATGGCCATGGTAAGCAGAAACCGATTATGAAGTTGGATGTCCCTTATCATATGGAGGATGGTGACAATGCCAGTTAGCACTCCTTAAGTAATAGGGGCTTAAAACAATCTTAAGAAGGTAGGAAGGGAAAAGTCGGCTTGTTCTTCATAATCAAAGATAATACATGAGGCAAAAGAGGGTTGAGCACCATATAAGCACTTATAGGGGGGGTAAACCTCCCATCTTATGAGAAGTGGTATTAGAGTTAAAAGTTTCAACCTAAAGGAGCCACCTAAATGCTACCTATAACCCCCACAACCTGCTACTCGAGTTTCAATCGGTTGAAAGATTTGATCGAGCCTAAATTATCAAATAAAGCTAGAAATATTAGTAAAAATGATCTCGTAAGTTTGAATTTAAGAAAATAAGTAATAAAATAAAAGAATATAAAAATTTTAAATTTTAAGTATATTACTCGTTATTTATCGAAAATACGTAAAATGCATTCCGATAATTAACGAATTATTAGAGATAAATTATATGCATACTAAAAATCATAAAATAACCTAAATAATATTTAGGAATATTTATTTATACTATATATGAATTTACATGTAGGTAGAAATACGCATAATTACTTAAAATACGTGAAATGTGCTAAAATAATACTAAATAATTAAATAAAATTCATAATTAATTAAGGAAAAATCAAGAAATATGAGGAAAAGTCTAGAAGTGGGGCATAGCAATCTGAAAATTAAAGAAGGAAATTAATCAATTAAAATGCAACAAATACCACTAGTTAGGACTGAAAACAATATTTAGCATATTCGAAGATAATGTAATTAATTTCACATTATGGGTCAGAATGATTTCTTAGGGTATACATATAAATCTTTAACAAAAAATTGAGTTAAAAACCTAATTTAGAAATCGATGCGAAAACTGAAATAGAACTTAACACAATTCAAGAAGAATTGTAAAAGACTTAAGACTTAGATAATTAGGTATATAAAATTTAAACAAAAGATAACAATAAGTGTTATAAGATAAAACTAACTTATAATAGTTATATGAAAAATTGAAACCACGTTTGTGTTATAGAGATGATCAGCGATGGCTTGAGCAAGTCGGATCTTGAGTGAGTGAGCGAGGAGTCGAGATAAATTAGGATTAATACGTTGCTGTATTTTGAAGACTTGAGATTATACTTGGTTATGTTTGTTAAATAGTTGGTTGTACGCATGTGCTTAATTACGAGCGATGCTATGATTCTGTTTGTTATTCTAACTTGCATTGTATGAAGTGATCGATCATCCTAAACTGAACTTAACAAAGATATAACCTGTAAACATAAATCGGACCTACATAGCAACCTATTAGGGGAAACTTAGGATTTTCTAGCTAAATACCGACCCCTTCGAAAGAGATAGCGTCAGATGACATAATGGGTCACTTCTTTATTCTTAGTCGAACTAAGTGATAGGTAAAGAGGTCATGGAAAGGGTAAAGTCAATAGTTCAAAGGTAGTCGCGAGAGGAACAATGTCTCCATTGTACAAACCTGGGTTTGGTCGTGAGTTGTTGCATTAATAGCAACTCCTCAACCCGAATTAGAGCAAGCGCAATTTCTTTAATCTCACGATGGGCCTGACAACGTTGTGCAATAGCATTTGCTTAAACATGCATTGCACCAAATGATTTGGTTGATAACCTTATTTGTGTTTACGGTGTAGTTTTAAGTTCTCCATCCTAACTTATTGAGCTGTGGTTGCTCACATTCCTATAGACGTTGTGCAGGTGCTAGCTAAGAAGCGACTTACAACTACTCTGAAGTTAGCAACTGCTGGATCCTAAGAAGCAAGGAAAAACATTTGAAGATTAAACATATAATTTTAAAGTCTAAGCTTTTATTTTAGAATTTTTCATTTTTAAATAACGTAATAACTAAGAAATATATTACGCTAAAACGTTATAAATGTTAATTGTAATAACTGAATTATAATGTATATATACATTTTCTTACTTTCTTAGGTAAATGATTTATTTAAATTACAAATTAATTATTTCAAAGCGGGTTAGTCGTGGACGCTTTGTATAGATCAAGTCTAGGATAGCGGTTGTAAGGCCAACTTCTATTTTAGAATGGTTTACACAGTGGGGTTGTTACGATTCTGCCGCTTCGGGGTGTGTCACTACCCAACGTATTATATAGGAAAGGATTGTTCTTGTTGATAATTGGACTCATGTGGATGAAGCCTAAGAGGAAGAGCAACCATTAAGTGGAGGGCTCATGTGGATGAAACTTAAGAGGAAGAGCAACCACCAAGTTGAGAGCATCGTTATTAGAAGGAGCAGTTGTGTTGTGACCACATTGTAACAAGACTCTACTCGAATTATAAGAAAATAAAGAAGTGAATTTCAAAGGGTAGACCTTACCGTTGGGCCACTTGATAAGAGGCGATCTCGGGGGACTAGAAGGCGAGGGTGAGGGCGAGGGTAAGGGAATGCCTGTGAAAGTCGTAGAGTCTTGGTGAAGATGATCTTGACATGGAGTTAGGTAATAGAGGAATAAGGTTGGTGATCTCAAGGGAAATGGTAGTAGCGAAGTGTTAGCCCCATGACGAGAGCATTGTTGATTTAGGTAAAGGAGAATGTCATGGTTCGTGCTTTGAAGGGAAGTAGAGGTGTTCAACTTAAGGCTTAATGTAAAGTGAGTGGTGTCCGTTGGCAATTTATTCGTGGAGTTAGGTAGTCTCTCAAGGCAAGGATGGCATCTCGTAAGCAAATTGATCGAGAGTTGATACAACTCTCTTGATAATGGTCATGGTAGGTCGAAACTAATTGTAAAGTTAGACGTCCTCTATTGTATGGAGGATGGTGACAATACTAGTCGGTACTCCTTAAGCAATAGGAGTTTAGAACAATCTTGGAAAGACAAGAAGGGAAAGGTTGGCTCGTCTTTTATAATAAAAAATAATACATGAGGCAAAGAAGGGTCGAGCATCGTACAAGCACTTATAGAGGAGATAAACCTCTCGTCCTGTGACACCTACACATAAATCTGTTCATTTTTATTTGTAGAAAAAATTATATTTTTATGAGAATTAAGAATCTCATTATATTGTTTAATACTCATACGAAAGGATATATATCATTATAAATTAGTTTTTTTAGGATATGGTAACAAAAAAAATTCTCTCTACATATCACCCTTACTATCAAACGTGCCGTCATTACCATCTCTACTACTATCAAATACATCGTTACACCACCACTACAGTCATAATCACCTCAATACAATCATCAATGTGACACCAATACTAGGCCTACCACCGCTATCATGGACGGATTTAATGGGGGCTAAACAAGGGACATGACCATCGAAGAGCCATGTCTAAGAATTTATTGATAAATATGCCATATACTTACTAGGTTTACTTGTAGAAAAAAGTATAAAGTGTTAAATCAATCTCACATTGTAGTTATACGAATAAAATGAGTGTGTTAAAAGAGTGTTTTCTCTATTACTGCGTACCATAATATACTTGTTAAAGGTAAAAGGGACAAAAATATACTTAATTGGTTAAAAAAAACAAAGTTACATGGATTATGCTTATGAGAACATGTTATTTTTTTCAATATATATATATTCAACTTCAAAACTACACTATTATGTAGTCCTACTTCCATCCTGACCGTAAGATTATGCTTATGTCATTCCAAGAATCATGAATTTCAACCGAATAAAATAACGATTTTCCCCATTAATTGAGATTCAATTAAAATGGCTTCGTAGGAATTAAATTTTAGAAAAGTTATGATGAGCTGACGCCCTTAGATTATAGAGCCTGAGACCTTTTATACATGATAGTTGACGCGTGGCAATTCAGAAAGAGAAGCAAAATTTGACATGCATGCTACCGTGAAAGCATGCCATGGAGTGGTATAAAACCGCATAGGTAAGAAGAAGAAATGATATTAATATATTACATATTAAATAAATAATATATAAATATTAATTTTAATATATAGTTTTTAAAATAAATTATTTATAGAATTATAAATAAGTTAAGCTATTTGTGAGCGATTCAAAATTTGTTAATTTTAAGTTCATTTCTGTTCGAACTTAATTAATAAATATGTTGAGTTTAAGTTTATAATAAAACTTGTTTCTTTTAAATTAGTCAAGCCTAAGCTTTTGATTTAGTTCAGAAGTAAGCTCATGATTAAACTCGTAAATAGGGTTGCAAGCTGTTGCACACTATATTAAAAATGTAATATATGATATAAGAATAAAATTAGTATTTTAGAAAACTTTAATAATAAGAATATAAGAATAGAAAAAGCAAACACTATGAGGTAAAGCAAAGATCATTAAAGTAAGTAAAAAATCATAAATTTTGAATTAATTTTAAACTCTAATATTTAGACACATTTATTTAAATGAACTTGTAGCTTAAGCTCCAACTTGTTTAACTACATAAGGTTAGGCTTGTTTATCTAAACAAATGGAACTCAAACTTAAAATTCTTAACTTGAGCTCGATATTTCCATTTACAGCTCTAACCATTTATACTTTCACATAAATCTAAACATAGGGTCCAACCTGGCTCGAAACCAAATTGTAATGTTACAATTCTCTACTGGACAACAATAACTAACCTGTCCAAACCTAGTTTCAAGTTGAGTCTTGGACCCACCAATTTATGGGTGCATTTTTAGGACTCGTGAATTGTGACACTGCAATTTTTTCTAAAATTAAAATTTCTAATTAAATTTAAAAAAATTTGAGCCTAATAGCTATGTAACCTTTGGCCCACTTTAAGAGATGATTATTGAAGGTGTACATTTGTTTATATACAATCACACCTAACCACATATATAATATTAGTAACATGGGATAAAGAATTTAGATGCTAAAATCAACTTCTTTGTTTTTTTGGTCAACAACGAGAATCAAGTTCAAGAAGTAAAATTTAGTCACACGTTATCAAGAGTGAGAGTTTTCTTCTAGTAAAAATATATATATACCAAACTATAGATGCTTTTAAAGCATATTTATTATTGTGTTAATACTAGCTACACATTAAATATTGTAAATGGAAAATAAATTCTTCCTATTTACTTAAAATTTAGTTAAAATTTTAATTTTTATTTATATTTCCATTATTACTTTTATTCTATAATTTATTTTATTCATTTTTCATTTCATTTACTTTTTATTTTTTAATGTTTTCAATTTCTATTTTTATTTTTATATATGGGTGGGTTGAGATCTAATAGGTTAAATAGGTTTAACCTTCTGATCTACTGAGGACCTACCAACCTATCAGTCCCTACACTGGTTAGACCGGTGTTGATAGTTCTAGTTCTGGTTCTATTCCAAACCCTGTAGATCAGTTTGGTGTGATCTCCTAGTTTAAATCCGAATCCTACTTAAATGTACTTTAAAATGTTAGAATTTTATTAGTATTTATAAATTATTAACAAACTTCCCTTCTATTTTTAGCTGAGTGATGACCATCATTCACAAGTTAGCACACCAAAGACAAAACCTAAACTATCGTCCTTTAGAATCTCCACCATGGTCCGCTGAAACTTATTCACAGATCAATTACTTTCTGTCCCTTGGTTTTCCACTTGCAATTTTTGAATTCTTCAGAGAATGGATATTTCATATTTAGTAGTTTGATGATTAGTTATTAGTTATTTCCATTTGTTTGGTTTTCTTTTCATATGCTATCAGCTCGTTTGATTTTCAAAACTACAGTTTAGTTTGATAGTTTTTCCTTTTAACTTGCGTGCTTACATCTAATATTCTACATGACACATAATGACGACGAATCTATAAATTGTAGGGGTGTTCACCGTGATGGAATCAAACTCAACTGCAAAATGTCATGTGATTTGCGAATATTTAGTTTAGTACCTGGTGTGAACCGAATTGTTTTGAATTAAACTGAAGAATGGTACTAGCAGTACAGGATAAAATTTATAACTTGTATGATAGAGTTGCCTTTTCAACTTCTATATCATTAATTTTATTTTGGTTAAGTTACTTTTTTTCTTTGATTTCCATTCAACCTGAATTGTTCTAACTTTATCAATTCTAACATTTATACTTCCTAATATATAGTAATTTACTAAATGGGTAAAAAATATTTACGTAAATATAGCATGAATAAGAGATAACAAACCAATCTAAATGCATATATATATATATATTAAAATATATCCATAAAAGAGACGGTAAATGAAGAGGAAAAAAAAAAAAAAAGGAAAGAAAACAATTACAGATTAACCGGAAATCAACTGGAAAGGAATCGCATCTTGATACCCCTAATTTGCCATTAGATACACCACCTTTTACGCATTTAACTAGAACGGCACACATGCTTTCCTCTTGATTTTTTTGTTTTTTTTTCAGGGTCTTGAAAACGTGTTGCGTTATAAATTTTAAAAATGTCTTCGAGTCTTGTTTTCGCATATTGTTGATAATAAAAGTGAGTGAGTATAGAGTGAATAAGGTATGATATTTTATTTATATCCTACTTTATAGGTATATATTTCAAAATTTTTATATTAAGAACCTATTCTATTACACCTAAAAACCATTGCATACCTTATAAATTTTATGGGGTACTATAGGATACAAAGTACTCGTAGGATTTTTTTTTTTTTGACTTTATATTATTTCAAAATATTATGCAAGCATATAATTAATATTAAGTCTATAACTATACTAATTGATCAAATAGTAATAATTTGAAAGGTTTTTATATTTGTAACATATCTAATTATAGCAATAAGAAACTTCAATAGGTAGAATAGAGAATATTCATGCAATTAGAAACGTTTAACTCTTGATTGGGTCATATTAAATTATTTTTCTTATCTTTTTTTTTTAATCCTCAAGATAAAATTTCTATGAAATTCTAAATTTATTATGCTCAGAATACAAAAATCTTATGTTGAGTAACTTTGATAAAATATATTGAATGAGGAGTTAATAACCGAGCTATTTTTAATACTTTTCTAAATTATGGTTCGTAAAAGAAGAAGAAAGCAACATAAAATGAGACAGTAGAAAAAGAGAGAATGTTTTACCCAAAAAAAAAAAAAAGAAAACCGAGAGCAAGAGAGAGTGATTAGATAGTAGATACAAAAGCGTGTAGTCTAATTAGGGTTTTATTATAGGTTGAAATTTTGTTGTTATTTTCTTTAAAGTTAAAAAAAATACAATAGTATTAATTTCTTATTTATTAGTATTATTCAATTAATACTATAAGGTAGCTACAGAGATATTATGAAATATGTATCCTAAATACTTTAAAGTAGAGATTATAAAGTGAGTATAGAGTATTTAATGTTATACCAGTATCCTACCCTATAAGAATAGGTTATAAGAAATTACTATTAAAAACTTACTCTATAATCCTTTTTATCTACCTAGAACTTATCTAACAGAACAAAATCTAGATAGATACCCTATACGATAGGATTACCTACTCACTTCTAACTAATAAGGATGAGTATGATTTAATTTGATATGATTTACCCCTCCAAATCAAACTAAACCTAAGTAATATTATGATTAGGTTCTTTTTTTTTTTTTAATTAAGCCCAAACTTTATAAATTTGGTTCATAACTTTTTTTGAACCTAAATAATGGTTCATCCAATTTGTTTCATAGTTTAAACTAAGAATTTCAAAATGTTTAGAAGAAATACTTACATTTTCACACAATTTTTTTTTTTTTACTATCAATTTAAAAAGAAAAAAGTATTTTCAATATAGTTACAAGGCTAAAATCTTAAAGATTTTACAAGAGCAACATTTTTCAAATCTTACACAAACAATCAAGGGCAACTATTTATTGGAAACAATCATTAAGTCATATTATAATTTAATTGATACTTCAACAGTTAAAAAGCATCCAAATCGCGACAGGAAAAATAAAAAAGAATAATTTTTTACTTATTTCTAAAATCTACAAAATATAAGCAGAAATATGGAGTATTCAACTTCATTGTATTCATTTACATTCTTATTTAGAGATAAAAATATAAACAAATGGACCAAAAAAATTTTCATATTATTTGATGGACACTATCATCAAATGTTCTGAATCAGCAAAGTGATTGTTGTAGCACTTTTTCTTTCTTTTTTTTCTTTTTAACTTCTATGGATCAGTTCAATTCGTATATTTTCTTACCTTATTAAAAAATAGTTTGACTTGGTATGTAATTTGCTTTAATCTAATTTATGATTTGGATCAATCCATACAATCCATTTAACAGTTAGGTTGATTTTTCCAACCCAAGTTAAAGTATATCATGGTAAGAAAGAAACAACATATCTTAATGGTAAGTCATGGCCCATTAAGTATTTTTTTATTCCATAAATGGTATATCCATTTGTATGTGAATATATATATATATATATATATATATATATTAGGCATAAATAAAAATATATAATTAATAAGAATATAGATGTATGTAAACACCATTTGGGAAGTAGTAATCTCGTTTTATGTATAAATCAACATATTATGCACTAATACCTCTTTGTTCATTATACGGAACAAAAGACAAAGATATTGATCAAACCATGACGTTTTACTATTACACAAGGGTTGTTTTTAACATTTATTTATTTATTTTTCCCCTTTTCTTTTTCTTGGTGGAATTGTCAGGTAATGTTGTTGCTTGCCCATAAAAGGTGGGCGTGTCAATTTAGATTGGGTAGTGAAAAACTCATGGTTGCAATAACAAACGATACAAGAGAGGACCTTATCACCACAAAAAGAAACCATCAGTCAAACGTTAAAAAGGGTCAGTTGCCAACTTGTAAACAGACCATGTTTGATTGTTGAATTGCCCAATCCTAGTCTGATAGAACCCTGGCATAAACCATGTGGGTTTTCTCTTGGAAAGCATCCGCCAATTCTTATCATTGCGTGACATGCCATATGATCAGAGGATGGCGGCTGAGCTGGGCATTTATGACGAGAAAAGAAATACTGTCTATGAAATCTGATTTCTGATCAGATGGCAGGGGAATCCACATTATCTACTAAGCTTCCTCAACGTCATGGTCATCATGGATTACGTCATACGCTCTGCATTTGTTACTTGTTCTGTGGCTATTAGGAAGGGACAGTGTGCACCAGACTGACACAATCTATGATGATTACATATTATAGGTCGTTTTTACCTCGAAATTATTTGTCCTTGTGGATAATGTTAGCGACTGGTATCAAAATTTATCTAAGAATAATGATTTCTTACGGATTATCTAGGTTGTTTTACCTTGTGAATGTTAGAATACATGGAAATCTTTCCACTTACGTTGTATGATAAACTTGTAATTTGGCCAATCAGTTTAGGGTTATTGTTTTTTATCCGAAGAATAGAAATTGGGAGCATTGATCCAACCGACGATAAGCTAATGGTGAATTGGAGTTTTTTATCCTCGGAGTTTCGTGGTTGTCCACTTAGAGCTTCATGGTGGTCTCCATAGTATGATTGTGAGTTTTTTAGTGTGAGTGTACGAGTGATTATGATAAAATTTATTAAAAGAAATAAGTTATTTGTATTGTTGTATGTAAAAACTGATAAGTGAGTTTAAATAAATCATTTTAAGTGAAGTTATTAATAATTAACAGTGAATTATTGGTGAATTCCTATTCTTTATTTGCTCATACAATTTTATTATTATTTCACTATTTTTTGATTTTCAATAAAAGGTTGGTGAATCACTACTCTTCATATACTCATAAAATTTTATCTTAACATAGAGGGTTTTCAATGTTCAATATTTGTGTTTGTCTTTTCTCTCTCATCTCCTTTTCTTACTTTATTGTTTTATGTGATTCAATATTGTGGTTATATCTATTGCAAAATGCAACAAATATTATTAAGCAACAGCAAATCAAGGTTGTGTAAAATGTGTTTTCTGGTTTCTAATTTGTAATTTTATTTTGTGATTCAATATTGTGGTTATATTTATTGCAAAATGCAATGGATATTATCAAGTAACAGCAAATCAAGGTTGTGTAAAATGTGCTTGCTAGTTTCTAATTTGTAATTTTATTTTGTGATTCAATAGTACGATTATATCTATTGCAAAATGCAACAAATATTATCAAGCAACAACAAATTAAGGTTGTGTAAAATGTGCTTTCTAATTTCTAATTTGTAATTTTATTATGTTTCCTTATGTTAAGGTCCCTACATTGTTGTATTATTGCTAAGGATTTACCATAAAATTGGCTTAAATCCATGGCTTTATCCTAAGCTTGGCATAATGAGAGTTTTGTGCTCATCTTCAAAAGTGAAACATAATGGCTCTTTTGGTTGTTATTGCTAGACTAAATCTTAGTTAAAGTATACTAAGAAAGAAAAATTATTTGAATAATTTTGTTGAGATTATAGAGGGTTTGGTCTAATCTTTATCGATAAAATTATCATACTCCAATAAAACTTTGAGTAATGTTGTGTTATTGGCGAATTAAATCGATTTTTAGTTTCTAAACGAAATATAGTGATGAGAAGACAAGGAATATGTGTAGGGTTCAAGTTTGATGTGCTTATTGTTGGTGCTTATGGGAGGAAGCTTTTGAGAAGGTAAAATTTTAGTTCCTGAGATCATGTTAAGGTATATTGAAGCTATTTGGGCATTTTAGTTATAGAAGAATATGATTCAAGGTGATGATTTTTCGAGCATAACTTGAATTTGTTATAAATTGGAAGTTGGTAAAACTCTTTCTAAAATAGAAATAACTAGATGAGATTTCATAGGAAGGAGCAACAAAACAATGACTGATCATGTAAATGTAGTTGACCACACATAATAGCAATCAACTAGCCACCACCTATATTCTCCTGATAGCATATCAATCATAGTAGCAGTTGATTGAAGTTATAAAATGTGTGTTCTCTAGTTTGCTATCTTGTTTCATTTCCTATTTTTAGGTTTCTTTTTTCTTTATTCTAGATGGGAGTTATAAATAGGTGTGCAATGCATTGCCTTTCAAGTGTCTACTTTATCTAGTCAATGACTTGCAATCCTTGAGCATAAGACCAAAAGGCAAATCATTACAACATCCTTGAAGTAAGGATAAGGTTAGACTAAAATCTCAACTTGAACTTACTCTCTTTAATCTGTAATGTCACGTCACCATAAAGAAAATTCCTATGATATCATTCAAAAGGCGTATGCCGAGCGCTTAGCTTGAAATTAAAATCTCATAAGCCATCTATTTAGAGAGTATATAAAGACTGTTATTCATAATTCCCATAAAATATGTCTTAAGGCTACCGAATCTGGTTAAATGTAAGTTTGCAAGACTACTAAGTCCTCTTATATTAATATTACATCATAATTGGAAGGAATTACATATAAGTTCTACTTCTTGACTTAGGTGCATACTATACTACAATGGTCAACATATTTACATCATGACTATAATACCATGTCTTTTGAAACCTAACTTAGCACTCTCAAAGCATTTAAGATCCCATCCTAATAGCTTCAACCTTTGGTACTTGTACTTAAGGTAGTAAATACTAACCCCTTAGTTCTTATAGAATAAAATCAGCATAGACATAAAACAATAAGGAGAATAACCAAATTCAATATATTCACAAAGTTTAATACCAACAATGTCCAACAAATGCAACATAGGGTATGTCATTATCCTAGCTTTGCTTCATTTTAATGAAATTTCCATCTCAAATTTGATGCAAGTTCATTTACATGTATAGTAGATCAGTAGGAAAATTATGTTTCAATCTTACTCTTCTACAAATCAATCTACTTAGAGTTACAATAGATGAGATCTTAACTGTCATATTCTTAAATTGCCACTAGTGATGTTTAGGTTAGGTATACTACACTTATTTCTCTCCTCAATTCCCTTCCTTAAATTCTCGTACAGTTTAACTACAAAGAAGAAGATCAGAGAAGTAAGTATTTGATCCCTACAATTCTTTTCTTAATACTAACACTAAGTGTCTTGTTAAAGATGTGCCAACATAAGTAACAAAATAGGTATTAAATTCTCCATATGACCATCATGCTTCATTACCTTTAGTGTAATGCCATTGAATCATGCAACTTCATGATAAATAAACCCATTAGCTAAACCTATTGTTGGTTATTATACTTGACAATGTCCATGAGATGTACCAAAATCTATTTCTAAATGAAGTTATTTTGCTTGTAAAACCTATATACCCTTTTATATATACTAAAACCATACACCCTTTATACACCATGTGCCTTGTTACCCATTGTTAACGCATATTTTTAGTGAATAATTTAAACCTTAAATTATTACATCGAAAGTGTATAAAAGGAATTAACAAGATATTCATATAATATTTCCATAGCAACTACTTTTACAACCTAAGATTACTATGTTTATCAAAATTGACTAATAAAAAACAAAATCACATTTGATTGTATATGTTAAAAACATAGAGCGAAACACAAAACAAAGCCACCAATTTAAGAGAAATTTCATCTCTTACTTAGAGATTGTAAGTTTAAAGATTTTAATTCCAAAACCTTAGATGATGGCTTTCAATAGCATCATTAAAACAAAAAAAAAACATAAGAGGTACCACATTTGCCATCTTGTTTTTTTTTTTTTTTCTATGTACTATCCCCAAAGAAAGGAAAAATGACCAAAGGAAGAAAAGATGACTAATAAAACTACTTTTTCCTAATTGAAGACGGAAATTCCAAGGTTTACAAAAGTTTACTCATTTGTTTATTTATAATTTTTCTTAATTTTTTTTTTCTTCTTGAAATTATTGACTTCTATTTTCCTTTCCTAGACATTATACTTCGAATTTTTTTTTGTCAAGTGTATTACGTAGCCTTAAAATGAAACGCCAACGTAGGGTCCTAGTATTATGACAAAGTGATATACACCAAAATACTTTGAATAGTCTAATGAAGAATCGGTCTAGTCAAAGTTAAACAAATACACTCGTATATGTCGAATTTTTAAGTTTACACATTACTAATTTTCTTTATCGCCTAACAGTTGCCCTTTAACCATAGATCTCAAATTTTAGAAGTAACTTTGCTTATATCTAATAACCATGCTAGTATAGGCAGTACATATGCTGTTTCCTACATTATCCTAGCAAGTTGCTATTTATTTAAGGTACACTTTTGTTCCAAAGAATCATCTTTATTTATATATTCTTTTTATGAGTGAATAGTCCATCATCACAATTTCATTATGTCTTGGAGCACTTGGTCATGTTTCCAATAAATAATGAACTAAAGTGCAGTATCATATTATAATAAAATCATGTTTCCTTGTTTTAAAAAAACAAGCTTTATGAGTTCACTTTAACTGACTTTTATGATCTTATTGCAAAATTTTGGACTGAATTAATTAACATTGTTCTAAGCCCCAATTAGTAGCATAAAATTTAGAGACTTGGAGTATCACAAGGTGTTTAGGATTTATATTAAAATTTGCTTTAAACTGTAGCTTACTCCTAATCTTTGGTGCATAGAAAGTATTGTGAATATCTCTACATTACATTTGATGAGTCTAGGACTTACTACTACTTAAATTTCACTAAGAGAGATAGGTTATCTTTGTAATCTATATATCTCTAATGACTTGATTTCATTTAATCTATAAGGGTGATTGTTATACTATAGTAGGGAATTTATATACCACTCTTTGTATGTTCTTATGGTTATCAATTTATTGATGTACTTCATTCATCCACTTTCTTTTTTATGTCTCATTATGGTTATTTTTGTCGCATATTTGTATTTGTCTTTTCTTTCCTAGCTCTTTCATTATTCACTTTTATATAATCCAATATTATGGTTACTTTTGTTACATATTGGTAATGCATCTCTTACATACAAAATCTAAAGTAACTACATATGACTTAAGCATTAAATGGTGAATGAGAACCAAGTAATTTGATAGGAAATAGATCTATAAAAGCGGATATATAATATGAATTAGATATAAAAAAAAAAAGTAAGCAATAGGAAGCATAAAAACTAAGGTGGTTCATGATACTTAGTATGAATGTTGAAGATGAGTTATAATGAATAGCACACGCGATGTTTGGAGGTATGTTGCAAACTTTATGTATAATGAATGGAGAACTATGCATATGTAAATTCATTGAGAAAGATGGTTAGGGTCCAATGAAGGTGAAGGAGAAAGGAAAAGGGGTAATGAGTTGTTGAATAGGTCAAATTTAGAGAGGATAAAGGAACAAGGGAAGGGATAGGTTGATGGATTGGTTAAGCATTAAGGCTTAGCCAACAAAGAGGATGTTGACTAGGGATTTTGAAAATGAAAAGTTTGTAGTTTAGGGAAAGGAAGGAGGGAGGAAAGAAAATTAAAAAATATACATGTATAATTTTAATTTTGCTTTTTAAAGTGATCCATGTTGAAGGAGAAAGTTATTTCCTTTTTGTTATTTAGATGGATGAAAATGGAAGGATCTGTCTGACATAATTTAGTTAATATTGATTTAGTCTCTTTTATGACATTCTCCCATCCTAAGAGATCATTTATAAATATATTCATTAACATAGCTAAGTTATTCTTCCTCTTCATTATAAGAGGGTCAAACTTTGTTGGTGGATTATTTCTTTGCTTAAAGTGACACATTGATTATAATGGTTATTTGATCTTTTTATGCTAATACTAGTGTAATTTTAAGAGATGTGGGGAAGAAAGATTCATTGCTATCACACACCATATGTAGATAATGCATGCTCAATAAATATCAATAAAATTTTCATATGTATGGTAATGTAATGGAACTTTGTAGAAAAATTATTACCTATAATTTATGCATACTACTTAAATCAAATTTTATTGGTATTTACATATTCTATATAGTAACACATGAGTGAACAGCAAAAAGAAATGTGCTATGAACAATCAAAAGCTATAGAGATCATAATGAAGCAAACCAAATTGAACGACTTGTTAAAGAATGAGTACAGAGTATCTAACCATTTATAATACAAGTGACACTAACAAACTTAACTAATTAACTACTTGTCACATGTAAAGGAACACGCATATGAAATAATATATCATTCCTACTGTATGAGTATGTCTACATATACTAGTCTTCACATCCCCCCCTTAAGTTGGAGCTTCTCATAAGCTTAGCTTATGACACAAAAAATAAAGTTGAGGAGTAGGTAAGGCCTTAGTCAATAAGTCTGTATGCTACTAAGAAGAGGGAATAAATTTAGGTTGAAGAAAATTGGACTTCACATTATCACAGATAAAATGAGCATCGATATCAATATGCTTAGTACGAGTATACAAACAGGGATTGAAAGCAATTTGCAAAGCAGATTGATTATCACAAGAAAGGGGAATTGGTAACTGAATAGAAAGTGCTAAATCATGGAAAACATAAGACACCCATAACAATTCTTTTGTTACGGTTGCTAAACTATGATATTCAACTTTAGTAGTAGAGGTAGAAATCTTTTACTGCTTCTTTGTCTTCCATGAAGCATGAAGTTCAAATGTATTAGTGGCTAGGTAAAAAAGACCCAAGGAAGAAGTTCCTTTAAGATATCGCAAAAGATGAAACAAGGCATCTAAATGAGGTTAATGTAGTTGAGCAAGATACTGACTCAAATGATGCACTAGATAAGCAATGTCCGACTTGGTGAGTGTAACATATAAGGGACGACCAATAAGTCATCTATATAAGGTAGCATAAGGTAATAATAGGCCAATGTGCTTATCCAACGATAGATGAAGCTACATAGGAGTAGAAACTGACTTGCATCCAGTCAAACCTACACTTTGTAACACATTAAGCACAAACTTTCTTTGATTAACATGTATACCTTATTGAGTACGACACAATTCTAACGTAAGGAAAAAGCAAGCCTGTCCCAAATCTTTAATTGTAAATTCAGAATCTAACTTTTTCTTGACAAACAAAGTAAACTCTTCATCTAAACCTATCATTAGCATATCATCAACATACAACAAGATAAAAGTATTGCTAGTTGAACCGTAATGAGTGAACAAAGAAGAATCATGAAGAAATTGTTGAAAACCCAAAGAGATAAGAAACTTGGATATCTCAAAATTCCACTATCTTAACGCCTGTTTTAACCTATATAAAGACTTGTGTAACTTGCACACTTGATTAAGAAGAGCCTTATCATATCTTAGAGGAGGAATCATATAAATCTCTTCATCTAAATGGACATGCAAGAATGCATTATTTTCATCAATTTGATGAAGTGGCCAAGAAAATGCAACAGCTAAGGCTAACAATATATGAACCGATCCTAACTTAGTAACTAGCAAAAAAGTATCACGATAGTCTTCCCCTTCAACTTGAGTAAAACCTTTGGCTAGTAAACACGTTTTATAGTGCTCAATGATGCTATTAGGCCAATACTTCACTTTATAAACCCACTTTGAACCAATAAGGCATTTTCTATGTGGCAATTCATTCAACTCCCATGTCTCAATACTTTCTAGTGCATGAAGTTCGTTTTGCATAGCTTCTTGTCATTCCTTAGATTTAGATGCTTCTAAGTAAGTAGTTAGTTTATGGACTGCTAATACATTAGCAAGGGATACCACAAAATCATATGGATAATGAGAAAAGGAGTAAAGGCCAAGTAAAGGATAGAGATAAGGTTGCTATGTGTGAGTAGGCTTTTGTAACAATTTATTGTTAGAAGCAAGGGGTAAAGAAGGATCTGTGTTTAAAACATCAGTGGCTATAGCTAAGTGAACAAAATCACTCAACCAACTCGGAACTTTTTTGTCTCTAAGCGACCTCCTTAGCTATACAGAAGATGAAATAGGAACAATTGAAGGAAGAGATGGAGCAATGAAAGACTAATGAGATAACTAAAGCAATGATGACTTAGTTGATGAAATAAGAACAGTAGAAGAATATGTGTTTAACAACTTAGGAATGGTAATGTCTTTGGGAGAAGAAGAAGGAAAAGAGCAAAGAGGAAAATAGAAGGTGGAGTAAGAGACTCAAAAGAAATAGAAGGAAAAGATTCATGTATGTGTGCATTAAGATGAGATTCATGTGTGATTGAATTAGAGTGTGGAAAAGATTCATGTATGTGTACATTGAGATGAGATTCATGTCTGATTGAATTAGAGTGTTTAAAGGGAAAATTCTCTTCAAAGAATACAACATCTCAAGATATAATAACAAGTTTGTTGGAGAGATCATAGAGCTTATAGCCTTTTTGAGCATAAGGATAACCCAAAAAGATGCATTTAAGGCCTCGTTGTTTAAGTTTGTCTCATGGAATAGGATGCTTAATAACATAGCATAAGTAGCCTATGACATACAAGTGAGTATAAGAAGGTAGATGTCTAAAGAGATTTTCAAAAGGAGTTTTCCATCCTAAGTTAAACATAAGCATTCGATTTATCAAATATGTAGCTATTAAAACACATTCAACCTAGAATTCTTTGGGCAAATGAGCATGAAGATGTAAGGCTCGTGCAGTATCCAGCAAATGCCTATGTTTCCTTTCAACTTAACCATTTTGTTATGGAGTATAGGTGATAGTACATTGATGTACTATACTAAGAGAATCAAAAAGAGTTCGAGAAGTAATAGACATGAACTCAGTGCCATTATCTATGCGGACAAACTTGGGAATGGCATTGAAATTATTTCTAACATAGGAAATGAATTTGTGAATGATAGACAGTACTTGACTCTTGCTTTGGAGTGAAAATGTCTAAGTAGACTTAGTATAGTCATCAACCACTGTCATGAAAAAGAAGGCACTAGAAATAGAAACAACTTTGTAAGGACCCTAAACATCCAAGTGAAGAAGCTCAAAAGCAAATTTTGCAATAGTAAGACTTCTCTCAAAAGGCAATCTTTGCACTTTTGCTTTATGACAAACATCCCAACACAATTTCTATATAGCAGGATGCTTATAATTGTCTAAATGTTGCAACTTTGAAAGTGAACTATGACTAAGTCTAGCATGAAGTAACTCTAAAGAAATTGAAGCATTATTACATGAAACATGTGTATCGAACATAGAAAAGGAAGTGCATGAAGAATTCCATACAGCTAAACAACTCTTATCTTCAACTTGTAGTACATATAATCTAGAAATCACTCTACCCTTAGCCACTGACCTATTACTAATCGGCTCCTGTATGAGGCATTTACTGGAATCAAATTGACCAATAAGTTAATAATCTTTAATAAGAGAATGAACTGATAGCAGGTTATGTATAAAGCTTGGAAAAAAATAAACATTTCGTATGATCAAATCAAGTTGTAAAACAACATAACCAATTTGGTTAACAAGTATTTATTTGCCATTAGGTAATGTAACATGGATATCGTAAGAAAGTTTGGTGATATTGTGTAATGGGGTAAAGTAAGGTGTAATGTGATTTATAGCACCTATATCAACAATCCATGAATGCAAATGATTACCAAGAGCATTTAAGCAAAGAATGTGAGAAGTAAATGCAACTTGAACATTATTAGCATAAGCCAATGTACCTTCAGCTAAACTTCCTCCTTTCATGAGCTTCAACATCTCCTGATAGAAATTTTGAACTAATTACAGATTGCTCAGGTTAGATTGCAAACCTTGGCCTTTATTAGATTGCTTACCTATAAAGTGATCAAATGGTGTTAGTAGCTGATTACTTGAATTACTACTTGGAATTCCACAAAACTCTATCTTTGACATACTTTCTGGACTAGAAAACTGTGAATTTGTAACATTAGCAGGTAGTACTACATTAGCATTCACAACTTTCCCTTTCATCACCTGTTTCCCTTTAAATTGCTCAGGATAACCTATCAGCTAGAAGTAATTTTCTACTAAATGTCCCTTAGCTATGCAATGTTTCCATATAAGCTTATTCTTAATCCTTCTTTTATTAGTAATATTCGAAAATCCTTAACCCTTTGCTACATATGTAGAAGAACCAACATCATTGAAGACACTTGTCTTTATTTTTCAATTTGTTGAACTAAATAAAAGGCCTTATTAATTGAAGGCATTGGATCCATGGAAATAATATGATTACATACTCCATTACATATCTTGTTTAAACTCATCAAAAAATTACATCAAATGAGGTTGAGATTCCATGTCCCCTAACTTTTCTTTTAATAGACAATTACATTGATCCATAATTCCACAAATACACTCAAGATACAACTGTAATTATTGAAGCTCATTTCAACATTTCTTAATCCTACTGTAATATGGACCAACACTTTGATTATTCTATTTAACATTACAGATATCAAATTGCAACTGAAAGATTAGAGGGCCATTTGAGACTCCTTATTGTTCAACCACGTCTTCCCACAACTATTTAGTTGATTATATGTATAAGAAGCTTAGAGAAATCTCACTGATAATAGAGTTGAGCAACCGGCAATAAACCATATAATCACATTGTTGCCAATATGCAAAATTAGTGGATTCAACTCTAGGTCTAACAATAAACCCATCTATAAATCCTATCTTGAGTTTTGCACCAAGTCTTAACCTAATCGAATAATTCCACACAAGGAAATTCAATCCATTGATATTAGTGTATCAATTGACATGTTCGGATTATCAGAAATTGAAAGAAAAAGAGGATTAGATATAGATGCATCAATGATAGTGCTACAATTATATCTTGTTGTACCAAAATTCTCTACTCCGTTTGAAGAATTTTCTCCTAAATGTACGTTGTTTTCCATGATTGAAGCTAAAGCGAAAATTGACAAAGATAATACCTAGAACCTATGACTTTAATACCATGAGCACAACAAGAAGAAATGTGCTGTAAACAACCAGAAGCTATAGAGATCACAATGAACCAAACCAAACTGATTGACTTGTTAAAAAATGAGTACAAAGTACTTAACCTTTTATATTACAAGTGACACTAACAAACTTAACTAACTAACTACTTGTTATGTGTAAAGGAACACACATGTGAAATAATATATCATTCCTACTATATAAGTATATATATTTTTCTTCACAACATGACATATAATAATCAATGAATCTTTTCTCATGGTCATAACTTTACATAAAAGCTCACTTTTGATTTTTATACACATTCCACCCACTTCTCTTTAACATTAAACCACAAATGTGAAAATTTTTCCATCCATTTTTATTATTTTCATTTTCATTTTAAATAATGAACATACATTTTCCCTTAACTTCTGGTCACCTTCTTTTAGTTCCATTCTTGGAGATTGCCAAAAAGCTATGGAATTTGCCATTTTATAAACTATCATGATACTACACTTTAAGCTTTTATTTTTGTATGCTTAAGTTTTGCCTTTTGATACTTTACATACTTGCTTTTATGACTGTAAATGAGTCAAGTCGAGTCCAAATGATACAATGTTGAACTTGATCTCAAGCTCAAGTTTGACGCGACACATCAAAGCTCGAGTTTGATTAAGCTTGCAAGCTAATCAAGTTAAATACTTTAAAACTTGAGCTTGACTCAATTAACTATTCTAATAGCCTAAACTTGAGCTTGATCAACTGTTCTTGAGTTGAACTTAAGTAAAGATCGAGTAGAATTTAAGTAACTCACGAGTAGTTTGACTCGTTTATATCCCTACTTGGTTTTTATCTCTACTTATCACAATTAATCATTGCACATGTATTGATTCTTATTAGCTTACAATAATTTATTTAATAAAATAATAATGTTAAATATATTTAATTATAATTTAATTAAAAATAATAAAATGTAGAAAATTCTAAAAGGACGGTAAATTGCTAATATACCCCCCTTACATTGCTTCATACACACTCATGTCTAAGGATGCAACCTATGCAAGTTCAGGACAAGTTTTATAAAACATGAATCTACCCTTATAAGGTTTAGTGTTTCTAAAGCATGCCTCTATAAGGTTTAGGTCCTCTAAAACCCTATAGGGTTTTTCCTTTTATTACTAAAATCCACCCCTAAAATCATTATGTACCTAATACCCGAACAACCCCATAGTGATTATATAAAATATTTTATTTTGTTTTTTTATTTTTTAAGTTGTTGTTAGTATATTCTTAAAGGATTTCTATAAATAAATACTTAATATACTTATAATCTTTTTAAGAAAAAAATATAAGATAAAGTCGATGAAATGATTTTTACGTTTTATCGAGTCGAGTATCCCATCTAGTTTCATTTTAGTCTAAGAACTTTATCTTAAACTCTATGAAGTTTTTAATCATGTCTTAAAACCCAATAAAAACCATATAGAATAATACCTATAGGTTTTATTGAGTTGGATGAATCGAGTACCTTATAACAACTTATCTGACTACATTTTTACTTCTACCTTAATCTTTCAAATTGTGTATTTTGACACTCAAGTCCTTTTAAGGAGTGCATTTAGACTATATTTTACAATTTTATTCTTAAATAAAATAATAAAATACTAAAGTTAAAAATGCCAAAAATCAAGGATATAATGATCATTTATAGGCTTTAATGCACTTTTATAAAAGATTTGTATATCTAAAAGCACCATTTCAAAGATATAAGGGTAAATTGCACATAAAGTAAATATAAAGAAGTGTATTTGCAATTTGCCCAAAAGAAAAAAAAAAAAGCCCTTGAAAACTAATAATAATAAACAAAAAAGCAACTGACAATCATGGCTAACCACCTCTTAGCCTTGAAATGGTTAAGCATTAAAAAAAGAAAAAGTTACTTGGTAGATCAAGAGCCATCACTATGGGTAGGTTATACAATACACCCATAGCTATGGTTATATGACCACACTAATGATATTAGGTGCCCAACAATCTCTGTTACTAAGTGGCATGACCCATCTAAGGTAGCTTAAATAAAATATTTGAGCAAACTAGTATTTTTTATAATGTTTACTATACTATTGAATCTTATATTTAATAATGTTATTTTTATTGTATTATCTATTGTACTTCAATTATATATATACATTAGCTGATTACAGAAACATCAAAACATAGATGTTGTTTTATACATTTTCATTAAATTTGTCTAACATCTAAGTTAAATTATTTATCTCTATTATGTTTGATCTATTAGGCTAGAAAATAACTCAAAGAAGGATATTCATGTAAATTAGGAATGCAATCAGGTGGATTATTAAAGGGTATTTGATCCATTAAAGTCAATAAAAACCCTATAGAATATTACTTTATATAGTTTAGGGTCAAGTTTTTGAATTATAAAAAAACCCAATGAAAAACCCAACTAAGTTGAAAAAAAAAGCATATATTAATAAAAATATTTATTCTTAGTTTATACAATATACATATCTCATACAAATTTTACGTTGTACAATAAATTTAATTCTTAATTTTTATTATTTTGTAAATTAGTAAATATAATTTTAATCTTACTTAATTTTTTTCCCTTTTATTTTCTACTTAATTTCATATAAACCTTATAATAACTTGTCTTTATAAGATTTTTTAAATTCTATAAAAAATCACTTTTATAGAGTCAAGAACCTTATGGTTATGTTTTGGGAATAGGAGATAAAACCTTATAAGGCTTTGAAAAACATTAAACTCTATAGGAACGGGTTCGGGTTTTACAAAACCCGTTTCAAACCTGTTCAGATTGTATCCCTAATGTAAATCCTACTATATGCACATATGCGATATCGCATCATTCTCCTCTTTTAACCATCATTTTTCCCGTTTGCGGGCTTCTCCTGGTGCCTTTTTCTTTGTGATATTAAATTCCCTTAGTGGTCTTATGAAATTTCAGTTTTTAATATATTAATAGTGCCTTTTTCTTTGTGATATTAAAAGTTTGGACAACTCCCTATGTCTTGGAATATTTTCTAAATCGAGCTCCTCATTCCTCACCCTTATGTAGGGGATCTTTCACCCTTTATTTGTCATTAAGCGTTCTAAATAATGAATAAAATAATTTTCTAATTAATCTTCAGAAATCTGTAAATCCTTCTAAATAATGAATCAAATTAGCTCTAGAAATCTATTAATCAGAACAACCGAGATGGACATTAAGGATGCAGTGCTCACAACAGTTCTATCAAATGGATCTAGGACAATGCAAAATGGGGAATTATTTTGTAATGTCCATGATTGTTAAAAGAATACCTATACAAATTACTTAATATTTTTTTAAGATAGATTAAACCCTTATATAATTATCAAGAATTTAAGGTTTTCAACGAGGGGAAATTGAATGCAGTGACCCCATTGAAATTTGTGGACACAGCCAAAAATCCATTTGGTTGTAGGGGCTATATATGTATTTAATGTAAAAGTTGCTCTTGGGTAGCTTTTATGGAGCAACGCGTAAGTAGTTGATTTAAGCTATTTTTGTGCATAGCTTGCTTGCTTGCTTTTCAAGTTTAATCTTTGACTCTAATCGCCAAAATACTTTGGTCTTTCCTTCCGAAAGAATTCTCATTTGTTCTTTTTATTCTGCTTGTTCGTTGGTAAAAGCTTCACGCAAAAGCTGACTCCGGGGGCTGGGCTCGAAAAGATCCGTAGAAAAACTTGCTGAGTAGCCGCAAGTTTTTTGCTTTCAAAAAATTGTACTGCGGATATGGGTACTTAAAATTTTTCTTTTTAAATTTAGAGGACCAATTTCCATTGCAATTAATTGTAAATTGACTGTGTTATTTACACAATTATCTTATATGGATCAAGGATTGTATAAATAATATATAAAAAAAAAAAAAGCTGAGGAGCATCTCCACTGCACACGCACACACACATATTTATAAAGAAGCAGCACTGCTAGAACATGTATGTTTTTTTGGTACCATGAGGTGGATAGATAGTAGAAATCAAGTAAAGGTAAATTTGGGGCTTAATACAGACTTCCAGATCTCGTTTCTATTTTGGCGAATGTTATGTTGTGCACGAAATGAGGAAGGGAAATGGAATATGCTCCATCATAGTAGAAGACAACCTACATGGCATAGGTGTTGCAAAATATTGTTAAATTTCTTTATATGATCTGAACTTAGTTGCAACTATTATTGTATATAATAAAATCTAGGGTGAATTGCAATTCAACGTTTATCCACCTTTATACGTTTAACAACCTATTTTTAAATAGAATTATTAAACTTTCAAATGTTAAAGAACGTGCCTGTAGACGCTTACTCAAAACAGTAAATATAATGAAATTTCCAAATGCTAAAAATAAAATATGAGAACATGTTTGGTTGAACATAGGGCGTAGAATGGAATAATTATTCATTTTCTACAAACCTGTCTTGTCTCTGGTTTGTAGAAGAGTCATTCTGCAAAGTTTCAATTATTGAGATATTGTTATAATTTGTTTATAAGATCAAAGGAATAGCTGTTCCTAGTATTTACTAATGTGTTTTTGTATCTATCCATAAGGCTTTAGTCCAATAGTCAAGTTATGGAGTGCAGTAAGGGTATGTTGGTACTCTAATTATATTCTAATCTATCAACAGTGTCATTTAAGAGAAAAAGATAAAGGAAGTGCATGTACTTTAAACTTTGGACAATTTAGTTTCCACACTATAAAATAACATTCAATTTAGTATCTCTATCATTTCAAAAGTTAAGTTTGTATGACATGGCATACATATATCATGTTTCTTTACATTCTTATAACGTGAAAAAAGGCACTTCTGTGTTTTCGAGTTTCGCCATTCTAGTGTTTAAAGTTTAATGTGCTTGTACTTTCAATAACATTCAATTTAGTGTCTCGCATTTAAGGAGACGTATAGTTTACAGGGCAAGACATTGTGAAAAGCTAAGTACCACCATTTTGCATTTCTTGCAGAAGTAACTAGAAGCCATTTATCAATTATTTTTTGCTTGGCAAATTTGCCCTCCATTTACATTTCCATCATTAAACCTTATGTTTATTATAAATGACAAAACAATATCATCAAATAAATATCAACCTATATTTAACTATTTACTTTAATATCATAATTAAATTAGTTAACTTAGGTGAATCAAGATACAATGCTTCTTATGTGAAAATAGACTTATGCAGCTGATTGCTTATAATTCACACAGTCATATTTTGAGATACTTCTATTGGTCATTTAATAATAAAATAGGTAGAGAACTTTCTTTGATGCAAATAGATATCAAGTGCCATATTGAAGATTTTACATTGATATCACAATTAAATTAGTTAACTTGAGTAAATGAAGATGTTGATTTTGAAATGGTTCTTACATGAATAACAGATGCATGGATTGATTATAATTTTTATTTTGTTGTGAGCAATCTATAATTGGGTTAATGTTACATTTACTGCCTAAACTTCACCTAATTAAACTATTCATGATTATTTATACTATTTGATTTAACTCCATTAGCTTATGTTAGTATAAGTAATTATACATAACAACTGTGGCTCGATACGTTGATTAATTGTAAAAAATAATGTAATTGTCTAGGTAGATTAATCTGGAAAAAAGAAATAACATATTAGAATAAAAAATCTTGGCCATTAGTCAATTTATTAACCTAACATTCCCTTTCATAAAACTATTAGACCACATTTTTAGCACTAATCCCCAAATCGATTGGATACAAATTAGCACAACAAAAACCCAAATATTTTCCCTAAATTGCAAGAAGAAAGTCTAATTGTGTCCACCTAATCACAACAACAAGCCTTAAAATTATCCTTACTTTCATCAATGTAATGTACATAGAGATGAAAGGAACAAAGTGGTATGGTGAATAGTAGACTTGAAACCCTTAGTCAATAGTAAAAATCCTAAGTGGAACCCACTTTTGTTTGAAGAAAAAGTTGGTTGAACTATGGACTCACTAGATGACATTTCCATCTTCTAAGTCTTGATTTCTCTTCCTTTTTGCCCTTTCACAAGCAAAAGAACTAAGATTACAATCTTATATGGATTTGAGATTCTCTTTGTATTTTGTGATTTTGGTTTCAAACAAGATTCTTGCATCAAGAAATTCAAGTAGGGTTTATACATGAAGAGAAGTGAGATGGAGAAGTTGCTATTCATAGGGTTAATTAAGGTCGTCTTTGTGGTTGTTATTCATGGGAGTTTGTCTCTTACATGGATGTTGTGCGTTAAAAATAATGTCACATGTCATGTGTCAAGTTATGTAAATGGAAATTAATGAAGTTATGCCACCTAACATAAATAACCACATATCGTTTAATTAGGTAACAAATTCACTTTTTCAAAATTTAGGCACTTAAATTGTGGAATTAGACAAAATTCAAATAGTAAATGTGACATTAACCCCAATCTAATTTACACTAGAGTTACCCTAATTTAAGGAATAAACTATATATCTATTTATCTATCTATCTATCTATATCTACATATATATATATATATATATGTATGTATGTATGTATGTATGTATGTATGTATGTATGTGTAAACCCACATAACAAATCTTAGAGAGAATTGACATCATTAAAAATTTTAACCTAGCTCGATTAGATTATAGTTGTCCAAAAATGATATAATAAATTATGTATGTCAAACATGTTGAAAAATAAAAAGAAAAGAAAAATAATAGATCATTAAGTAAGGAATGGAGATATATATGATAAAAATGATTGCAATGAATTGAGAAAGTTTAACATATCTAAAAAAAAAAGGTATACCATGTTCAGAAAATCATTAGGTAGATATAAAAAAGTTGGTAAAATTGCAAATGATGATGCATGTGCCCATTACCTCATCACATATGGAATTTAGGTGTGCTATACTTCCTAACCTAAAGAGCATGCAATGGATAAACATATTCATACATCCATTTTTAGTACATGCATACCCAATGATAAAGAAAATGTATTAATTGTGTAATTTATTTATGGATGCATAAATATAATATCCGTATCAAGAAACATGTATTGATAGTATTTGTTTTGCTGAATGGTTGTTTATTCTCTCCATTTTACTATCTCAATAGTTAACCAATCAATTATGATGAAACAACTAACAAGAAAGTAAGTTGTACAAATGGCCACTATAGCCTAAGTGTTAAATATGCTCCATTAGTATACTATTAAGAAAGACAAATAGAGGTAGTATTAATGATTCTCTATTTTACATATTATGTAGCTTTTTTAACCCTTTATTCAAAGTAAATGAAAAAAAATAAGGACCCTTTTTTTTTTTTAAGATATCTTCATTGCTTAAAAAATTATATCATAAGTTATCTTAAAAAATAACATAAAAAAATCATTTAGTAGACAGTTTGTATCTTCTTAATTTTTTTTTTTTTTGATAAGATTTAAACAAACATAAATATGGATTTTAGAGTAACTAAAATATAGTAATAAAATGAATTTTTCATTCTCTTTAATTGTAGCATTTTTGTGATCTCATCTTCTTTCCTAAAATCTTAATTATCAATTACTTGTTAGGAATGAGTGAATACAGTATGTAAGGTGTAAGGCTATGCCAGTAGCCCCTGTTGTAAGGTACAAGTTCTCAAATTTTGAAACCGAAACCTATCTAGTAATACCTTATAACCATCATGGAACCTAACCTTACAAAATCAACAGGGTACATTATTGAACCAATTAATTTTTCCTATCTTCTTATGAATTTCACATCTATGTAATATTAAAAAAGCAATTTATATATGTGATGTTATGAATTTTTTACATACAAAACTTATAGAGCCTATAATAAAACCTGTGAAACTTGTAGTAGAACCGTTAATTAAAAAAAGTAACTTTGTTTATCTTTGTTATTTTAAGGTTATGTGGTATTAAAGAAAACCTACAATACATGTAGCAAGTTGGAATGATCACTTACAAAAGTTAAAATATCCATAAAAATTGGAGATCCATTTGTCTATAATTGTAATATCACTTTTAAGGCACTTATGTATCATTAACCATGGTAGATAACTAATGGTTTTATATAGAAATTAGAAGATGAAGCATATATAACAAAAAATATATATATAATGCTATTTTTACATCCATTAAAATATATTATATTATTTAATAAATTTTATACAATTAATAGAGTCTGTCCTAAAACCTGTAAGATACATACCTTATAGTATTAGTGTTGTTAAACCTAAAATGACATGTGTAGTTCAATCCGGTTCAATCCTAATTCAACTTTGGTTCAACTTTCCCTTGAACCTAGTTTTTTTCCTTAATTCTTGACCTTGTCATGTATTTGGGTCAACCATCTAGTTGTGGTTTGAAAATGTTGTATATTACATGTGCTAAGGTGAGATAGGGTATGATGGCATCATATTCATACCCTACCCCATAAAAGCAGCTTATAGAAGAATCTACCTTATGATCTTGAATATTTACTTGAAACCTACTTAATTGAATAGGATACAGATAGGTATCACATAAAACAAGGTTATATGATCATCCTAAATACACCTTGGCAACATTTAAAAGAGGTAAATTGATGTAAATCAAGAAAATATGAATATAGATGAACCAAATCCAAAAAAGTAACTAGAGAAATTTATCCTTCATTTACGGCAACAAATTTACAAAATGGGTGGAGTGTAAAATTTGATATATTAGAACCAATAAATCAAATGTCATTTGAAAGTACAAGCACTAAATTGCAAAAATTAAAACATTCATGAATCCATAAAGAAAAGATCCAATTGATCAAAATGTATTATAAGGAGCATATCCATATGGTTTCGTACTTATCGAAAATATAATCTGTTTCATTATTTTAAGTGATTATTCTATTCTGAATAACCAAGAATTCATTATTTTGAACTCTTCAATTCAAGAATTCATATATAACTTAAATGACATAATAAAAGTTTTTTCTATTCTTTTATTAACTAATTTATGTATTGAATTTCATTCGGCCCATGGATGGGAACTGATGATTGGCTATGTTTGGAAAGATTTTGGATTTGATCATAATGATCAAATAATATCTAGTCTTATTTCCACTTTTCTAGTCATTCTAGATACAATTTTAAAATATTGGATCTTTCGTTATTTAAATCATGTATTACATCACTTGTAGCGATTTATCATTCATTAAATAACTAATCCAATTTGAATGGTTGTTTTGTATATAAGCAAAGCATTTAAAGACATAGTTACTCTACTCTTTTTATCTATATAAGGATTTCCCCTACTCCTATATTCCATTAAAATTATTTTAGTAATAGTAAATTTGTGATTAGGGAATAATACAAGCAACCTACCAAATTTCATTGTAAAAATTTTGGGATCAACAATTGGATCATACAAACTAAAAATCCCCCCCCCCCCCTTTTTTTTTTTATAAAGAAAGAGATTACTTAATCTAATCTTATATGGTTGATGATATATATCATAACTTGAACATTCATTTCAAATGCATATCTCGTTTTTGCACAGTAAGGTTGTAAAAATATATCTACAAAAAGCATTGGATTTATTGTATGTGCTAATTGTCATTTCACTAATAAGCTTATGGACTTTGAGGTTCCACAAGCAATGCTTCTTGATACAATATTTAAGTTATTTAACTTCCTTATGATATGTAAGCAAAATAAGTTCTTGCTGGGTAAAAAAAGGAGGGCTTACATGAAATTGCCTAAACTAAAAGTACACACACTTCATTAATGTATTTCCCCACATTTTAATTGCAACCAAATAAAATAATAACTATTACTTCTCTATTATATTCCTTAAAAGCTACATTTTTACTCCTATCTTATTCCATTTCACAAAAAAAGTATGTTAGGATTCTCCCCTTTTAATGATTTATTGTAAATTTTTAATGTTAGTAAATTTTCGTTTATTAAAGGTAAAATGATTTTATAAGTGTCCAAAATTAGGAAAAATTATACTTTTAATCCTTAGACATTGTTACTTTTTTTAGTTGAGTTCTGAAACTTTTATATATATATATATATATATATATATTCTTTTTAGGACATGGTTTTTAACTATACTTATAACATAAAGACAAATATCTTACTTTTACTCATTTTTAAGAACTTATGTCATAAAATGGAGGAAAAAAAAAATGAAAACATAAGGTTGAAAAAGAAAAAGTAGGATAAGAAAAATTTTAGGTCTTTTTAATATACTTTTTCCATTTCAATTGAAAAATATTTCAAATAGTCGATGATCTAATTTGACATTTTTAATTAAATCAAGTTGCATTTAGTTTTATTATTTTTTAGATTTACAGATAAAAATAGTTTTTTTTTTTTTGCCAACTATATTACATATTACAATCATTTAGGAGAGGAGGAATTTGAATATGATCCATCCACTTAGGAAGTTAATATTAATTAAGTAATTGTATAACTTATTTAATACTTATTTTAATTATTAAAATAAAATAAATAATAGTAAATACTAAATACAATTAATTATCATTTTTAATTTAATGATACTATCTAAAATTAGATGGTATATTATTATAGGTTTGTAAATAAAAAAAAAAATAATATTTATAATAGGATAAATAATTGTTTTACTGATATTTCATCTAACAACATAAGTAACTGTTCTGATTCAATAAATTGTAACCAATTTTTTTTTTTTGTTGTTAGAAAACTAATGAAACAAAAAAAATGAAAAGTTACACTCTTACTTCTCAAATTTTACCGTTTCTTTTAATTGAGTTCTCAAACTTTTATTTCTTTCTATTTAAGTTCTCAAAGCAATAAAAGTTTGAGAACTCAATTAAACAAAACGATAAAGTTTGAGAACTAAAGATGTAATCTTTTTTTCTTAAAATCACGTAGTAATCATTTAAAACTCTTAATCCTCAATATCATGGATTTGACGTATTTAGAGAAGTATATCTTCAAGACTTCAACGTTTATATTCTTCGCGATGATAAAACTTGAAAAGAAGTTGTAATACTAAATAATGCCTGTAGCATTTTTCTCATGAATAATAACAACGCAAAAACAATATCGGACCATTATCATCTTTTATATATATATAATGCATATTCCCTCAAAAGCTTCCATTCGTATAGTTTCTCAATCATGGCTGAACCAATGCATCCAGAAATCATTGCGGAAAAAGTTAAAAACAATTCGTATCGTGTTGTTGAAGATATATCCAATACATTTTTAGTAGTACGTGCTTTGTCAATGGCTGAGGAATTCGTGCTTACTTGTGCTTGCCGCTCCCTTGACTTTGTGTAATATAGGATATTAGCCCTAAAGGCTAAAACTTTGGAAGCTTTTACGCTAGAATTATATTTCGTTGGAAATACCCCACCTTTGGCAAGAGATGCCAAATGAAAAAAAGATTAATATTCTCAACTAGGGTTTCCACTTTTTATCCCTGAAGAAAACTTCACATGGCATGAGAACACGTAATGCCTCCATTAACGAGGAAAAGAAATAAGCTACCTGGAAAGTTTCATCCGGCATAAATTTTCATACTCCGTTTTGATTTGTGATAGTTGCAAAGTTATATTGGAGAGAAAAAAAATTAATGATATTAATATATCACGTATTTAAATAAGTGATATGTATGTAAATATTAATAATATTTAAATAAATTATAGTGAAAACATGTATTTTTTGAAAAACTATCGATTATATTTTTATATATTAAAAATTTTATTAATATTTACACATTATTCATTTATTTACAAAACATGTTAATTGTAAAACTGTAAAAGAGAAGGTTACCATTTGAAGAAAACATAACATCTATTTTCTAACGTTTCTCAAGAAATTGTATATCTCAAGAAAATGCATTTAATTGCCTAAATAGATAAAGTTTATTACGACCTGAAGAATGATCATGAAAGCGTAATAGACCTAAAATGCAAGGAGGAACTCCATCGATTATATCTTCAGGAAATAGTATATAGAGTGAGGAACTTGATCCAGAAGTAGCATGAGTCAAAAAAAAAAAAAAAAAAAAAAGCATCATTACTCAAAAATGAAGTGGTTAATTTGCATGTAAAATAAAATGTTAGCGCCGTTTCAACCAAATAATGACTATTTTACATATAAGATAAACTCCTCTAGCCTCCTAGTGTCCAACAAAAGATTAAATGTGTAATCAATCAAACTTGCGACCTATCAAACTATATGGCTTGTGCAGCTCGATTATTGTTGTAGATAACTATATAACTTTGTTGGTGGATAGCAACATCCAACTATCGTGATGGATGGCCACTAATTACCCCAAAAAGAAAAAAGGAGAAAAAAAAAAACGTAGATATTCCCTTGAGCTCATAGTGAAGTCATTCACCATCCTAGAAGGATCATGCCACACATAAACAATGGAGGAGGGCAGGACGAACCTAAGGTCATATAATCAGAGGGTTGGATTTACTTTAACTAGGTTAATATTAAAATTATCGATATAAAAATATCTGTTTATTATTGTAATTATATTACATCTTATTAAGAGCGATCAATACATATCGTAAGTTAAAAAAACTAACTTTTTATCTTTTTATTATATATATTAATCAAAAATTAACTATAAATTTATTAAAAAGTTACATTAATATATGAAACTTATGTTAGTTTTGTTTTCAACAAAAATATATCAAAAAAATAATTGAACTGGTAATTGCAAGTAAAGTAAAAGGAGAAACTAGATATATATATATATATATATATATAAGTATTATACTATTTCTTTTTATGATAACTTAATATGATTGTTACATTAGCAATGTGAAAAAAAAAGTATTATTTTGAATATAAATTTTTAGGTAATCAATTATTCAATAATCCATATTTATTATCGTAACATTAATTCTAAAAAAAATTACTAAATCAAGTTATCTAATTGATATTATTTATCAATATTTTATGTAATTCATAAGACTAGAATACTTATAATATGGGCAATATAATTATTNACCATACACACAACAAGGTTTTCAATCACTTATTAGGTGCAATGCATGTGCAAGCAAATGCCATCGCACGACGTTGTCCGGCCCGTCATGAGATTAGAGAAATTACGCCCGCTCTAATCCGGGTTGAGGAGTTGCCGTTAATGCAACAACTCACGACCAAACCTAGGCTTGTGTAATGGAGACCTTGCTCCTCCCGCGACTACCTTCGAACCACTGCCTTCACCCTCGCCGCGACCTCCTCTCTTGTCACTTAGTTCGACTGAGGATGAAGAAGGGACCATTTTGCAATCCTACGCTATCCCTTCCGAAGGGGTCGGTATTTGGCCGGAGAGTCCTAAGTTCCCCTAACGGGTTGCATGCATGTCCGATTATGATTACTGGTCGTATATTTGATTAAGTCCAGTTTAGGGTGATCAATCATTACATACAATATGTGCCAAAACAACAAACAGAGTCATAGCATCACCCATAATCAAGCACATGTACACATTCAACTATCTAACAAGCACAACCAAGCATAATCTTAAGCCTCCAAAATACAGCATCATATTAATCTCAACTTACCTCGACTCCTCGCTCACTTACTCGAGGTCCGATTTGCTTAGGCCATCGCCGATCATCCCTATAACATGAACGTGGTTTCAGCTTTTCATATAAATATTATAAGTTTGTTTTATCTTATAATGCTTATTGTTAGGTTTTATTTAAGGTTTAATATGTCTAATTATCTAGGTATCAAGTCTTTTACAATTATTCTAGGTTTGGGGTTGGGTTTAGGTTCGATTTTCCACATCGATTTTTAAATTAGATTTTAGTTCAATTTTCTAAGTAGCGTTTTATATTCCAACCCTAGAAATTCGTTTCAACCCATAATATGAAATTAATCACATTATTTCCCGATATCCTAAATACGATCACTACTCCTAGTCAGCATTTTATTCCATCCGGTACACTTAAATCCCTATTTGTGTACCGAATTTACTCCTAATGTGAGAAATTTTTACATTTTTCATATAATTACATAAATTCAAGTTTCTTATCAGATTTATTATATATCCCTATTATTTATATAATATCAATTTTTATCCTAATATTTTCTATTTATTATATTTTCAAAAATTACACATTATGCATTATTGCATATTATGCACATAATGCATTTCTAATATTTCTATTACCCTAATTACCATCTCTAAACAGCAATTATTATTTAAAAATGTATAAATTCATCCTAAATCAGATTTTACTCCAATTTACCCTAATTTACAAAATTATCTTAAAATGTACTATTTTTCCATATTACCTATTTACTACATAATTAATCTAATAATTACATCTAACATTCTAATTGCTACAAGTATCATACTCCATCAGATTTTAACATCCTAAAACATCTACTTATTCACTAAGTCAGTAATTAATCTCCTAATCACCTAATTAACTCCAAATTACCCATTTTATGACTCATTTTAGGGTCTAAAAATTATCTAAAAATTTCAAAAATTAATTTTTGAAAACGGGCTTCATAGCACTGTTCTATATCATCTAAGTAATCTATAGAAAAATTTTGGGCTTGAAACTACACTCCTAAGGTCATTTCTTTCTAAACCGAAACATGTTCGGTTTTGCACGATTTCTTAGGGACCATATATTACAGAACATAATTTCATCAAAATAATATTTTTCCTACAAACTATATATAAAAATATCTCAGAATAACAAAATTCATAATTTTCTAATTATATTTACTATTTTTACAAAATTTCACAAGAATCGGGCTAGAAACTGGACTCACCGGTATGGGTGGCTCCGGCCACCGCGGGCCGCCGTGGCCTTGTCGGCCGGCCTGGGCGTTGCCACCACCGTGTGTTGGTGGTGGCCGTCCACTTCCAGCTGCTCGTCTGGTAAGGGTTCCCTTTAAATGCCCTAACTGCACAGTTTTTCTTATTTTTTTTATTTTCTGGATTTTCTCTCGAATTTTTGACTCTCCCTAATTTTCTCACTTTCCAAACTATCCAAATGAGCTCTGTAAATTTTTTCCCTATTTATAGACATTTGCTGTAATTAATATGCATTAATTTGACAAGACTTTATCTAAATTCCTTAATTTTTGGCTTTTAAGTTGTTTAATTTTTATTGGCTAATTTTTCTTTTTCTTATCCTGACATGCCACGACCTGATATTGATGCATCTTATCCTCTTCTGATTTTTCCATAATTATTTTATAATTTTCTTTAATTATTTGCTTAGTTTTTGGCCAAATTAGGTAATTACGCATATTTTTATCTACACGTAAATACATGTGGGATACACATGAACATTCCTAAATATTATTTTCATTCTAAAATTTTTAGTATACATATAATCCATCTCTAATAATTTATTAGTTATTAAATTACACTTTTTGCCTTTTTGGTAATTAGCAATTATTATGCTTAAAATTTGAAAATTTTATAGTCTCCTATTTTACTATTTATTTTCTTAAATTTAAGTTTACAGGGTCATTTTTACTAATATTTCTCTCAATAGTTTATAATTTGGGTGTAATCGGATCCTTTAGTCGATCGCCCTAAACCTTGGGTTCTAATCTCAATCCTACGGTTACTTGGCTTAACTTTGGGGCTTAACTTTGGGGCTTAACTTTAGGGCTTACATTCTACCCCCCTTTAAAATAGTTTCGTCCTCGAAACTACTGTATATCCATGTATTGCTTACTTGCTAGGAGTCATAGTTTATATAGTATTACTATTCTAAAAATCGAACAACCTATAAGTAATACTTTGTCTTCACTACATTTAGCTCTACTTTAATTTCTAAGTTTAGACCTTCATCGGGTCGTATCTTTACCTATTTCGTGTCTCAACTCTTGAACTTCTGAACCTGATTATCCAGTATTTTTGGAGGTTGCTTCATATCCTTAAAACTCACTTTCCATTCTACCGAACTATCTTCAAGTGAAACTTCTGTGTAGTCTACTGATTAAGTTCCTTAATTGTTTTCTAATTATCATTTCATTTCTTCTCTACTTGGACCTTTGCTCGATCTCTTAATTTCCTTCTTTTACATTCCTTATCTTAGTATCGATTAGGGCTTATTTCATTGCTGTAGTCTCCTCCAGTTGTATTGTACTATCTTATACCTAGCTTTATGGCCTCGCAAATTTTCTTCTTGGTTTCTTCTCCATTTATTCCTTGTTTGATTATTTCTTAAATTTTATTTATGATTATTAGCGGTTCTAAATTCACTTCATATCATCACCCTTCCTCTCATCCAAAATCTTTCACTCAAATGATTATATTACTGTCATAGCTTCCCATTTGTTCCTCATATAGCTTAGTATAGGATTAACAGAAGCAAATTTGGCAAATCTCGACACTTCTCCATCTCGAATTCAAATGAGATGGTTAACGACTCAAATTGACTTGACTCGACTCGACTCGACTTGACTTGAGAAGGATGAATACGACTATTGACTGACAGACCCAACATAAGAGACAGTATTAAGAAGGACTGGCTACTCGACATAACATGACACAACAGAATACACTGACCAGATTAACATGACATGAAACTCAACAACGACAATTTGACAATTTCAGATTTGCCATGTCCCTGTTGGATTACCTATTGCAATTGCTAATATGAAGTACATTATAGCTTCATAGCTTCCTCGTATATTGGATTACCTTAATGGATTTTTCCTTTAATCACCAATTCAACATTTTTAATATCCACTGAAATCCCTTCTCTAAATATAACGAGCTTGATGAAAACATACTATCTCCTCTGGAAATCACATGTCTTCCATTTCAATATATCACTTATGATCATTCAAATGCTATCCACAAATACTTTGTATATCAAAATACTATTGTCGGGTACCGCCACAAACGTTTCCATATATGGTTGGCATGCACTTCTTTCTCCCAATTCTATAAACGCAGTTACTGCACTGATCTTATCTTGATGCCATTCCAATCTAATATTATTTTAGAATTTGACAGTTACTTCTCTAACTCTTAAGGCCTCAGTTACAATATCCAATACAGAGTTTCAACCATAGGTTTAATTCTTAATTGACTTACTCAAGAAATTCAAATATCCACAAAATAATCTTCAGAAATACATTTGAACCCCTATCTGTTACTGGTAGATTCAATACTTATTGATATTTTCTTTAATCTCTTCTTTATAAATATCAACAAAACTTCTCATACAACTTCTTATAATCCACCATCAGTAACTTTCCTTTTAACTTCCATTTCCATCATATCTTACGATTCTATGGATCAATATCCTTTCTCCAATATATATTCTAAACTAATAGGTAACAAAAATCTCAATCATCTTAAAATCCTTGTCCATTCACTAGTTTCTAACTTATATGAAATGAATACCTTCATATCATCATTGTACTTGCATTTCATCCATTTGTATATTCTATGGTGAGGGTACTCATGGACCAAACCTTTTGTTCATATATTATTATTCAACTAAGATCAAATGAGAGTCCTTCGCAAAAATCACCACTTATCGCCTAACTTCTTTAAGCTCGGATCCTTAAATGCTATCTGTGATTAACATTCCTTATCCTAATTAGTTTACTAATAGATGACTGTCTCATAAAATTTACTTTCTAGAAAGTTATGCCTTGCTAGATGGGTCCTTAGGATAACTAAGTAACTGTTGATCAAAAGTCCTAATTGTCTCCAACTAGTTACTTTAATTCCATCTCCATCGTCGCTTGTTACTTATCCTACTAATATTTTAGGGTGCTTGGATACTTACTCAGTTGTAGTTTACGTAGCAATTTTACTTTATTATTATTTTATTTTATTTTTTTTACTTGCCTCAGCACTACATAAAAATCTCGTGATCTATTTCATATTTATTTGACTTCACTTATACTTAATTATCATTCTAAATTATAATTCTCCAATTCATAATTCACTAAAGGCCTAAGAATTCTTAATCTGATTGTAACTTACAGTGCTATTCCCTCTACCGTTCTTTCACAATATAAAAGACTTCCAAGATTGACCACCAAAATACATTCAATCTTTGTTACACTCTTAGCTACAAATATATCAATCATTATTGCATTTGTACATATCCAAAATAATATACTTCATCAAGAAACACAATTACATCCATTAAGAGATCGTTAGGATATCTACATATATGAATAACTAATATAGGATCAATTCTAATTCTCCGAAAAACATGATCAGCAATCATACCATATCTATAATTCAAATTACTTATAACAACTATTCATTCAAAAGAATTCCATCACATTTGTCTTCTTAATTAATTCAGTATCTTTTTCACTTGTTGATCTAGTACTTTATACTTCCATAAGAAAATCAGAAACAACGGTCACTTCATATACCTTATCATCATCAAACTCTTTATTATTGTCATCATCTGTCATCTCCTATACTGCATTCTCATTTTATATAAGGTTTACTCCTAAATTAAGTTTTGATTATACCTCTAGTATAGGTTTTGATTCATTTTCGAATCGGTTTCTAACTTTTCCCTCTCAATGTTTTGTCTTCTTAGAATCCGTTTCTATACCATTCTTTATTTCATTTCAAATTATACTACCTCGTATTTATACTAAGCACCAAAGCTGAGATTATCTCAGAAATCTTATAAGTTTCGGATTCACCTTAATTTTTAGTGCATATCACCATATCTCTCTTTGTTCCAAAACTCAAATTAATTTCCACTATTGTTCATGAGTCTTGTCACTTCATCACATCACATCGATTACAACATAAATTCATCAACAAACCTCTTAGGAATTTTATCCACAATATTAGCATATCCCACCAATCAGTCCTATCAATATTCTTTACACCTCAAATCTATATTAACTTAAAGATTCTTCTTCATTCAACCTAAATTACTTCAACAAATCATCAATTCTTAAATATATAGAGCACTTCCAAAATCGGTCACCCAAGACGCATCATCATCATTCGACTCAACTATATCACCAGCTCCTCCTTAGGGTTTTCTTCTAGGTCTTCATTAATGTGAACTCTGTCCGCTTGGGGTTCAACTGGAGGTGGGTTTTCCGGTGGTGGTTCTAGTATTTCAAGCTCAAGTTCAGGGTTAAGGTTCAATGGTATCTCTATACCATCCCTTGCAGGCTCTGGAAATTGAGGAAACCAATCGATAATTCCGGATAGGTACTGTTTAGGAATGTAGGAAATGTCAGTAGGGATATGTGCAATACTAGCAGGGTATGATCTTCCATCCTCCAACCTAGTGAAAATACCATAAAGGCATCATCAATGTTATAATTCCCTCTATCTCTAACCATCTCTGCTCAAAAGCTGTTATGGCAGTATATCTATTATATTGAGGTCCTAGACTTATCTCCATCTTTGCCCACTCATCCTTCCAACTATAGCACATCTTATCATGAAACTTATCAATAATCTCATCAACTGTTCTAAATATATTCCAATTGGCTAATTCCATTGATAACCACTGTAATCTAACCTTATAATCAATAGGAGATACTTCTCCATTCCATCCGAACCGTATCCAACTATGGTTTAGTTCTCCCTTTCGACCTTGTAATTATAGTTAAACCAATTAATATTTCCTATGTTAAATATTATGGTTACTTATGTTTTCATATTCTTAATACAATCTTTTATCGCCCACTTAATAGTTTATTCATTCAAGGTATGTTAATTTTATATTCTTTAGGAGGTGTTGCTCTAATGTACCATATTACTTTTGAAAAGTTTTTCCTCGACAAATACACTCTCATGTTTTCTTTGTATGCACTTACCTCCATTATCTTTGATATTATGCATTTGGACCCCATTTAAAAGAGTGCATCTAGGACCTATTTTACTATTTTGCCCTTACATAAAATTATAAAAAGAAGAAAATAAAATTCTAAGAATGCATAAATATTTAAGGTTCTACGAATTGTTTACTATTTGCAATAAAAAGTAGATAGAAGAGTAAAAAAGTTATATCTTGAGAATGACAAGCTAATCATTTTTATTTAAGTGTTTATTGGGCTTAAATTTTTATTTAAGTGTAAGAATCCTTACTTCATGTGATATTTATTGCAAATACTTATTTAAATGTTTATTTCAACTTATTAAATACAGTATTAAGTTGATAATATAGCTAAAATACTGATTTACCTCTATTTATTGTAGTATTAATGAGCTTATGGTGGCTACATCTTTTAAACTTTTTATTCCCTTATAGATGGAATAAAAAATTCCATCTCTTTTAGGTAACAACTTGTCCCAATAGATTAGAAATTAAAAAAAGAAAAGTCTATGGGAATTAAAAATTCCCTACCTATTTTTAAGTAAACAAGGTAAATAATAAAGTGGAAATTTTTTTCCCTCCCTATTTCATCTAAGTAAACGAATCATAAATATACAATTTTAATGATAAGGAAGCTAAACATACAAACAAATAAATATAATAATGTATCTTTGCAATTTATTACTTTATTTTCTATATTACTTATATTTTAAAAGGTTCCACCAAACTAGGGTCCCCAAGGTAGAAGTTAACAAGCTTAGAAAATGAAATCATTTTCATACTTCTAAAATTAGTGACACACTTTGTAAGCCCTATAAAATTTTAAAGGCCTAAGTTCAGTTAAAAGCCCTATTATCCTCAACACTTTCTCATATCCACACTTCAATCAATTCATAAGACTATTTTAAAGGATTAAGGCTTCTCGAACAACAACCTAAGTAGGATAAAAATATTTAAAGTGTGTATTTAAACCCTCAAAATCAAAATATACTCGCTTGTGTGCATGAAAATGTGTTTGTACACTTAGGATCTATTTTAGAAACTTTATTTCACTATAACCTACTTCTTCTCTTTAACCCTTGATAAACCTTAATTAGGGATTTATATGGTTGGTTTCCTTGCTTAAATCATATCGTGTTGAAGCATTTTACTTATAACACCTAGGCTTAAGTGTCATCTACAACATGTGTTCAATTGGAAGTTTAATTTCAACCCTTACCATCATCGTACAACAACCATGTCTCCCCTTTTTGTCCAAAACAAGTACACATCCTTTCATTGTACGAGTAGGATCAGCACATCATGAGTTCTGTTTTCTTTCTTTGACTCCCTCACTGTAGCAACCAAACCCTTTTAGTATACTGCACACTTAGTCACTTTCCTTATTTGTTTCCTTTAGTTAAGTTACACCTTCACAAACCCAATACACACAGCTGCTAAGGACTGAAGAAGTCGCTTAAGCTATTTTGTCCTCTTATCCTTCACCTAAGTTAGATTTAACATAAAGCAAAAATTTCACTCTCTTAGTGCAAATTAGACCTCTCTTCTTCATCTAAACACAATGATCATATGTACACTTGACTACTCTATCTCCTTCTTCAATAAATTTCCCACGCATAGCCATAATTGGACTCACCATCTTAGGTACTCTTTTTGGTGTTAGGTTTCTTAGGCTCTCATAAGTACAACTGTGGTCTTCTACTCCCACTGTAGCAACAAGTAATAAGTAGTAATTGATGCTCTCTTCCTTTCCTTCTTCATTTTGTTTTAGTCCGAGCACAGCTTCTATGTGTAAGGTAGTGCAACATCCTCGAAGGATCTATTCCAATCTTTGAAGCTTCATTATAGGTAATTTTTCCTCTCAACCCACTCATCATAGGCTACTTCCTAAGATATTAGAAGTAACACTTACAATTCTATGCTCATAAAATCTACTATTAACCATATTAGAGTAAGAGCTATAGGTAAACTCTAGATAGGAGTATGTTGTGTCTTGGTGACTTGTTGAGTCCAGGTGCATAATATTACTATAACGTCTACTACTTTTGTTTTGTTGTATCCATGTAGAGTTAAGCCCCTTTCTTTTCATTGCCATAGTATTCTGTTAGTCCTTAGTAGAGAAAACATCTTACATGCTGCTTAGATGCATTCTAGTAGCATCTAGTCCTCTATGTTGTGTCTTGTTCTGTTCATTTGTGGCTTAAATGATACAAATATATTATTGATCTATTGTAGTCTGTAAGCTACAAGTGTGGCTACTATTAAGTCATACCAAGTTATTTAACTGGAGTTTTGTTTCCTTCTATCTAACATAAGAGATTTAAGTGTCTTAGCTACTGTAACCTCTCATGAGTAGTATGGTATTATTGTAGTAAGTCCTCCCCCTTCATCTAGTTATCACTATAGCAATTGCTAAACAAGGTTCCTAAATCTAAGTTTCTTCCCCACGCCTCCCCTCCCCCTACCCCCCTTCCATCCACTACCTAATTAAGTGTAGTTCAGGCATGTGCGGATGTCTAGATCCTTTCTTTTAAGCTATACCTTGTTGTCGCCTACAAAAACAGTCAATTAGGCATGTGTGCATAAGTAATCTACTTCCTTTTTCCATAATTGTCACCACTTGTAGTAAAATGGCATAGGCAGCAGACCAATTTACCCATTCTAATAGTAACGATTGAGACATCCCTAAGTTACAATCATAGCCTTAAATAAACCAAAGTGCATGTGTAGGAAGAAAAAATGGGCCAACCAATAGTAGCAGTCCGCATCTCCCTTTTGTAGTCTAGTAACTTTAGGAAAGCTCTTATTTCACAAGCTTGAAGGTCCAGCTGGTTGGGTTAATTGTTGTCATGAGTGCAGCATTTGGACTTGTTGCTATTGTAAAACACTCTCATGTAACTATATTTCTTCAACTCATAATTCTTTTCTTTGCCTTTAATAGCCAAGTCCTCTTTACCCTACCAAAAGGTCTTTATGGTTATTATCTAGGAGAGAATGGACAAGTCTTTTGAGTTAGGAAATCCAAACCTCAACCATCAATTCCCAAAAATATAAGATGAACCTAAAAGACCTTAGATAATAAACTTGGTAGATACGACAAAGCTACGAATTATGGGGAAACGTATAAAAAAATACAAGTAAAGGCCTAATAAAAATACATCAAAGTTTAAATATTTAGTTATTAAAAATTTTAAAGAATAACTTCCTTTTTCACTTCTACTTTATTGTTTATTCATAATTAAAAATTTTCCTTTTTATTAAGTGATTTTGATTAGGATTTCAATATGCCTACGAACTATTACGATTTGTGATATACTATGGTTGAGTGAGTTTTCTATGATTCCATGTCTTGTGTGTGCTTATAACTTAGTAGTACTAAATTGTTACATTAAATGGTTGATGCATGGGGGAAAATTGAGAAGATACCTATATATGTTATCGTATGGTATTAAGTGAAATAAAAACGATTAAGTAGATACTTCGTCACCCCATATTATGTGCATTTAGCTAAATTGTGAGGTGTCTGAAATAATTGATTGTCACCCCATGAATAAATCTAATCATATCTGAGCCAACAATAATATTAAGGGGAACATGCATCTTCATGACATATGCATATGATAAATCTAACCAATACATCACATAAAGGTAATGAATAGGTCTTGTAGGGGTTGTTATTATAATGAAAATGAATTAATTTTATGATGCACTCATACTATATGGCCTTATTCTAACCATAGGCTTCCTAGGTGTTGGGGATGCCAACCGTAAGTTAACAATCATCATTTAGAGACTTTTGTTTAAGGATAGGTGGGGACTATTGGGCCCCACTTGCACACTATACCTAAACTTAAACCTTTTTATAAAATTAATCTCTTTTTCTTATCTCATGTGAACATGGAGTCCTCACTCATGATAAGTTCAAGTGTAGTACTCAAATCTATTAGACTGAAATTCTCCAACCTTGACTTTTGAGAGCATAAATCTGAGTTGCATGCAGTACCTAAGCAACTCCATGTATTTGTTTAACATACTGATTTCTCATGTATTCATACATTTTCTTAAATTAATTGATAACTTATTTGCTGATATGGTTGAGGTTTCTCACTAAGTAATTAGCTTACTCATTTATAGATTTTTGTTGTAGATGTAGGATATTTTTGCCATTCCGAGGAAGGGTATGCTTGAGGTGGCAAGCGCCTAGCTTTTAGAGATCATTGGGAGGGTTCTTTTCTTTTGTTTCTAGTGTTGAGAGAGCCACTATAGATATGACTATGTTGTAGGACTCTCTTATTTGGTTAACTGTATTTATTTTTATTCCTGTCTTTTGATTATTACAAAAGACTTTTAGCACCAGGAGACTAAAGTCTTCTGATAATATTAGACTTGAATTGTATAAAGTTTTCTTTTGTTATAATTATGAAAACTTTCACTATTAATTATATGCTTGATTTCCAATTAGCTTAATACAACTAAGAGGATGGCTTGAAGATGGAGAAGCTTAGTGTATCATGTAAAGACTACTAAACGGTAAGAGAGCCAATCCGTAGTCTTCGTACAATACACAGTGACCTGCCATGGATAAAGTATCTTTTAGGGCATGACAAGTTAAGTGGAATTAGAGCATGAAAATACTTTAGAGTAAATAAATAAAAACTTAATCTCAGACTTTAGGATAACTTATCTAGTGAGGAAAAAGGGATAAGTTAGGTTTGTTAATGACTATAACATCTGTTTATGAAAACTAACATATTTTAAATTGAATTATATTTCCTTATCCAAAGATTTAAGGCTTAGGTCAAAGAATAATTGATGGCTTCTAGAATCTAACCCGACGAGACCTTAGTGGATGAAGTAGGCAAGTGTACCTATTAATTTATAATATAGCTAATATAAGTCTAAAAGTTGATCCTTCAAAGATTCTGACTACCAGTACTCACTAAGACTCTATTATCTAATTAGCAAATTAAATTTCAAAAAATATAAAGAAGTAAGTCTAAATTACTACTAAAAATAATTTAAAGATTAAATAAGACACAATTCAATAATTAACAAGAAAGTAATTCAATTGGAAATTAATTCAAGATTCAATATTATACCAAGATCTAACATCCCCTAGATTTAACATGTGATTTTCCTAAAGATAATATAATTTATTCTTTAATTTTTTTTTATTGGGAGAATTCTCTACTAAAGTTAATCACTTTTTCAAACCAATTAACCCTAACCTTAGAATCACCAATTAAAATCTCTTCTTAATAACATAACCTAAGATTGCATTATTGAACAATAAATTCTTTATCTTGAAAGAATCTTATAAATTATTTCTAATCTTACAATAATCCTCATCAACTATATCTAGATCTAATCTTATAAGAAATCTCTCGATTCTTTTATAAGATATCAAACTTTAGATTACTACCCACGAAAATAAAACCTAAATCATAAAGTAAACATAGTTGAATCAAGGAAATAATAAAAAACTAAATTAATTAAATACTAGTCATGTCACATGAATAGATCTAAGTTTCACAAGACCTAGATATCAAAATTTACTCACTATACATTGCAAAATAAGAATCTAAAATCAAAGTATATAAAAGAGTAGAAAGAAGCATCATGAAATCTAAACAAAATCAAATTTTGAAATCTTTTCTTCTCTTCGCTTTCTTAATTGTTCTTGGCTTCAAAAACTCTCTCAAAGTCGTGCTAAAAAGTTCTCCCCTCTAAATAAACCCTAATAAAGCTTTATATATGAAGAGCTAAAAAAAATAGGTCAATTGGAAAAAACATGACCAAGGACACAACCATGTCTTTTAGTCGTATACTTAACTATGCTTCACATTTGTTTCTTTTAAAAAAAAAAAAAAAAACTAGAAATGACACAACTAACGACATGGTCGTATCTTAAGCTGTAACAATTGAAAATTAGCTCTAATTTTGCTTAGAAACGATACAATCATGTTGTTCAACTGCGTCAATTTTCAAACCTTTATAACTTACTTATTTTAGCTCTAATTTGAGTGAAATTTGTTTATATTTTCTCGTTTTCTCGCATAGATTATTTCAAAACCTAGAAAATAAAATTTTACTCAATCAAATATTATTATCTAAAAACAAACTCAAATATCATGAAAAATTACTAAATAAAATATAACCAATTTAGAACTCATTAGCGAATTACAAGCAACAATTAAGAATCTTATGTAAAGACATGAATTTGGTGGGACTACCCTAAAACTTGGATGATGTGCTAAACACTTAGTATAATGTGTTAGATGCCCATTGGATGCTAAGATACAACCTGCACATTATACTCACCCCGTGATGCTAATGTACATGTTGGAGCGTAAGAAGGGGAGGAGCTTCCTTCCACCATGGCCATTGTGGTTTTAGTAAAGCCCTAACCTCCACTACTAAAGTTCTAGCACATAAGGCTTTTGGAACAAGGTCTGGTCTTTATAGTAGATTGGCAAATAGACTATCCAAGGGTTATAACACAAGATCAAGCGAAGAACTTACCTAATGTACACTAACCTCTTCTAGATGTGATGCTATGAATGGGCAAACTTGAGGGCAAACTTGAGATTGACATGCACCCCAATGATATGGACATTCAAGGGGATGCCTTAAAGGTGGATTTTTCAAACTATGAGAATGTTCCTTATGTCTCATAAGGCCATCCTTATAGGTCTGGTTGCAGTAGGAAGTCATGTGTAGGATCTTCCTCTTCAGTTTAATGTTTATTTTTTGTTAATTTATAATAATTTGAAGGACTATGTTGATTAATTCTACTTTGTAATATTATTTAGTAAGACTGATAAGAATAAACCCTTTAGATCAATTACATGTAGCCAAGCTAGAGGACTCTAAGGAGTCACTTAAAGAATATTAGTTTGAAGCCCCATCTAAGACGAAAATTCCGATCTTAACCTCTATGTTCCCTCTAATGTCAACTTGATTACCGAACTATTACATATGCCAAACCTGCTAAATAACTATACCATAACAAAGCATCCAAGCAAACAACCCTAAAAGTAATCTAAGTCGAGCTTTCGAGTTGACCATTGACGTTCATCCCTAGTCCAAGATGATTACTCTTTAACAAATGACTAACAGAGCTCCAACCTGATCTAAATTAGGTCGGTCCCTAACTATAGACCCACCCTCCTTTCATTTCATCCCGTTTGTATTATATTCTTGACGTCTAATTACCATATGACACTTGTCTTCTAACCTAACATTCTAAAATGATTCTTTACTTTCCATTCTGAATATTCTTTATCTCTTTTATCCTTTTTAGTACTTTTTATGTATCTTATTTGTAAACTACCCTTTTATCTTTTCATACATGTAAAGTAACTCTAGTGTTCTCATTACCCTTTAACTCTTATCTATTCCCTTTAGTAAGGAATAATGGTGAGTGACCCTTCAATTCAGATCGATGAGTTATATCCAGTGAATTATGGGCTAAGTAGGATCAATTGGTGCGTCATATCCAATTAATAGCTACCTAAAATTTGCTAGCTTTCTAAAATTTGCTAGCTTTTCTTTGTTTCTTTTTGTTTCACTTTGTTGTGGTGCTTCTTTATATATCTGACCCTAAGACGCATCAACTTCACTAGTATCAAAGCATAGTTCCGAGAGGGAGTGTATGAAGTTATAGCGAAGTTTTGGTTCGCTTTGCTATTAGTGGCTACTATGTTCCTTCCATAGCTGCTGTAGTGTGTTTGTATGGAGTAAGTTCGAAGTTGTGAGCTGTCTAGTGGATGTTTGTGTATTGGTAAGTGTAGTTTTTTGTTACTCTATTCTTACTTTGTTTTTCACTGCAAAAACAGAGCAAGTTTATTTTCTATCATATTCGAGTGATTATTGGGTCTTGAAATTGCTAGTGTGTTAGTCAAAGTTTTAGGTAATAAGATAGCATTGTTTCCCTATGTATTGTGTTGATAATCTGTTCGAAAAGTATTATACCATATCGAATTGAAGTGCTCAAGGTGTTATTGGAGACCAAAGTAATGGTACTCAACGTAATTGAAGTGCTCAAGGTGTTATTGATGACATACTTGACAAACTCACTAATCTTGTTGAGAGTTTAGTCACCGCAATGCAAGTTAATAGGCAACAACCCTAAGGTATGCCACCATACGACCCACCCGAAAATATTTTAGAGAGAGGCTATAGCTAAGGTAGCCGAGCCAATCACCCAGTTCAACCCTAGCAAGCTAGAGGAGTTATAGATCGAGCCACTAGATGAAGGTTGGAGTTGGAAGAAATTAAGGAAGATGATAAGGAGATGGATGCTGAAAAGTATGGAGAGGAAGAAGAAGAAGCTGATTATTACTGAGCATAAGAGCGAGGATGCTAAGTTCCTCAAAGACTAGACAATATTAAGGTCCAAATCCCACCCTTTAGTGAAAGTGAAGATGCAAATGAATATTTGGAGTGGGAAGAGAAGGTGTTTGGTTATTTTGGATATGCAGATGCTATCAAGGTTCGACTCACTGTACTAAAATTTGTTGGGTATACCACTCTGTGGTGGAAAAATTTAAATGCAGCTAGACTAAGGGATGGAAAACGAAAAGTAAAGACCTGAGAGGAGATGAAAAAGTTGTTGAGGGGTAGATTTATACCTGAGACATACTTGTAAGATACATTCACAAAATTGTAGGAACATTGCCAAAGAGGCTGATTTGTCGATGACTATGTGAGAGAGTTCCAAATACTTATGATTCAAGCTAAGGTGGAAGAACTAGAGGCTCGTACAGTATCGAGGTTCATTTCTGCTCTTAAATATGAGATTCACAACATTGTGGAAGTGCAAAAATTTTATACATTAGAAGAGGCACTTAAGATAGTGTGAAGGATAAAAAAATAAAGAAAAAGTGCCCTGAGCTAACCTAAACCAACACTCTCCTAAGCCCTTATTCCATGCTAACTTGTTTAAGTCAAGACAAGAAGGCCATACCAAGCCAAAGAGAGGAACGACCAACCTGACGATAGCCGAGCAAGTTAGTCAAGTCAAACTGAGGCCAAACTGACTTTGAGGACATATGAAAGAGGGCAAACATCTAAACAGAAGACTAGCTAGGTGAAGTGCTTTAAATACTTAGGCTTCAAACACATGGCTATTGAATGTTCAAACTAACGTGTAATGCTCTAAGGCGATGTAATGGATAGCACTGACAAAAGTGAACCCGAGGAGGAGGAGAAAGATGTTGGAAAGGCTGAAGTTGAAGAAGAAGAGGAGACCTGTATCTATGCTAACTCGGGAGAAGTGATGACACTAGTACTAGGATAAGTATTGAGTTCCCTCTTGAACTCCAAGGAAGACCAAAGGGAAAATTTATTCCACACCAATTATACCATCAAAGGGCAATTATGCACCATCATAGTAGCTAGAGAAAGTTGCACTAACATAGTTACACAGTCCTTCATGCAGAGGTTAAGTTTACCAACCTCCAAGCATCCTCGACATTACAAGTTACGTTGGCTTTATGATATTTCTTTGAACACGATTGAATAAGTAACCGTACCATTTAGTGTTGGGAACGTATACAATGACAAAGTAGTATGCAATGCTATTTCCATGGGAGCTTTACATCTGTTGTTTAGAAGAGCTTAGTTGTTCGATTAACATGTTATTCGATGGATACAAGAACACCTATGCCTTTATTAAGGATGGCAAAAAGATTATGCTGCAACCAATGACCCAATCTTAAGTAAATGAGACCCATAATCAGCTTACCCAAGTAAGCAAGAAGAAAGACTTAATAATGAGCCGAAGAGAGCTTCGAACTACTAAGACGACTGATGAGCCTATGGTCCTATTAATTAAAAGATTGTTGGAGATGAGAGATCTGAAAGATGTCTTAGATGAAATTCAAAGGCTGATTGATGAGTTTTTTAACCTGTTTCCTAAGGAATTGCCTAAAGGACTATCTCTAGTCTAAGGCATAAAGCATTGTACTAATCTATAGCTATATGTAGCTCTACCGAATCAACCTACTTATAAAATGAACCTTGAGTAGGTTGTTAAGTTGAAAAGATAGGTGGATGAGCTCATATAGAGAGGATATGTAAGGGAAAGCATGAGTTCCTATGTTATACTAGCTCTGCTTGTCCCAAAGAAAGATGGTACATAGTGCATGTGCATCAACAGTTAAGCAATCAACCAAATGGAACGATTGAGTTGAATAAAGCTTCGAGGAGATCGAGAAGCTCACCTCTACCCTTGTACTATCATTACCAATTTTTGACAAACCATTTAAATTAGAGTGCGATGCATCAAGCGTTAGAGTTGGTGCCTCCTGAATGCAAGAACGACGATCGATTGCCTATTATAATGAGAAACTTAGTGGTACTGCATTAAACTATTCTATGTATGAGAAAGAGTTGTACTCTTTTTTTCTAGCTCTTACTGTTTGGCAATACTACTTACTACAACGAGAGTTTGTGATCTATACTGACCATAAGTCATTGAAGTATCTTGGAAGTCAAAACAAACTCTCAAAGACATAAGCTAAGTGGTTAAAGTTCATGGAAGGATTTTCATTTGTGTGAAGCACCAAAGTGGTCACTAATGCTCTATCATATTGGTAAACCTTGCTAACCACTTTGCAGACAAAGTTGCTAGGATTTTCACTTATCACTGAGTAGTACGCTCATGACCCTCATTTTGGTCTTATTCTAGAGTAGTGTTAAGAAGAAGTTGCTGTTGGAAGATATTATCTTAAGAATGGTTATTTGTTCAAGGATCGAAAGTTATGTATACCAAGCTATTCTATACATGAGTTGTTAGTTAGGAAAGCTCATAGTAGTGGATTATCTAGTCATTTTAAAGAAACCAAGATAGCCAATCTGTTAAAAGAAAATTTTTATTGGCTTGGTTTGGTCAAGGATGTCCATAAGATAGTTAATAGTTGTGAAGTGTGCAAGTGAGTTAAGGGGAAAAGGGAGCCCTATGGAGAGTATATGCCCCTACCAACACCAACTTTACCTTAGGCCGACCTCAGTATGAACTTTATCCTAAGGTTACCTCAGATATCCAAGAAAAAAGATTCTATATTTATTATAGTAGACTGCTATAATAAAATGGCACATTTCATTTTGTGCTATCAAACTAACGATGCTATATATATTGCTGATTTGTTTTTATAGAAGATTGTTCGACTACATGGAGTGCCGAAGACTATTATTTTAGATCAAGACACAAAAGTCTTGAGCTATTATTGGAAGACACTATAGAGAAGACATGAAACTAAACTTGTGTTTAGCTTTAATAGCTACCCTCGGACTGATAGCCAGACTAAAGTGATGAATAGGATACTAGGCAACTTAGTCAAAGCTATCATAGGAAAGAACTTGTGGGATTAGGATCTATATCTACCAATCATGAAATTCGCATACAACTAGACTATCCACAACACTACTAGGAAGACCCCATTCGAGGTTGTCTATAACCTCAATCCCATTATCCCCTTAAATCTGATCGATACCCCCACAACTGCTGAAGAGAGTCAATTTAGAGTTGACTAAGCCCAAGAATTGTAAAAGTTACACTAGTTTGTAACTACCAAGATCGCCAAGTTCAATAAGAGACAACAAGAGATTAGTAGCCGACCTGTTTGTTTCCAATTAAGAGACTTAGTATAGATTTACCTCAGCTAAGAACAGTTCCTACACTTGAGATAGAGCAAACTATCTCCTCGAGCTACTGATCAATTCAAGGTCTTGAAGATAATCAACCGCAATGCTTACAAAATTGAATTACTTGATGACTATGGTATTTCCTCCAGTTTCAATGAGTCCAACCTATTTCCCTACTAACCAGTTGAAGAAGACCTTATAAGTGCCCTAGAAGAATAAGAACTGGAGACCGCTTCAAATTGGAGGACAAATCTTTCCAACCCTCAAGTAAATGATAGAAATCAACCCCTTAGACCAATCATACATAGCCAAACTAGAGAACTCCAAGGACTCATTCGGAGAATACTAGTTCAAAGCCTCATCTAAGACGAGAATTCCTATCCTAACCTCTATGTTTCCCTCTACTACTAACTTGATTGCTAAGTTATCACATGCGCCAGACTTATCGAACAACTGTGCCATAACAGAGCATCTGAGCAAACAACCCCAAAGATAATCTAAGCTAAGCTCCTAAGCTAACTACTGCGTCCAACCCTAGGACAAGATGATCACTCTTGAACAAATGACTAATCGAGCTCTAACTTGATCCAGATTGGGTCAGCCCTTTTCTGCAAACCTACCCTTTTTTCATTTTATCCCATTTGTACTATATTCTTAACGTCCATCTACCATACGATACGTATCTACAACATTCTATGAGGATTCTTCCTTTCTATACTAAATATTCTTTCTCTTTTATCCTTTTTATTACATTTTATGTATCTTATTTGTTTTTTACCCTTCTATCTTTTCATATATTAAAATGACCTTAGTGGGATGGGCATATAAATCCCCACTTAATTGTACATAGACAATAACTTCATTATTAGAATTTATTCAAGTTTTCCTTTGAGCAACCCTAGTGTTCTCATTATCTTTCAACTCTTACCGATTCCTTTTAGCAAAGAATATTGGCAAGTAACCCTTAAGCTCGAATTAGCGAGTCATATCCAACGAATTATAAGTTGAATAAGATCAATTGATGCATCATATCCAGTTGGTAGCTACCTGAACTTTGCTAGCATTTTTTTGTTTCCTTTTATTTTGCTTCGTTGTGGTGCTTCTTTGTATGTCCGACCCTGGAGGCACATTAAAGACTCAAAGTTATGATGTTGTGTAACAATTTAGACTATATATGTATGTACCGATTAAGAACCATTAAACTATAATTATAAGCCTTGAAGTGATTATACGCAAATTTTATTCAGGATTGTTGTATAAATTTTTATTAGCATGTAAAGTTGAATGAATGCATTAAGATTTCTAAAAGTAATTGAAACTTGTGTAATCTCCAATCGTAATAGGCATAGGGGCAGAACCCTGATGAACAAGGCCCTAGCTAACCTGTCCATAAGGTAAAATGTGCTTGGAAACTAGATGGGAGAGATATTAGAGATGATTCAAGATACTAATGAGTTGATCCAAACCTTTTTACAACGTGAACAAGCATTATCTACTTAGGCTCCACCACTTTTTATGGCTTGGGAGGCCTCGTCGATCCAACCACCACCTCCACTGGTCATTCCAGCTGCCATGATGCCACCTATCCCTCCAAAGCCTTGACAATATAAGAGCGTGATACCATAATTCATAAGAAGCAATTGATACTTTGAGGGTATATCAAATCAGACCAATGAAGTTGAAGATTAGCTCAACCAGATCAAGAGATCTTTTGAGGCCTTTGAGTTGCCTCATCACTTACTCCTATCTTATGGCACTTCTTATATGTAATTTTTCCTCTCAACCCACACACCATAAGCTACTTCCTAAGATGTCAAAAGTAACACTTACAATTCTATGCCTGTACAATCCGCTGTTCACCATATTGGAGTAGGAGTAGTAAGCAAACTCTAAATAGGAATATGTTGTATCTTAGCAACTTATTGAGTCCAAGTGCACTATAATGTATGCTACTTCTGTTTTGTTGTATCCTTGTAGAGTTAAGTCCTTTCATTTCATTTCCATAGTGTTCTACTGTTCCTTAGTGGATAGAATATCTCACATGTTTCTTAGATGAATTTTGGTAAGATCTAGTCCTTTGCGTCGTGTCTTGTTTTGTCCATATGTAGCTCAAACAATACATATATATTGCTGCTCTATTGCCATCTATAAGTTATAGGTATGGTTGCTGTCAAGTCATACCAAGTTATTTAGCTGGAGTTTAGTCGCCCTCTACCTTACATAGGAGATTTAAGTGTCTTAGCTATTGTAACCTCTCATGCATAGCATGGTATCATTGTCGTGAGTCCATTCCCTTTGTAGTGTAGTTCAAGTATGTGTAAATGTCTTGCTATTGCCTACAAAAGCAGCCGATAAGTCATGTATGCACAAGTAATCCACTTCTTTTTTCCATAATTGTCACCACTTGTAGTAAAATGGCATAGGTAGCAGACCAATTTACCCATTTTGATAGTAACAATGAGACATCCCCAAGTTACAATCATAGCCTTAAATAAACCAAAGTGCACGTATAGGAAGAAAAAACTAGCCAACCGATAGTAGCAATCTGCATCTCCCTTTTGTAGTCTAGTAACTTTAGGAAAGCTCCTATTTCACAAGCTTAAGGCTCCAACTGGCTAGGTTAGTCGTTTTCATGAATGCAGCATTTGGACTTGTTACTACTATAAAACACTCTCATGTAACTACATTTCTTCAACTCATAATTCTTTTCTTTGCCTTTAACATCTAAGTCTTCTTTACCCTACCATAGGGTCTTCATGGTTATTATCTAAAGGAGAATGGACAAGTCTTCTAAGTTAGGAAATCCAAACCTTAACCATCAATTCCCAAAAATGTAGGATGAACCTAAAGGACTCTAGATAATAAAACTTGGTAAATACAACAAAACTAAGAATTGTGGTGAAACACGTAAAAAAATACAAGTAAAGGCCTAATTAAAAATATATCAAAGTTTAAATATTTAGTTACTAAAAATTTTAAACAATAACTTCCTCTTTCACTTATACTTTATTATTTATTCACAATCAAAATTTTTCTTTTTTATTAGGTGATTTTGATCAGGATTTTGATTTGCCATGGACTATTACGATTAGTGATCTACTATAGCTGAGTAAGTTTCCTATGATTCCATGTCTTGTCTGTGCTTATAACTTAATGGCACTAAATTGATAAATTAAATGGTTGAGATATAGGGGAAATTTAGAAAGATGCATGTGTATGTTATTGCATGGTATTAAGTGAAATGAAAACGATTAAGTATATACTTCATCACCCCATATTATATGCATTTAGCTAAATAGTGAGGGGTTTGAAATAATTGACTGCTCACCTTATGAATGAATCTAATCGTCTCTAAGCTAACAATAACATTACTAGGAACTTGCATCTTCATGACATATGCATATGATAAATCTGGCCAGCACATCATACGAAGGTAATGAAAAGGTCTTGTGGGGGTTGTTATTTTTATGAAAATGAATTAATTTTATGATGCACTCATATTACATGGCTTTATCCTAGCCACGGGTCTACTAAGCATTGGAAATGCCTACTGTATGCTAAGGATATTTGTCTAAAGACCTGCATTTAGGGGTAGGTGAGGATTGTTGGGCCCCACTTACAAACTATACCTAAACTTAAACCTTTTTATAAAATTAATCTCTTTTTGTTATCTCATGAGAGCATGGAGTTCTCACCCATGATAAGTTCAAAGGTAGTACCCACATCTGTTGGACTAAAATTACCCAAACCTGACTTTGAAGGGTGCAAATCTATGTTGCATATAACGCTTAGGCAACTATATATATTTGCTTGGCATACTAATTTCGCATACATTCATATGCTTACTTAAATTGATTGATAACTTGTTTGCCAAAATGGTTGAGGTTTCTTACTAGATAGTTCGCCTATTTCCCTATAGATTTTTGTTGTAGATGCAGGATATTTTTGCGGTTCCGGGGAGGAGTATACCTAAGGTGGGGATTGCTAAGCTTTTGGAGACCCTTGGGAGGGTTCTTTTCTTTTGTTTCCAGTGTTAAAAGAGGCATTATAGATATGACTACGTTGTAGGACTCTCTTATTTAGTTGACTATATTTATTTTTGTTCTTATCCTTTTATAGTTGATATTAGAAAGGACTTTCAGCACCAGGAAACCAAAGTCCTTTGATAATATCAAACTTGAATTGTATAAAGCTTTCTTTTCTTATAGTTATGAAAACTTCCACTATTAATTATATGACTAATTCCCAATTAGCTTAATGCAACTTGAAGGATGGCTTAGAGATGGGAAGCTTAGTGTATCGTGTAAAGGCTACCGAATGGCAAGGAAGTCGATCCTTAGTCTTTATACAATATACGGTGACTTGCCACAAATAAGGTCTCTTTCGAGGTGTAACACACTTTATGAAAGTAGCAAATACATAAAAAGCAACAAAATTTTATTCTTATAACCCGTGACAAATGGATTAAGGTTAACATTCTCCTTTTTTTAATTTTTTAATTGAAGAGCATCCTAAATACAAGAGTTTAAATGTCAAATAAATCAATGCAATAGGGGTAAGGTCATTATTGTGAATTTTTCTTTTATCAATAAATGAATTAGATGGTTTTTTTCTTTTTATCAACTAATGTTACAAGCCGTTTAGGTAACCTAACCCATTCCATTATAATGGCCTCAACAATTAATACGTAGATTGGTATGATTTGCCAAAGAATGTCTTCATTTTGGTAAGGTGGGTTATAGGGGGAGTGGTGTGGGGCTTAGGGAAGGAAAGGATGTGATTTGCCAAAGAATGTCTTCATTTTGCTAAATTTACATTAAAAGTTTCTTAATTATTGTCAATGGACTTCTTAAGCTTGGCTAAAATGTGAAGACCTTTATAGTTAATTGATATTGACACTAGTCTTTTAACGGAATGAATCATATTCGATTCCCTCTTTCCCATTGTTGTAATTGTATTAGGGGAAAAAGAAGCTTGGCTAATTCGAAAATAATTATCAAAATGCAAATTTTTTTTATGATTTTTTTTTTCCAACAAAATTTTTGAGGATTTAAAAATATCAAACATGAACATTGTTACTATGATGGAACATGATTATGAAATATAACAGACCATCATGTAAGTTAAGTATGATAAAAGGATTATGTACTTTGGCAATTTTTTCCTATCCAATCGAGAAATGTGAGTTAAACATACTAAATTTCATGAAACCTCCAAGTAATTTAATTGAAACAAATAAAGCCAATCCATGTTGGCAGTTTACTCAATTCCCATGGAGAATATCATTACTTGAACATTTAACATCCTCTTTTATTCAATTTTAATATGTAAATTCTCCAGTTACTAAATCTTACATCTAGTGGAACATTTACTTTTCAAGTTTTGCATTAAAAATTTAAAAATTGTCAAATGTTTATTTATTAGAATTGTTACTTGCAAATTTATTTCAGTCTTCATCTTTAAAAAAATGTCCTTTTGTGTACTCGTCTATTGAAAAATACAAGTGTAGACAATATTGATAAGGAAACATTTAGGTAAGTATGACAATTAGTAATTTCAAACATTTAATCTAAATAAAAAATCCAAAATCTTAAACAATTTATTTTACATTCAAGTCCTTAATATTTGCAAAAATTTATAAATGAAAAGGTTTTATTTTTTTTTTTTAAGCCATAAGTCTATCATTCGTATATGTCATGTGGTATGATCTCATTAGTCTAAATAATTAATTGGATTAAATAATACAATTATATATTATATAACTTGACAAACTTAAAGTAAGAACAACAATGTCATATAACAACAAGCAAGACATGTAAATCTGTGAGCGAGAAAGAAGATGTGTGTGCCAGTTGAATTTGTTTAAGTTAAGAGGAAATGAAGCTATAGATAGAGGATGAAGATGTAAGCTATTGTATTATTCAATTAAATAACTATATACCAAGGCTACTTATACATGCTACTATCTACTGGTGAGTTAATGAAAAAACAGTTAGTCAGTTAAAATTAGCTATAAGTCTTAATCTTCTACTTAGCAGACCATGATAATTAGTATACATTCTATGATTCCCCCTGAAGATAGAGAATAAATATCAATTACATCCATCTTGTTTAAGAGAAAAAGAAATTGTATAGTAGATAAGCCTTTAGTAAACAAATCGACAAGTTGTTGTTTGTAGGGAACAAAGATGGGTTGAATAATGCCATCAGTAACTTTATCACAGATGGAATGAAGACCCATCTCAAAGTGTTTTGTTTGTTCATGAAAGACTGGATTGCGAGTAAGGTGTAAGGCAGATTGATTGTTTGAAAATAGATGAATAGGAAGAGGTGAATCAACATGAAACTCTTTAAGTAAAGCAAGCAGCCACATTAATTCACAAGTAATAGCAACAAGGGCATAATACTTCCATTCAATAAAACTACACGCAACTAAGGATTACTTCTTAAACTTCCAGCTGACCAAAGACTTTCTTAAAAAAACACAAAAGCCTGATGTAGAACGGTAAGTATTTACACATCCTCCCTAATCACTATCAGCATAAGCCTGCAAAATCAAGTCTGACTTGGTTGAAAAATAAAGACCCTGTGCTGGATGCAACTTTACATAATGTAAAACTCGTTCCAAAGCTCGCAAATGAGGCAATGTGGAGCTTGCATGAATTGGCTAAGAACATGAACATAATAGGAAATATCCGATCGTGTAATAGAAAGATACAAAAGTTTCCCAACAAGCTGTCTATAACACATAAGATCAACATAGCTAGAGACATCATCCTTAGATAGCTTATGGTTGGGAACAATAGGAGTGCTAGCAATTCATGCACCAAGAAAGCCTAACTATTGAAGAAGGTCCAAAGAAAATTTGCATTGTGAAAGAACAAGACAATCTTGAGACTTAACTAACTCAAGACCTATGAAATATTAAAGGATGCCTAGATCCTTCACTTTAAAATGAGCAACAAGAAAGTTCTTAAACTCAATAATAATAGTAAGATTTTCACTTGCTAAAACAAGATCATACACATATACTAGAACAACGAGAAAATTATCTCTACTCCCTTTACTAAACAAAGAATAATCATAATAAGATTGATGAAAATCATGAGACAAAAGATGATTAGTAAGTTTGGCATTCCATTGTCGAGATGCTTACTTCAAACCATACAAACACTTTTGCAATCAACAAATCATCCTTTTACCATGCTCTCCCTTAACTTGCAACCCCGTTGGTAAATCCATATACATTTCCTCATGCAAATCCCCATTTAGACAAGCATTGTGCACATCCATTTGCTGGATATGCCAATTAAAATGAGATGCAAGATAAAAGAATAACCATACTGTAGTATACTTAATGACTGAGCTAAAAGTTTAATTATAATCAAACCCTTCTTGTTGGTTATAACCCTTAGCCACAAGACGAGCCTTATAATAATCAATAGTACCATTGGCTTTAGTTTTGAACTTGTACACCCATTTACATCCCACAGTATGTTTATCAAGGAGAAAAGGAACAATACTCCAAGTATTATTTCTATGCAAAGCTTTAAGTTCTACTTCCAGAGCCTTTTACTAAGGTTCTAAGCACTTAGCTTGACTATATGAAGTAGGTTCAAGTTGCTAAGACAAAGCAATAGAAAAAGCTCGAAAGGAAGGAGATGAAGAATCATAGGAAAGAACTTTATGAAGAAGAACTTTATGAAGACGATGAGCAATAGAAGAAGAATTAGAAACATGATCAATCAATGCTAAGCCTAAATTGTGATGATAATTGACAAGATATGATGATATGTGTTTGGTTTTGGTACTTTTCCTAATAGGAGGAACATTAGGGGGAGGAGTAGAAGAACGTTGATTTGTAGGTAAGGAATCACAGGAAGTGTATGCTAGATTGAAGAAGGTGAAGAAGTATATGACTGAACAGGCAAATGAACAGGTGATGCTAGAGATGAAACAATATGCAGTGAAGTGGTTGAATCAATATGTGGTTGAAAATGTGAAATAGAAAACGGTGTATCAGAAACAATAGTGTGTGTAGGAAGTTATGGTACAAAAGAGCTAGTAGGAAAAAATGAGAATAACAACTCTACATAAATGGAAGAATCTATCAATGGTAAACAAATAGAAGATTGTATATGTTGTGTAGGTAACAAAGAAGAAACAAATAAGAGTTTGAATGGAAATATATGTTCTAGGAAATGAACATCATAAGAAATTATATACTTTTGATCATGTAAGTCATACAACTTATAACCTTTGATATTAGTAGGAATGTACAAAAACACAAGAGTATGCTCTCATATCAAACTTAAAACTATCCCTCTTTAATGTAGATGCAAAACACAAACATCCAAACACCTGAATATGAGAATAAGATGGCAATTTATGAAATAAGGTTTGAAAAAGAGACTGACCGTTGAGAATAGACGTAGGAATTTGCTTAATAAGATGAGTAGCACAAAGAATGGCTTCTCTGTAAAAAGGTAATGTCAAAGAGGACTAAATTAAAAGTGACCTAGCAACAGCTAACAAGTGTTTGTGTTTACGCTCAACAACTCCATTTTGTTGGGGTGTTTCTATACAACTAAGCTGATAAATGATACCATTGTTAGAATAGAATTCATTCAACAAGAACTCTTTACCATTTTCTAAACAGATGACTTTAACTTTCTAATTGAATTGTGTGAGGCAAAGTTGATAAAAGGAAGGGATTATAAGAGAAACTCCATGCTTAAACTTCATGATTAAAATAGATAATCAAACTCGTTTCATGTAACATTATGATTAAGATTGTGAGTATGTTTCATTCGATCATAAGAAGGATAACCAAATCTAAAGTGCCAAACATCAAATGTATTGGGCACATTATTAAGAGCTATTGAAACAAAAGAACAAGATATAGCAACGGAATTGTCACACAACAAGTCTTGCTCTAATTAAAACAAACCAAATGTAGCCTTAGCTTTGTCCAATCACTTTCCAAGTTGAAGAGTCATAAATAAGGGCAATGTGTTTAGAGAAAGTAACACAACAACCAATAGACAAAAGCTTAGATACTAAAATAAGGTTGAATTTGAAAGTAGGGACAAAAAGCACAACTATGCCTTTATGATTAGCTTACAAACAGACACCATTAGATAGTTGAACAAAAGTATTTGAAAGAAGTGAACATTCATTGAAAAATGCAAGTGAATCGACCATATGATTCATAGTACTTGAATCCAACACCTAAGAAGTTATGTTTAAAGAATTAGAAATGGTCAAAAGAATAGAAATACCTGCCATATGGCAGCATAAACAAACCCTTGATTTGAATTAGAATTTTGTAAAGGAACAACTGAAGATATAGGTGAGTTATTATTAACAAAAGCATTAGATCTAGAACCTTCTAACAAATTTAGCAAGCTTAATAGTTGAAAAACTTGATCTTTGGTAAGATTAACAAATAGATTATTGTTTAAAGTGGATGAATTCCCTATTGAACTTGTAGCAACTGAACTTGCTAGAACAACATGAGAAAAATTCTCAATAGATGCAAATGAACTCTTTGTTTCTCCAATCGCAACCTAATTAGCACCTAAAACTTTAGATTTATTTAACTTAAAGTAAAGTGGAAAACTAATTAGTTTATAACACTTGTCCTTAAGATGACCTCTTTTTCGACAAAAGCTGCATAGTAGTTCATTTCTACCTCTTTGTTCACCAAAACCAATAGATCTTCCCCTATTTTGACTAGTTATAGCCATATCCAAACTTTCACCAAATACTACTTCTTTTGACCTATTCAACCTTTGATATTCATCTCTCAACACTAAATTATAAGTTTCATCAATAGATGGAAAAGGCTTCAACACTAGTATTTGAGATCTTAAAATTGAAAAAGAATCATTTAATCCATTAAGGAACTTGAAAACATAGTCTTTCTTAGCCATATCAACAAACTTCTTAAAGTAATTCGAATCACAAGATCCATAAATACAATGTGGAAGAGGCTTAAAATATCTTTATTCCTCCCATATTGTATTAAGCTTGTTAAAATAGTCGCCCACTATCCTATATCCTTGTACAACTATGTTTAACAAGTTATATAGTTGATAGATTCTAGTATCATCGGGTTACAAAAACCTTACCTTCAATTTCTCCCAAATTTCCTTCACTAAGTTCATATATATGACAATCGCAGCAATTGATAGAGAAATCGATCTCAACAACCAAGCAAAGATCAAATCATTACATCTATGCCATATTGGATAAAGAGAATCATCCTTCGATAGCTCCTTGATTGAACTATCTACAAAGCCTGTCTCATTTTTAATCAAAAGAGCTAAAAGGAAAGATCTACTCCATATACTATAATTGAGTCCAATCAATACAAGTGAAACCAATACTGAGTTTTGGTTGTTGAAGTGATGAATGTATTACGGGGAAAAAATGTCTTCCAAAGGTAACACTTTAAGCTCTAATATAATGACAAACTTGAAGTATAAACAGCAATATTGTAGAACAACAAGCAAAAAATAATGAACTATAAATTTGTGAGTGAGAGAAGATGTGCGTGGTAGTTGAATTTGTTTAGGTTGACAGGAAATGAAACTATAGATGAAGAATGAAGATGTAAGCTACTGTATTATTCAATTAAATAACTGTACAAGAAGGCTATTTATACATGCTATTATCCACTAGTGAGTTAATAGAAAGACAATTGGTCAACTAAAATTAGTTACAAGTTTCAATCTTCTATTTAGTAGACCATGATAATCAGTATACATTTTATGATAACTTAATGGCTACCTAATGACTTAGGTGATTAGAACAGTAACTTTTTACGAAAGGGTGTCATGACCCATTAAAAAATGTTGGTTGCTCGACCGCTATTGGTGGGCAACTACCCCATTGGTTATTTTTGAAAGGGGAAAAGGAAAAAAAAAAAAATAGAGAGAGAAAAAACAAGTGAAAACTTGATTAGGTCACAAATATATAAATGAAATTTTAAACTATTAAGAGAAATTTTTTGGGTCACCCATTAGCGTTAGGTGGCAGGAAATCTTTTTTTAATTTTTGTAGCTTTTTTTTTTTTACTTTATTTCTGATCTTTTGAATTTTAATCCATTTACTTAATTAATATATAATAATATTATTTAAAATTATGTGGACCAATTAAAAGCGGTCATATATGATATACTAAGAAAAACTATAATGGTGTTGGAAAAATGACTCATTTATAAATTTTTGTTACCATTGAGAATTCAAATTAAAAATAGATTTTAAGCTCAAATTAAAAAACTGTGAGATATCGAGTATTAAAACTATATTTTTTTCCCTTCCATCTTTTACTCTATCGGGCACGTAAAAGCTAGCTCTGAGATTACTACGTAGCTATATCAATGTGGCACCAGGTGTTTAAAAACTAAAATTAGTAAAATATATAGGCAAGTTGTGGTTATATCCTTCTGTTGATCTTGTTGTTCTGCACTCATTTCAGACCAACTCTATAAAACCTTAGCTAATTGTGTATTGTCGCTTTGATGAGGTTTTTAATCATATGGCCATATGGGGTTATGTAAGCAGATAAAATAATTGCGTCGTCAACAACCAATAAAAGCATATTCAGATCAGCAATATATTTTAAATTGTTTCCCTGACGCATGGGGGCACAAATTCTCCGGTAAACTATCAATTCATTGGCTACCAGTGCATGCACATGTTCATGACCAGCTGAATTATAAATGTATATATATAATATATAAACCAGAAGGATCTGTTTGAATGGTTACAGTTTAGATTCGACGTTTACAAGGAGTGTAAAATAAAGTAAATTTATTTATTTATTTTTTCCTTATAGATCTTACATGCGAGTATATGGATCTATTCGCTATAATCTTCCTTGTCAGACAAATATTATATATATGTAGATATTATATTTATTGTTTCACAGATCATGCAACTTGGAAGTGGACAGTTTAATTGTTGATTCGTGAATTGGAAACTCCAATGTGCTGATTTATATCACTCAAATTTCAAATATATTAAGTTGATCCATTCAAAGTAAGGTAGCTATATTTTGAAAAGAATATATAATTAAGTAAAGATGATGTATATAGATGCATGCATGTCTAATTTTTTTTATTCTTGCCTCATCCGATGCATGCAAATCAAAAATGAAAAATCTTCAGAATATTTTAGGTGTTTGTAAGGTTTGTATTGTATTGCTTTGCTCTAGTCTTGCTCTAGTCAATGCACTGCATGATGAGAATTATTTCCGAATCAATCTTTTGCCGTAAGTGCGAAAGCAGTAAGGGGTGAAATCAAGGACCACATTTTGTACAGGACATTTGATATCAGATCAGTAGAACTATGATATTATATATATATGTGTGTGTGTGTGTATGTCTTTCTTTAAGCCTTTTAATCGTTGGATTTTCGTGCTTACTCAAATTCATGAAGAGTGATTCCATCTTGACCATTGACAACTGAGGGGAAAAATATAGGTTTTCTTTTCTTTATACTTTATCGTTTTAGAATCTATGTTTTGATTCTTTTCTTCTTCTTTTTTTTTTCGTTTAATTTGAGATCCAAATTTTCAAACGAGTTAAAACGGAACCTCTATTACTGTTCATTATAAGTGCCCTAGAAAGTTAGGTCCACAAATGAAAAAAAATAAAATAAAATAAAAAGAGCAAAAGTTCTAAAATTGAAAAAAAAATGAAAAATACAAATAAATGCCTATAGTATATATAAGGATGCAAGTAGATTGGTCCTCATAGGATGCTTGACCTAATAGGAGGATAGGTTTTGAGACTAGTTTCAAGTATAAGATTGTAAATCTAATAGGGTTATCTTGAGTTTTAGAAAATCTTATAAGGCATCGAGTTAGTAACTAATGTCTATAACTTGTGCTAAACATGCCTTAACTGTAGCCTTAATGTAGTTATCCATAAATTACAACATAGTGGAAAATTTTATGTGATATATATAGTTAAATGAAGTCTTACCTAAATTGTAGAAAAGATTTGATACTAGTTTATAAAGTCATAATGGTGAATATATGATATCTCATAGTTAAGTAAAGTTCCATACATGGATTGTAGGAGAAATTGATACTAGTTTACAAGACTATAATGGTAAATACCTCATCAATATAAAGTTACAATTTATAACTTTTGGATCAAGCGGTTAAAATTGGATCATTAGTCTTTATTGGTTTAATTATTTACTATTTTTAGCTTGAGCTGTTTTAAATGGTATCAAAGCCAACCCCTTATCAATAGGTAGACAATTCAGGTTTAACTCCAATTTAGAAAAGAAGTCCAAGGAGAGTAGAAAGTGTCATCAAGGTATTGACTCCTAACATATTTCCAAGATGACCTATAGGTAGTAGGTGATTCAAATGGTACGTTAAAAAAAGTAAGGAACTAAGCCAAACTATAAAGTCTCATGACAAGGACATCATGTATTTAAAAGAGAAAGATTGTGATAACCTATAGTTAAGTGAATATCATATGGATTGTGAGAGGAATTGATACTGATCTATAAGGCCATGGTAGTAAAAACTTTATTAATATAAAGTTATAATTCTTTAACTAAGTAGTTAAAATGAACCTATTGATATTTGTGGCTTAGTTATTCATTATTTTTTTTATTAAGATATTAAGGAATACCTTATTAATATAACCTTGAAACATTTTTGTCAAGTGGTTAAAAAAATATATTAATATTTATTGGTTTAATTATTCACTGCTTTTGGCCCATGACATTTTATATTCTCTTCAAGATGTTTTCTTTCAAAATATCAATTAATACTCTAATTTACATAAATTGGGGCATCAATCAATCAATTTGGTTAAACCACAGTGAGCTATCGACAGTAGGAACATTAAGATTGGGAAGGGAACGGGGGTTCGATTGGGGTGGGGTCGTTGGTGTTGGACAGAGACAAGAACGAGGTTGGTAAGGATTTAAATCAGATTAAGGAACTTTGAGACTAAATTTGCAGATTCGGAAGTTGCTAAGAAAATTTTTGCTTACTACGGCAAAAGCTTTCGTTTTGTTGCCACGGACATCAGTACATCTAGCTTTTGTCTCAACCATGTGAATGCCGAAGAGAAAAGATGAGGATGTAAATGGTATTTGATGCTTTTACTTGGGTGTACATTAGTTCTGATTACTCAAATCCAGATGACGTTGCCCATCACATATGGTACTAATTACTTAGGCTATACATTAGGCTTCATTTGTTAGCATTCGTTAGGAATATAGGATTAACGAATTTTAATATATTGAACCATAAAATGATATAGGAGTAGAAACAGAATCATGATAAAGTGAGAGACCTTACTTGTTATCTTTATGGATAAAGTCATGTAGCAATTGTCAAAACCCTCGATTCAAAACATGATACCATATAAGAAGGCATAACCCTAACCTAATCATGGTTCATAATATGTTGGTTCATAAGTCGCATGAAGTAAGTACCTTAACATACAGTTAGTATATAAGCATTGGGATTGTACTCGTGCAATGTTTAACCAAGAAAGGGATGTAGTAGAAGGGATTAGCCACCCCTGCTGTTGCTATGGTCGTGTATCAATGCGACATGTGATCATAATGAATGCGTGTACATTTTAACATATCAAAGTCAGCAACATTCAATTTATTTATTTATTTATTTTTCTTCCAACCATGTTACATCTGGAGGCGGGAGATTCAAACCTTAATACATCCTAATTGAAAATTAACGGTGACACTACTAAATTACAACAGTTTTAACACATTCAAGTTAAATTTTAATAATTAAAAGAAGCTATAAGTCTAGACCTTATTATATTCCAAAATACAAATTGACAAAAAAGTATAATTTGCATAATAAGAGAAACAAGAGGTGTGTGCAAGTGGCTGTGGATCATATTGAATTAATTGGTTCCACGGTATCCACAAATATAATAGATCTAAGAAGATTAGAAGTATAAAAGCTTGATCATCTATCAAAAGCCTTTTTAATATTTGGATCAATTGAAAGGGCAAGTTTAATTTACCCCATAAAATCAAAATTTTTTAAATCACTCCAAATTTATTATTAGAGTAGCTCATTAACATAAAATCAGCTCATACACATTGTATCATATAAATGTATACATTTTGGTGGAAGGGGAGTCCACGTAATTAATTAGTCATCATAAACTTTAAAAATATAAATAAAATGGTTAAAAAAAATACCGTTGGAGATAAAGTTCTACTCGGACTATTTTCTAGCAGCACTAGGCATATGCCCTGTGATAAGCTACCAATGAATTTTCGAGAAATCGACTTAAATGGATCCAATTGGAATTTGATACATGAGTTTATTAGTTCTGAATTTAAAAAGCCATGTCTTTTATAGAATAAAGAAAGAACCTTATCTTAGAACTTGCGTAAAGGAATCTTGGGCAACTTTACGTCATTCCATGCTCCCTGAGATGCAAACATGTTCAGAGAATGGGAAGTTTCCCATAAAAAATTTTTTGCCTCTCTTTCTACGGAAAATAGTTGTTTAATGATGCAAAGGTTTGTGCCCAAGAGCATCCTATGATGTTCACTGGTCCCCATTAATCGAGTAAGGATCTCGTAGTTGGTATTAGACACCCTAGCTCTACATATTAGCGTTTCTAATAATACTATGATTAGTCTCCAACCTTAGTCACAGCTTTTATTTAAAACTTCATGGTCGGTTATATTAGTGCAACCTGTCTATGATTGCACAATGACATTCTGTTTTTATGACCTCGATTTTCTTATATATCTAGGATTGGTTGTGAATAGGTTATTTTAAGTAAGATTAACAAAACTTTAATTTATAGTCCTATATAACCTCATAGTATTACCCTAATGAGAAAATTAAGTTAATCAAATATTATAGCAGCATGTTTGATTGAATTCATGAGGTTGAATGGAATGATAGTTATTACTTCCTTATAAAGCTATCATTGTGTTTATTTTTTATTTTTATTTTTTGTTAACTATATGAGATGAGAGATTTGAACCATAATCTATTCTAATGGGAAATTAGTAATAATACCACCAAACTATAATGACATTAATATTATTGTGTTTAGTTTATGGAATAATTATTTTACAAAATTACTATTACTAATACCAAATAAGGAATTACAATTTCTTTCAAAGACCAAAGGTGTGTAGCTATTTCTTGGTTATTCCTTATTTATTTGCTTATTTTACCCATGGGATTCTAGTTAATAGTCATGCTATGAATCGAAGCTTGAGTATATTAATATTTTTAGATATAATTCTAATATATATTTAACACCATTTTAAGTCAACTAAAAAAGGGATAACTATCATTTTTAATTGATATAATGACATTATTTACCACTGGTAATCTTTTTAATTGCACCTTTCTTGTTCAACTTGCTTTGCCAGCTAGCATCTTTTCAATTGGCTCATCATATATATTTGATAATACATATTATATATATATATACATATATATTGAATTTGTAATTCCAGCAACCTTTTAATCGAAAGCACGTGACGAACATGAACCCCATATCTCTAGCTTCCCTTTTGGAAAGCCCCATCTGGAAGGTTTGTACCGAAGGACTCACACCTTTAATCATCGACTAATAAAAAATAAGGGTACAAATAATTGTCAACCAATGGTCAAACCCCTGGTTAACGCAACCTCCAATATGACGGATGGAAGAAGGTGACCTAGATAGGTATCTCACGCTATTTATTAAGAGTTTAAAACGAAAATTTTTATGTTATACAATATTGATTATATATTTTACGTGAAAAAATGATAAGTTTCTTCTATAAATTGATTTCTCAATTTATATATTGAAGCATCAAAACATTCACCATACAAATATATGTCAATAATTCAAAAATTAGAAGGTTTCACCTCTAAGTAAATACCATCTGCCCCATGTTCCAAAGGATAATTCAATTATTTGGAATGACAACGATGCAACTAGGATTATTAGATCCAAACAAGAATGTAGTATAGAACAACCATAATAATTGACACTAATAAATAACTTATTTTCCAACAAATGAGGGAGAGATTATCATCCCTTGCAACAAGGAAACAGATAATGTGGGAAAAATAAAATTTCTTATAATTGTGAGAAACATGGCATGTGTACTGTCCAAAATTTAATATGAAGTGATAAATGATATGTTATGTTTCATAAAAATTAGAGTGTCCTTGGGAGAAGCCATCGAGGGCAATAACTACCGCTTCTATACTTGGTACTTTTTTCATAAAATGCAAAAATAGAAGTTACCTGCCCTACATCTATAAGGTGCTTATCTTTATTATTATGAATAGTGCCTTATTGTACAATGGAGTGAAATTGGAAATAGTAACTGGAAATCGGTGGATACTAGAGGTAAATTTTTAAGTATACACCCACTTATATTTACTCTATTTGCATTTAACTAGGCCCTTTATTTATTTATTTATTTATTTTAATTGAGAACTTAGCCCATAAATTTTTTAATAATGTTTTTTTAGACACTATTTTACTATTTTTACCCTTAAATAAAATAATTTAAAAAAATACTAAACTCATTTTTTTATTATTTTTGAAGGGGTGAGATATTCATTGGGAGATAAGAAAGTACCTTTTTAAAGATTAAGAGACTCAAACGTCTAATTTTAAAAATGAAAGGATTAAGTGCATATAAAAAAAATGTTAAAAGATATATTTACAATTTACTCTAAAATTTGTACTCAAAGCTCTACGGACTCTTACTATTGCAAGTGTATGGGGGGTTGTTCGCCAAAACACAATCACATAAACAGGGTGGACCCAATTATCATGCGAATAGCCTCCACCATATTGATGTTCTTTGCCGATGAGGTATAAAATATGTAGCAGTTCGCTACAACCTGGATCTCCTAGCTGTGTACCAGAGGGAGCCGCATATAAATTTCTGGTTGATATGTATTATAATCTATAAACAACCCTAGCCTAGTCAATTCAAATGGTCCCAGAAAACTATGGCAACGAAGGAGTGTGTTTGTGGGGGCATAGGAGCCTGAAATATAGCGCTCTATTAATAGTCCAACATCTTCACGTACCAAAAGAAGATTCATCAGTATTACTTCATGCTATGGGTAGTTTTATTACAGATAAGTCTTTTGAACGAAAAATTTCATGGCACTGACCGTTAAGGAGGCTCAAACCTTCAAGAAATTAAACATGAATATGCTGCAGTGCTTATTTAAGATAACATTGGACTAATTTTGGCGTTAATGCACCACTGCAACAGTCAAGTGCTTTGTGTTTTTTTTCCCCCCTTTTCTAAAGAAATGTTTCATAAGTTTGTTTCACATGAAAAATTTTTCTTTTATAACTGCAAATAACATCCAATTGGCACTTTCCTGTCATGGCCACGTCTAAATAGTTTATTTAATGATAATCAAAACACCATCTACATGAACATCTTAAATAATGAAATAAAAACCAGACAAGTGTGTGTATATATATATATATATACAAACATATATATACGTATACATATACACACATATTTCACGTTAGAATTTACATAAGACTCTATATGAAAGAGTTTTAGGAAAAAATAAGTGACAAATGGCTAAATCATGGTCACTATGTTCTTATTTTATATTTCCATAATGCCTAAGTTATTTCCTTATAAATGCATCAGAGTTTGGGTTGTAATTTTTAATATTAAGTCAAAACTTACGCTATGGACCCACACCCTCTTGAACATTTTCTAGATGTAAAATCTAAAATTTCAGTCTTCCTCATATTTATTTACATCTTGCCATTGATATAATTGATGGTATTTCCTTCTATTTTGTATGTCGTGCAGTTTACCTCTTATTTTATGGATAAATGTTCCTATTTTTAAGGGATTAGCAAATTTCAAGAACATAGACAATGGATCTCATAGGTTTTTCATTTGATACTTATTTATAATTGGTCAATAATTATACTATGTTATAATGTAATAAATGGTTATATTAAATTTGTACATACACATCGCACATGCACATCTGCTACTGTATGTACATATATATATATATATATACATATATATATACATACTAGTTGTCAACACAGGCATAGTGTATGTGCAAAAATTATTATTATTATTATTATTTTTGTATTTAATAAAAAAAGATATATATATTTATTTCAAACTTATAGTAAAATATTTTGTATTTACCATTATAAATTTCACTTCTAATATATTTATATAATTTATAATGACTTCTTTCCAAGAATCATAGAAATGAAAGAAATTATGAAAATTGCGAAAAAGTGGTTTTATTGCAAATTGTGAAAGGAAAGGAATAAGAAAGTGAGGAGAGAGAAAAAATGAGGAGAGAAGAAGGTGAAGCATAGTTTTAGAGAGTAGGATAAAGAAATTAGAAGTAAGAATTGTAAAGAAATATAATTTTATTCATAATATATGTTATATATAATTTCATAATTGTTATTTTAGTATTGGCTTTTCTACTAAATAATATTTGATATTAATCTAACTAGTAATTTCAACTATAGCGATTACTTAAATCTCTATAGGTTTTAATAATATAAATATATGTATATATATATATACATACATATGGAGAGAGAATAAAGTAAGTGGGAAAGCTTATCCTAAAAACCTGTTTAAAGGAATTGAGTGCTTAGAGATCATAATGTAGGCATCCTATTTTTGCTCCCTCGTAGTTTTAATTTTTGTTTTTAAATGGTTCTAATTCAAAAAATAACAAAAAAAAAATTGAAAAATGACAAAAAAGACAAAAATAGAGAATTTTCAGGAAAAGCAAAAATTCACAAGAAAAATCGAATTGAGTTGTTATTATTATTTTAAATAAATTTAATATAATCATGGTTAAATAATTGTTGAAAAACACAAATCTAAAACGATAATATTAAATCCATTAAGATAAAAATTGAGATAGATTTGGATCTAGATTAGTATTTATCAATTTAGATTTGAATTGATCCAAAAAATTTATTTTCGAGTTATATAAATAGTAAAGAGCAGTGAGAGATAATGAGTTCAACGTAATAAAAAAAAAAATACTAAACACATCACCTGTGCATCAACACCAATAGCCCTCGTCACAGTCATCTATCATGCAAAGTACAATGGTTTGCTCTATCTTGCGTGCGACTAGGTAAGTTGAGTTTTTTATTTTTTATTTGTTTTGTCTTTGCCCTCTTTTGGTTTATTTACTCGTCATATATTTATTTAGTAATCAGTTTAGTAGTTGTCTTTAAGATATATAAAAAGGAAAACATTTTAGCTTAGGAAATTATACCTTTTCCAAATTTTTTTTTTAAAAAATTAAGTCTTTAGAATTTCTTGATTAGAAAAATACTTTTTTCAAAAGAAAAAAAGTAATAACAAACCCTTTTCCAAAATAGGTCATTTTTAGAGAATTTTCCATAAAATAAAAAAAAATATTTAACAAAGATCTTTTCCATAATTAAATATCTTTTCTATGGTTTAAGTTTTTTTTCTATGGTTTAAGCTTAGATATTTTTTTTTTATAGTTTAGACATCTTTCATATATTTAGCTTTCTTTTCCATAGTTTAGTTATATTTTTTTATAGTTTAGACATCTTACCCATAGTTAGACATTTTTTATATGGTTTAAATATCTTTTCCGTAGTTAGGCTTCTCTTCCATGATTTAGGAATTTTTTATATAGTTAGGCATCTTTTTTATATAAAAGTTTTATCATCTTAAAAAATTTTATCACTTAGTTGTTTCTTTTATAAAAATAAAAATCTTAACTTAGGACTTTTCAAAAATTAGGTTTTTAGGGTTTTTTTTTAATTAAGAATAAAAATTAGGCTTTTAGGAATTTTTCTTAATAAAAATAAAACAGTTAATAAAAACATAAATTTGACCCAATTGTTTTTTATAAAAAAAAAAAAAAAACCAACCCATTAAAGTTTTTTTTTTTTTATAAAAGAACTATGGATATTTGATCTCAATTAATAAGTACGTAGGTATATCTGAGGTGACTTAAAATTTATAAAAACTTAAATTTTTTATTATTTTATTTTATTTTAAAAAAATAAAAAAGGATAATTTTGAAAAATAAAACCTAATTTTGAAAATGTGATGATAGTATCCGTTAGAGTTTAATAGGTAACTCCCAAATTCGGAAATCTTTGGTTTTTATCAATTTAAAATCAAATACCGATAGTTAAATTATATTCAATCCACCCAATTAATTACAATTTCTCTTTTTTTCTTGACTTCAATCAGGTGATAACTTTAAAAGATTTTCAATAAAAAAGAGATTGGAATTTTCCATTTTTTCTAATCAATGATTAATATTAAATAAGTAAGGGTTTAATATTAGTTAGAAAATAGGAAATGAAATCAAAATAAAAAACTAAAAAATTAGGCTTGACACATATGAAAATCACTTACAGTTTAGTCTTATCGTTACTTTCAACTCCTTATTTAGGGTTTCCACATAAATTTTGTGTATTCTTTTTTGCTCTTTTTACTTGTTATTTCTTTGAAAATTATGTGCTCAATGATATGCAACTAAAATTAAAATTCTATCCCAACAATCGTATCAAGGTGAGATCAAGAGATCAGCGATTTCGAGAGTAATCTACAAAGTGGCCACCTAGTCTAAAATTGAGAAGTTTGGAAATTGCAAGAATTTTAGGTCGTAGCAAGTGTGATGAAAGGAGTTAGGTCTTAGTAAAGTCAAGCTTAAAGGAAGCTTTAGGTTGGTAGCTTAAATCCATGAATGATGATAATTAGGAAAACCCAATGAGAATGCTCTCGTGGTAATCGAGCTAAGTCTCACAGATAAAGTTTTGTAAAGGCACTAGCAAAGGAGCTAACTACGAGATTATGAAAGAAATCGTAAGATCAAGCGATATATGATCAAGTCTCTTAAGAAATAATTGGAGTTGATGCAAAGATCACATTCACTCTAGAGGAGTAAGCAATCATTGCTAAGGTGACAACATGTTTTAGATCTCTTATCTTTGATTAACAAATCAAAGAATCCATTGCTGTTAAAATTGTGATTAGAGACCTACTAATGATCTTGATGTTCTTTCTACCATCTTCATTTTGATAACTTTAGGTCGACCATTGTTTATGGTAAGGACACCATATTGTTAGACTAGGTAAAAAGTAATCTATTTAGCAAAGACCAATTAAGCTGTGAAATGAGATCTACTATTAATATTTTGCAAACACTTTAATTATTAGAGATTGACGACTTAGTAGTAGTAGCACTTCTAGAAGGAGCCTTAGAGGCTAAGATGTTATTTGTTTTCCCTATAAATAGAAAGGCTACGTGAGAGCAAAATATCCTAAGAGGTAAGTATTGAGGTAAGACACAGGAAAATAGAGGTAAAGTTGACAATGTTGTGGTAGTAGCTGAATTAGAGGATGTGAGTTGTTACCAACATTTGATTATTAAACTCTAGAAGTGATTTTCACATGTTGTGAGAGATTAGTTCCAATGTACATGGAGTCTAAGTTAACTACACAATGATAGCATGGAGGTGTCTTTTATAGTATGGTAAGATTAATTCCAAACCTACAACTATAAAACATGCTACTTATTATAGTATTGTAAGATTTGATAGCATGAAGGTGTCTCATGGAGATATTGTAGTAACAAGAGGAGTTACAACTAGAAACTTATTTTTTTATTGCTTGGAGGTCATTCCTTATTATAGTTTTAAATTTTTTGATAGTGAAAGATACAACTTCATTCATATAAATAGATATGATCATCTATTCTTATGCTTAAAAAAAGCACCAACTCAAATTTTTGTATTGCAAGTAATTTGTGTATCTACTTCTATGAGACGTGTTGCATACCATTGCTAAAGAAGATTCAGGTAAAATTTGATTGAACACCAGAAAAAGAAAAAAAAAATTGGATTAATTGTTTGATAAGTTCATTGTATAGAATCATTTATTTTGTTTTCTTAACCCTATATTGTCAGAAGGTTAAGAAAGTTGGTAACATCGATGATAGGGGAGCTGATGACCAAAGAGATCAATATAAACATCAACAATTCCAAATTGGATCCTCTATCGTTATACATATCATGGCATGTTCCAAATCAAACCAAGATTCCCCCATCAAATTAAGTTATTTTTCTCTTGTTTGTTCCTTAAATGAGAATCTCTTTTTTTTTTTCACAAAACATTAGATTTTATATTGAAAGAGTAGTATTAAATTAATATAAAATATAGGATATTCGCAATTTGATCTTATCTATCGAGGCCTTTTAAGTGTAACGAACAATGAAAAATTAATTCAAAGATGAAATGAAAATTGTCAAATTGGATTTGAACTCATAATCTCAAAGTTATGAGCCTTGCGAGCTACCAAGTTGCTCTATCATATGATAAAGAGACGAAGGAGAACTTATAAACTACGAAGAATATATATTTTTTTTCTTTTACTTAATGAAGTGAAGCATTAAGGATTCAAAAGATTAGGTGATTTTTTCAACTTTAAGTAGGGATAGCATTTCTCTACTCCATGTTCATGAAGTTTTGAAAATTTCAAACATCTCGAAGGTAGATAGAGAATAAGGCTCTATAAAAGAACTATGAACCTAATTGAAAGGTCAATTTTTTTCCCTTTTTTTTTTTTTTTTTTTTGCAAATGGTCGAGTCACAATTTGGTTCAATTATATATTAACTATTTGGGGTCTAGTTGGGAAAGCAAGCTAATCCAAACCATTTTAAATCAAACTAAACCAGTTAGTTAAACAAAAAAAATAATCACATAATTGTTTGTTGCTTTTTTTTTTATCAATCTTCATGGATTTTATTAATTTTTTTGTATCTTATTCTTCTTTGTTTTTATAAAATTTTGAGAAGAAAATTTTTGTGTGTGAATATTCATATCACAGGCCAAAGAGGGTCAATATATATACAACATAAACGCACTAACCAAGCTTCTAAACATAGAAAACAAATATCCTAAATATACTCTTTACACAATTGACAGATATTTACAGATCCTAAAATATTCTAATACCTTCTAAACATAGAAAATATCCTAAATATACTCTTTACATAATTGACAGATATTCTTAAAATATTCTAATACCCCCCCTCAAGTTGGTGTGCGAAGATTGCAAACCCCCAACTTGTGTAGAAGATACCCAAACTGCTGTATCCCCAATGCCTTAGTAAAAATATCAGCGAGTTGCTTAGAGCTACGTACATAAGTAGTTTGAACATGTCCATGTTGAATCTCATCATGAATAAAATGACAATCAATTTCAATGTGCTTTGTACGCTCATGAAACACAGGATTTGCATTAGTGTGTAAAGCTACTTAACTATTACAATACAATAGCATAGAATGAGAGTGTACAACACCAAGAGACAGCAAAAGACCCTTTAACCATTTCAGTTCACACACAGTGGTAGCCATGGAACGATATTCTGCTTCAGCAGAGGATCTTGACACTGTATGTTGCTTTTTAGTCTTCTAAGAAATGGGAGAAGTCCCTAACATAATAAAATATCCAGTAAGAGATCGTTGAGTTAAAGGACAACTCCCCCAATCAGAATCACAATAAGCATACAACCGAAGATCACTATCAGCTCGTAAAAGTATTCCTTGTCCAGGGCTGTCCTTCAAATAACGAACCACGCGCAAAGCTGCTTCCCAATGAGCTTCCTTTGGTTGATGCATAAATTGTGCCAAAATATGAACACTATAGGACAACTCAAGTCGAGTAAGAGTCAAATAAATTAGTCTTCCTACCAATCTCCGATACTTCTCTGAATCTGCCAACAATGCATTTTCTGCTAAGGCTAAATGATGATTTTGTTCAATGGGAAAACCAGATGGTTTAGCACCCAATAATCCAGCTTCACTGATAATATCCAAAGCATATTTACGTTGGCAAAGAAAAATTCCTTCTTGATTCCGAGCCGCCTCTATGCCTAAAAAATACTTCAATGTTCCCAAATCTTTCATATGGAAGCAGTGGCATAAATAATCTTTAAACTTCTGAATGGCAACTCCATTATTCCCCGCAATAACAAGATCATCAACATACACCAGTATACTCAAATGTATCTTGTCTCGATTTAAAGTAAACAATGAATAATCAGATTGAGATTGAAGAAATCTATACCGCTTTAATGTAGTTGTCAATTTGGAAAACCAACATCAGGGGGCCTATCGTAACCCATAAAGTGATTTACGTGATTGACAAACTTTAACAGGCTGTTGAGTAGAGAACCCAGGTGGCATCTTCATGTACACCTCTTCTTCTAAATCTCCATGCAAGAATGCATTATGAACATCCATTTGATGGAGTTCCCATCCCTTCGTTGCTGCCACTGAAAGAAAAGTATGTACAGTAACCATTTTTGCAATAGGAGCGAAGGTCTCATTGTAGTCAGTTCCTTCAATCTGATTATTACCAAGAATCACCAATCGAGCTTTATAACGTTTAACCAAACCATCTAAGTTATATTTGATCTTGTAAACCCATTTACTGTCTATAACTTGCTTTCCCTGTGGCAAATCTTCCACAGTCCATGTCCCATTAGCCTCAAATGCCTCAATTTCTTTCATCATGGCTTCTTTCCATCGAATGTTTTTTATGGCCTGAATATAAGAAACAGGCTCCTTTTCGACTGTCATAACTGCTAAGAAAGAATGATATTGTGGAGAAAATTTGTCACAATTTACATAATGTGTTATAAGATAGGAGGTACCTGTGGATGGAATTAGATTGGAGGAACATGCAGAGGGACTTATTTGTTGTGCAGTATATGTCACAAAATCTCGTAGCCGAGTAGAAGCTTCTTTTGTTCTATGACCCCGTCTAAGTTGTTCTGAAACAGATTCACCCAAGATTTCAATAACACCCTCCCTGTCGTTATTATCACTTTGAGTCATAGTCGAATTCTCAGGTACTTCACTTTCGTCTTCCTCATTCAATTTACCATTAAAATGATTGGTGATATCGAAAGAAGCATCTTGTACAAGATCTGGTTGCACACCTTCCTTATCAGCATATGGAAATTCAGATTCAGAGAACACGACATCCCTGGATACAAAATATTTTCCTGTATCAAGATCATAAACTTTCCACCCTTTTTTTTCGAAAGGATATCCTATAAGTAAACAACGTTGACTCCTGCTAGGAAACTTGTCTTTTTCCCTATTTAAGTTCTGAGCATAACACAGGCACCCAAAAGTTCGAATGTGATTATAACTAAAAAGTTTACCAAACAATATCTCATAAGAAGTCTTTCCTCCTAATAACTTAGAAGGAGTCCGATTGATCAAATATGCAGCCGTTAGAACACATTCTCCCCAAAATTTGATGGGAAGACTAGCTTGAAATCTTAAAGCTCTAGCCACATTTAAAATATGACGATATTTCCTCTCAACACATCCATTCTGTTGAGGTGTTCCTACACATGAGGTCTGATGTAAAATTCCATTTTTAGAAAAATAGTTATACAAGCAAGCAAATTCAGTCCTATTATCACTTCTAACTATCTTCACATCTTTTTGAAATTGTCTTTTATTCATGGCAAAGAAATTACGCATGACAAGTTCCACTTCTGTTTTTTCAGTTAACAAATATATCCATACACCCCTAGAAAAATCATCAACAATGGTAAAGAAATACGAAGCCCCACAAGAAGCATTAACACGATAAGGTCCCCACAAATCACAATGAATTAATTCAAAAATTTCATTTGCTTTAGTGTCACTAGAAACAAAAACTTCTCTTGTTTGTTTAACTCTCAAACAAATGTCACATGGTTTATTCTTTACTGAACTATTACTAAATTCAACTTGAGAAAGAGATTCTACAATTTTTGCAGACGGATGCCCCATCCTCCTATGCCATAATTCAAAAGAATCTACATAGCTTATCTTGCATGCTTGGACTGATACTGCTGACTTCAAATAATAAAGTCCCTTGCACTGTTCACCCGCTCCAATCACCATTCTCGAGGTGTGGTCCTGTATAACACAAATTTTATCAGTAAATTGGATGCTACAATTAGAGCCATCAAGCAATTGCGACACAGATATCAAATTACAATTCAAATTTGGAACATAGAGAACATTGTCTAGTTTGATATGTTTTCCCAAGCAAACTGATCCCTCATTCAATGCCATCACCTGCTCTCCATCAAGTAATCCAATTAAACATGCCATAATTTTTTTCAAATTCGTTAAACATTCTAAAGTACCTGTCATATGTTGTGAAGCATCGGAATCAATAATCCAATTCAGATTATCCTTACCATTCATCTTCTCACTAGTACCGGTTTGCACGTATTCAACAAATTGAGAAAGAATGACCATTGTTCTACTGTCAAGGTCCCAGAAGCTGTATTTTCTTCCGTTGCTGCCATTGATAATGATGGTTGCCCAATTACATGGGCTGTATTCACCTTTGGCATATTACTTTGCCCACGCCCTGCACTCTGCCCCCCTCGTCCACGTCCAACCCCTTTGAGTCGGTCACCCCACCATTCCGGATATCCAATGAGCTGAAAACAAGTTTCAGAATCATGTCCCTCTCATTTACAGTGTGAGCAAATGAAAAATTTGTCTTTCACTTCTGTTTTATACTTTCGCCCTCCTCTATTGGTCTGCACTGCAAAACTCACAACTTCTCCATGTTCCTCCTTCCCTCGTGAGATGTTTCTAACACGTTCTTCTTGGCACACCAACGAGTATGCCTTATTCAAGTTTGGCAATGGTTCTGTGCTCAAAATATTGGAACGAACTGCTCTATATAATGCATCTTCCAATCCCATCAAAAACTAATAAAGCCTCTCTTCTTCTCGTTTCTTGTCAAGTTCAGCTGCAATATTACAATTACATCTTCCACAACGGCAGATGGGAATTTGCTCATAATTCGCAAGCTCTTCCCAAAGTTGTTTCAATTTCCCATAATAAGTCACGATCGACATACCTCTCTGTTTACAGTTGGCAAGTTCTGCCTTGATCTGCTGAACACAAGGTCCATTAACGATAGAGAATCGCTCTTTGATATCTTCCCATAAATCCTTTGCAATCTCCATATATGTTATGGTAGATCACAATGTTGGCTCGATTGTGTTGAGCATCCATGAAACCAACATTGAATTCACAGTCCACCAATCCTCTAATTCAGTAGAATCATCAGCAGGTTGATTAATCGTTCCATCAATAAATCCGAATTTCTTCTTGGCCCTCAACGACGTTCGCATCGCTCGAGCCCATTCATCATAATTGTTTCATTTTAATTGCACCTGAGTAATTATATTACTAGGATTATCACTCGAAGTCAATAGGTAAGGAGAGGCTGGTTTCTTTCCCTCGCTAGTCATAGCGTTTTTTTTTTTTTTTTTTTTTTAACCAGGCTTTGATACCATATAAAATTTTGAGAAGAAAATTTCTGTGTATGTATATTCATATCATAGGCCAAAAAGGGCCAATATATATACAACATAGACACACTAATCAAGTTTCTAAACATAGAAAACGAATATCCTAAATATACTCTTTACATAATTAACAGATATTCCTAAAATATTCTAATAGTTTTATTTTTTATTCAATTATTAATATTAAGTTAAGTGAGTTCCATTTAAAATTTCATATCTAAAAATTTTCCTTTTCTAAATTATCATTTTCTTATATGTTTTCATATCTCTCATCTCTTTTCTAACATTTGGTATATCTCTTTTATCTTTTTCATATTGCTTTTGGTTGAAGAACTCTATTTATCCCTCCTTGTTATTGTTCATTGGAATAAAGTCTATTATCCTCATCCAATCAAGTTAGGTGTGTTAAAACTTTGTGTAATTTTTTGCTAAACATTGTTACACATGATAAATATATAAGAAATTAACTAGAAACATATGAAAATTTAATAAAAAGGAAAATATGTTAATAGAGATAAAAATGTTTCACAAAAGTTTAACATAAACGACTCAAACCACGGATTAAATCGATTTTAATTAGGTCAAAAAATTTGTGAGCCAAACCATCTAACTAGGTTTGATCTTAAAAAAACAAACCATTATATTCGATTTGGTTTGAAAAGGGGGACAAACCATACTAAATCAAACCGAATTGTGTCTACCCCTAATAAAGAATACTTAAGGGTGTGAGATAACTCTTTCTAAGGAACTCAGCAATATAGCATCATATGGATCTACCTTTTCTATTGATTATTACGAATGGAATAAGAAATCTATTTGTTTTCCATCTTGCTTGGTGTTGTGGAAGGGGTTTCTAAGGATACAAGTAACATCTAGTTTTTTAAAAAAAAAAAAAAAACATATTTGGTGAGCATTTGGAATTTTCAATCCAATTCTTCCACCTTCACAAACCTTACATAGATTTAGGCATGACACACTTTTTAGATCAAAATCAATATTTTGTTGGTAAGAAAAGATCTTTTGTAGAAGGGTTGGATAAAAATTTCTTATAAAAACACTAGTTCCGCTCAAGCTCGAGTTATGGAAGAAGGAGAAGAAGCAAATGGAATAGGTATACTTGATGACATAAATCATTTGAAAAATGAGCGTATACATTCTATAGAGGATCTCTTATGATATTAATTTAGATTAGCTCTAGTTCATTTAGAAACTACTTATCCCTCAATCTATTAGTGAACTATCTCTTTGAGGATCCTGAGCTAAGCCTTAGAAATCATAATGCCTTTCAAATCCTTGTAGCCATTATTCTATTGCAATAATTATTGCTAAGAAGAACAGCTTAAGTGAACCCCTTCATTCCAAAATTTGAAATGAATCTAGCCTACTTAATTTAGAGATTAGAGCATTGCATATGTAAATATATTAGAATTCCTAGTATCACTTAAAATAGAATTCCCAATAGGGATTCCTTATAATTACAAGATAAATAAACAAAATTATCTCACGTACTGGGTTGTATGATCCTTATCCTTAATTATTTAAGAGAAAATGACATTTTGAATTTTCGTTACCATACATTTTGCATGTTTTTAGTGATTCACATGGTATCATCAAATGATACATGATTAGAAATTTGAAACTCATATTCAAAACATAGCTCAATTGATTTGGTACCCTATTGATCTATTCTTTTTCCTATTCAAAAATCAACCCTTTATCTTAGATGAATTCAATTTTTTCATTATTTTAGTATTTATAATAGTACAGGATTTTATAGCATTTTAGCATGAGAGAGCACTAATTAATTCTAATAGATAGAATAAAAAGTACCATTCGGTCCTTTCAGGATTAGCTATTGTCTTACAAACTCTATTGTAGATCTAAACGAATCTATTACTTCATACAAATGTAAATGCTTCATCAGAATTTCATTTTTTTTTTTCTATCATTTAGTTCAAAATCGTAAATAAAGAAAAGAGATCTAAATAATCCTTCTCCTAAAAAGGCCAACTCTTTAGGGATACAAATTTTATCCTCACTAGAGAGGACATCAATCAAACAAAAGATGTTAATTAATCAAAGGTTCTATTGATCACCACAACCTTCTATCAAAGAAAGAAGAAATAATGGATCTTGTAGGATTCCTAAGAAATTCTTCAATTTCTTCTGGAAGTCAATAAGAGTCATATTTTAAAGATTAAAACCTCGAGCTAAATGATGGAATTATGCAATAAAAAGATCGGATGCTAGTAAGTTGTGACATTGTCTATCATAAGAATACACATGTCAGTTGTGTGATATGAATACATGTTTTACTTCACTCAGGTGTTGCATGGGTTGAAAGGTTCAAGAAATACTCAGTAATTCAAAGTATGTTGTAATGCTTGGAGGTGGATAATTAATAAAACTGAACCAAATAATAAGTTTTATTACAAGTGTTGCTTAGATATATGAGCAAGTGTATTAAGCTACGCAAATTCAAGCTAAGGAGGAGAGTAGTTGAGTTCACAACTTAAATATACATAAGATTTTGTATTAAATAGCATTTAGGCAAAGAAATGGAGAAAAGATTCAATTAGGATAATTATATATCCTTAATGATTTCATATTTTACATCTTATTAATGCTAAGTTATTTTCTAATATGCATATTAGACTTTGGCTTCTTGTAACTATACATATACATGTGTGTGTAAGTGTGTTTGCATATATGTTATTATATATATTAAGTTGAGTAAGTGAAACAGCAAAATAGCTTGGCAACTTATCAAAGGATTAAATAATTTGAGGTGGCCAAATAATCACTATATTGATGCCGTTACGCTACGGTAGATGGATTTAGCCTTGCTCTTAGTTTTTCACACCTATTATCTAGGGTTCTCTATGTATACTTGTTACTATACTTTCTTATGTGTTTCTTTTTCTCTTTACCTATTATATAAATTAAATTCTATGTTCAATGATCTATAACATATAATTGGGATCTTATCCAATAATTTGGCTAAAAATTACTAACCATTCCTAGTAAGAAAAGTTGCCATCTTAGTCTAGTAAGAGCTTGATGAAAAATGTCATCTATAATTTAGATGTAAAAGTGCATGCTAAAGATTGTAGGGAACACCAAGGGGGAAGAAAGTTGTACCACCATTTGTTAGATATGGGATACTAGTTGCCGATTATGGAAAACGATGGATTCAATTTCACAAAGAAGTGTGTTGTTTTTCAACAAAATGGTGATGTAATCTACACTCCCGGAATTGTATTCCTAGCCTAGCAACCCCTGCCTTTCCATATTTATGCATTTGATCTAATTATTCTAAAAAACACATCATCCAAAGGATGCATCGAGATCTTAGTGGGAACCAAGTGCTTTACTAAGTGAATAGAGGCTATCCATTTGAAGATGACAATAGGACCGGTAGTCATAAGTTTCATGAAGGAGCATATCATATGCAGATTTTGTATTTTTAAATACCTCTCTAACAATGGAACTCCTTTGATCAACTCACATGTCTAACAATTGTTAACTTCCTACACTATTAATCATATCAAGTCCATGTCTCACAACCTCAAAAAAAAATAAATAAATAAATAAATAAACGATCAAGTAGGAATTATAAACAAAAGCTTAGTTGAATGAATTGCTTAGACGTATGATGCATGACAACCACTAGGAGTGGCATGACAAGTTACCACTAATACTTTAAGCTTATAGAACTTTATGATGAGGTCACCAACGCCCTTCTCCTCGGTGTATATGTTTAAAGCCATAATGCCAATAGAAGTATTGTTTCCTACTGCACGTTTTGCTATCAACACGGACCTAGAATCGAATACTCTGCATGGTGGACCTACTAAACACAACCTTTCCCATTAATGATGAGTAAGGGAAATTATCGTGTATTATCTGGTGAATTAAAAAATTGATGATACATTGAACGCGGTAATCCATCATATATTCAAGGAGGGCAACCAAGCTGCGGATCACATCACAAGGAAGACTAAAGAATCAAATACTTCTGGTTAACTTCTTCTTCTTCTTCTTCTTCTTATTATTATTATGGTTTAGACTGTTTTGAGTGAGTTTTGATATGTTAGATCAAAAGTCAGTATTATGTATTGGAACTTGAATGCAAAGCCTTCTTGTTATTAATATAATTTGGAAAGATTGTCCTTATTTTCCTGGCAAAACATATATATGTATACACACACAAATGAAATATACTTGCATATCGATTTAAAACATGATGAGTCATATATATGAAAGCAATGTCATCACCAGATAATGACTATATACAGCAAAAATTATTTGTCATCAACAAAATGTAAATGGAGCAATCTTCTTAGTTGTTTGTTCATCACAACTAATAGATTATGTATATAATTATCAAACCTAATTCACTATGAAAATTACTCCACATTCAAATAACTCATTTTGGAATCATAATGATTGCTTCCATATTTAAAGTTTTACACAAGGTATCAAAGGATATCATTAATATGGTCCTCATTGTCAACGCCTTTTAATGATCTATAGGAATCTATTTAGCAAAGAAAATCAATTCCTAAAGTTACAGGGATTTAACTACCAAAGCTGCGTATATTTAATACCAATGATGGTTTGGCCAGCAACTTCTAGGTTTTTATACCTAATAATAAATGGGCATGATATTAGGTTGCAATCCATATTAAGTAGGTTTGGCATATAATATAGGCTGTTGCGTTGCATCCAAACAAATCATATACGAAACTACAAGTTTTGATTTTCTTTACTAGGATGTATTGGACTGTAATCTTTTCGTAATTCCTAAAATGAATAAAATTCCATAAAATATGATAATGAAATAAACTTTGAAAATTTAAAGGATACTTATTAGAGGTAGTTGTAAAAATTTATTTATAATATTTTTTTCTCAGATCAAGATACTACCGTCTATATTAATGTATATCAATATTTATCTTCCTTAACATTTTCTGCAATTTATAGTAAAAAAAAAGTGTGATTTTTTATTATTATAATGGAATCCCATGGTCGAAGATTAAATTGACACGCTAGTTTTTGGAATCTGGTATAAAACAAGGGATGGACAATGAATCATGGATTAATTTGAAATCCAGTTTGAGAAATTCATTCGACATATGAGAAGATCGAAGAATAAAAAGATAAACGGAGTTCAAAGATTGAATCAAATCGGTTTTATAATCTAGATAGGTCAAATCAAATTAGACCGTTAATAACACTGACTTTATAGGTCAAGCGTTAAAATAGGAGATCTAGAGGGTAAATTAGACAATTCAACTTGATAAATTATATATAAATATACAGTAGCAAAGTGAATAATATAAACAAGGGGGAATAGAATAGAAGGCCTATCACATCTCCATCTCCATCTCCCTCTCTCTCTCTCTCTCTCTCTCTCTCACTTTTACCTGCTTTTTGGGGGACAAATTTGTTGGCGTCTTATCTTTTTCTCCGATAGTTGAACTTCAACCCCAGGACCCGTGAACTTGAACGTGAACGTGAACGTGAGCATGTCACTTCCTATTGCCGGTTTTGATCATGCACTCGCCTCTTCCAACCTAGGTCACCCCCACCCACATTTTGGTAAATTGGAATCGACTGACCGAATATAATAAATATTACAATAATATGACCTAAACATGTCCCAATCTGTTGCATCGTTATAGAGGCAGTCAGAATCCTAAAACTTACGTGGCACGACTTACATCTCATAACATGGACCATATATATATATATACATGTACATATAAATATATATATATAACTGTAACCCCGCGGGTTAATCTTTCTTTTCAAATCTCTAATATGGATCACATAATTTATACAGAAATAGTAGAGATAGTATTACAATTATTACATATCTTCTTAATTTTTCACATAAAATTTAAGCTGCTAAATATTATACCTAATTAAATGTTTACGTGTGAAATTTTGCACTTGAATGTTGAAATTGCTGAATGTTATACTTGATTGACACATAAAAGACTTTACAATATTTTTTTTTTCATTAAACAAATTATATGAATCTAATATATACAATCTTTGCATGGTCTGTAAATAGGAATTGTCACTGTATAACGTTATGTTTGTACATTCATATATAAAGTTCAGATATGATGGCTAGGATGATGGAGGATCAAAATTAAAATATAAAATGGATTCTTTTCATTTACCATTTTTCCATTTGTTTAATAGGGTTTAGATAAGATGCTTATTATCATACTCAAAGCAGTGCTCAAACACCTTCGAGTTATATACCTTGATGTTTCATAGTTCATTTTGCCCTTGTATGTAGAGTTGGTGCATTCATCTTTTGTCATTCGAAATTATCCCCATAGGGCAGAATGGAGCTTTGGACTATAATCTACCTTATATTCCAAGTATTTCAAAATCATTATCTTTATCCTATTAGGAACTTATTATAACCCGCAAAGATAGCCTAACTATGTTATACTATTATCTTGAGATGATAAATGAAAATGATATACAATGATACATGTAGTTCTTTTATACAACGTAAACTTAGTATTTGCAATTTGACCAAGTATGTGAGAGAAGCAAAAGTGTAGTTTACAAATCTATGATTTAAAGTTAAGACTCTTTCCTCCTTACACGCTCATTTAATGTCCACTTGCAGAGCTACCCTCACAGGTTTTTGAAGATGCCACGATCTACCGACTAAATCATTTACATAAAGGCTGAATGCTTGCTGATAGCTTTTAGCTTGCATCTGTTGCGGCACCATTCACGACTTTTTTGTACCTTATTGTTCCATCCTAGGAGTTTTCGTTCATCATTTCTTTTTATCCTTACTCTCGGTTCTTGGATAAAAGCTACAGGGATCAAGACCATAAGGCCAAGCTTCAACCAATGTTAACTTTAGCTAGTTTGACCACACGTGAATCATCGAGTTGAAGTCCTGGTCACCTAGAGCTCCAACCCAATTGATTAGATAGTGCCAGAGCCTAACTGGGTAGACTAACTTCACAACCTAGTCGACCAAGTTAACTTTTATGCTGACTAGGTCCATCATATCAACACATGTTGATTGAATTGAAAAACTGGACACCATTAAGTCAGATAACTGTGCTATTATGCTGACCGAGATTTATTATATATGAAGATTGAGATCTAAATTTAGCCAATTGCTACTTTTGAAATTATTTTATTTACTTTTGTATACTCCATAGGTCATCTTTCTTAATTTATTGGACTGTTTGTTTCCTATTTTGTAATTTCCTTTTATCGACTTGTTTCCTTAGGTTTTATTTAAATTACAAACAAGCAAAGCTTGTATTAGATCATTAATAGTAGAGTTATGAATAAAATTATGTGAATTAAGTGATATCACCTCATTCTTTCAAACTTATCGAAAATTGTTTCTAGTGGCATTCAAAATTTGTACCGAGATTGATCCTAATTTTCTATAATTAGCAGTCAAAGTTTCCATCTTATTATATCTTAGGTTCTTGAGTAGTTTAGTTAATGAATCATATTTAATGATACTTTTGTTCATGGTTTGCAATACCTATGGGATTAAGATCCACTTCTAACCTAGTTTTAGTGTTATTAGATTTTCGTATATACACCAGCTCTACTCTATGGATATATGTTCTCCCTAACTTTCTTGTAGTTTTGCATGTTAATATAATATCTTAGCTTTGCATCGGAAAAGTAGAAAATGTTATTGATAAGATATATTAGACATAGACTCTCAAACTCAAGCAATCTCTATAAGATATAGGTCGAGCTATCTTAACTCCATCTAGCCTCCTTATATAATCTAAATTCTGTTATCACTTGGGCCTCCAATACAGAGCCCTCGTCGAACTCTTTAAGCTCAACTAACCTCATCATATCACATGCCCAAGTCTTCATAAGAGTTTAGAATGGATTGAAGCCAAGACCTTTGAGACCTAGCCCCCAAGCCCAAGTCAAAGCAAGCTCGACCTAGGGATTTGAATATTCAAAAAAAAGACAAAGGTGTGAATAGTTTGGTACTTATCAGAGAAAATTTTATAGTTATTAATCGTATAGATAAATATTACACAAATATCAACTATACAAAAAAATATTATATAAATATCATTACTATATCTCATGTTGAAAACGGGTCATTACTTTTATATGAATGTCTCATTTTAAACATGAGACACTAGTACTAATCCATTTAATATTAAAAATTAGACATGTAAAGCTATTCAAGAAAATAATTTGGTCTACATTATATATAATTAACTCTATTTATTCCACACTTAAACCGAACATGCAATTTAGGGGATCGCAACTAGCAAGTGCGATTTAGCAATTTATATCGCAATTCAAACCCGCAATTTAAGCCTTTATCGCAACCGCGAAGTGCGATTTAGTGACTACCGAGTTCTATCGCAATTCAAACCTGCGATTTCAAGGCCACACTACACTGCAACTATCTTGGTCCTTTACCGAGGTTCTGACTACCCGGCTACATCGCAGTGGAAACATGCGATTTGTGTTTCAACACTACATCGCAACTATCAAGTGAGACTTAGTCCTTTACCGAGAATCTGACCGCACAGCTATATCGCAATGGAAACATATCACATTCCTAAAATGCGATGTAGCAACCGTAGTAACTTTCTCAAGTTGCAAGTTCGAAGTAAAACTTACAATAGAAAAACACGGACGCATCTCACAAAGGCAATTTAGAAACCCTAATTATGTAATTAATATCACCTAATTTGTATTCACGTAATTTTTTTTTTTCTAAAGACAATAGACATGTCCTTAACCCGTACTTATTGTATCGAGTAACTACGATTCCCCCACTTCTACAAAATCAAGACATAGCATGAATGGTTCCACTGCGCCATCTAGGAGTGATTTGGTCTCATCCTTTATAAATATGAGGTGAGGCTGTCGAGTAAATCTCTCTTACCCTTTTGCCTTTGCACATGCATATTTCTAAACACTTTCTTTCTTTTCATTTTTCGACCATTTACCTGATTAAGGGCAATTGAGTAACTACCGGACACCACTCGGCTCCCCTCTCAGCCCATTTTGTTTTCCTTTACGGGCAGTCAATCACCGTCCAAAGCTCAAGCAACAATATATGTACTCCTATTTTTGGGTTTTTTTTTTTTTAATATTTCTTCATTCCTTTTACCATTAAAATTTGAAATCAGTGACCCTTATATTATAAAAACTAGTGTTATGCCATGAGCATTGTTTGGATTTCTAGAAAAGAATCTTATAATTAAAATTAATTAAAAAATTTGGAGAAAATATGTATGGACATCTTACTAATGAAATATGTATGCCTGATTGCTAATCGAAAATTTATAGTATTTTTAATTTTTTACATGTGTGTTTACTCTTTTTCGTTTGAAGTGGTGCCTTAAAATATCTATTTTGTCTTGTACTATTTTCTAACATTTTTTATAAACTTTCAAAGCTTATTTTTCTTGGATGCCGTAAACGAAATGAAGCGTTCAGTAATAAATTTCTTACAGTATTGAATTTGTTCCACAAATTTACATTATAAGTGTTTTGTCTAAAAAATTATATTTAGAGATAAATTCAAATAAAATATCAGTATTTTAAAAAGTTCAAATAAGAATTCGATGTCTCATTAAATGGTTTAAGTAAATGATTCCATTGTAATAATTTGTTTGAAAATAAAGAAAAACCAGTTATATATATATATATATATATATATATAATAGAAAATATTTGAAAAAGTAAGTAATTGTAATACATATATATACATAAGTACATATATAACTAAAGATTGTATATATTATATAACAATATATTATATATATCATATAATTTAATTAATTAAAATTTAAAAAAAAAAAAGGTAAAAACCTCCAAAATTTTTTTTTTTTTTAAAAAAAAGCAATTAGTTACCTCTTAACCCTAGGTGACTAAAGCAGCCACGAAACAAGTAATTAAGTCGCGATGCAGTTGAAAATGTAGGTTACTCGACCCATCAAAGGATAGTAGGGATGGCTCCTACTTTGAGAGGGTCGTGCGACCTACCCCTCCCCCTCTCATTCCTTCCCCTCAAGTTGTAGGCGACTATCGTTNCCCATAATGTCATTGCCAAGGAAGAGGCAAGGAGAAGAAATGCATAGGCCACTTAAACGTAATCAATCTAACTCCAAGAAGTTTAATCCGATGCCATGATGCCGACATGATGAGATTGTAGATCCAAAGTGATGGATGATCCAAGGTGAGAAGGCCCAAAGTGGTAAGTTGTCTTAGGCTGTAGTCTGCCGATCTGAAAATATTCGAGGCTAGGTGGGCAGGGTGCTAAGGTGCTCCAATGCTATAGACCGGTCTACTTAAACAGGGTTTGATGAGGATTGAGCGAACATAGGTGCGTCATGTCTTCATAACATCAACCAGGTGTAGATCGAATGGGCCCTGAAGAAGCTTCCTATTTATGGGACTTTCAAAATGCAACTTTTGCCCGCTTGTATTCCGCGCATTAAATGCATCATGATAGGTGTCGTGTTGCAGCAAACTAGTGTACAGCTACATGCTTTCTACCCTTTTAAAGGTGGCCATCGGATTGAGATACTTTCCACGTGTCTACTAGGCAACATTCCAAGGGATTCATGTTTATACGTATCCTCATAACCACTTGTACGGATTCCCAAGCGGTTTTCTAATAAATAGGAGGATTATAAAGAGAGAACACTTTTCTGCAATCTTTTCGTTCAGTTGTCATAATTTCTACATTCGTGTTCGAACTCTCAAACCTTCTTCAGAAGCTTCAATTTTTCTTTTCAAGAATCACAATCATGTCTACCAACAGAGGTGAAGCTAATTCTTTTTCGTTGGAAATTACCTCCAGTTTAGATTCTACAAGGAGCAATCCTCCTCGGGCGTAAGAGGGCAAAGTGTCATCACTAGCACAACTCGACCAACCTACGAGGATGGCCATGGAAGCATTGGACGGGGCCAGAATCATCAATGCCATCCCTAGAGACGTATATACGAATATTCCCTTACCCCCAGCTAAGGATTTATTCGACGTTCCTAATACAAGAAAGGAGCCTGATAGCCGTATAAGCAAAAGTAAGGATTCTGCCCCCAGTTGGGTCATCAGCAACTTCCTTATGAGGACAATACCCAAGTGGCATATTAGGTTACTGCGTAGGGATGAACGGATGGCCCTGCTATTAAGGAGGTGCTTCACAGTTTTCGAGAAATGCCTAAAGTTTGGGCAGCGCCTCCCCCTAAGTCATTTTGAAGGGGAGTTTTTCAACTACCACCACTACAGCCCATCACAGATCTCTCCAAATGAGTGGAGGGTATTGAAGGCATTCCAAGCACTCTGCAAATACCTGGTGATAAGGGCTACTCCTAAACTCTTCTACCACTTCTACATGTGGAAGAAGAGCATTGGGGTGGTAACTTTGCCTCCAACTGCGCTCGGGAAAGAAACTGTTTAGCGGCCTTGTTGATTCAATCAAAGGCTAGCAGGATGAATACGTAGTGATGGAGTTGCCTAAAGAGGCCGCCTTTTGGATCTAGTAAACTAGAATGGTCCATATTGGAGGTAAGCAGAGACTTGGTCCAAGCGACGCCGAGGTCGTCCAAGAGATCTTAGCCTTTATGGAGTTAAGAGGTAGCTAGGAGATCAACGCTGCGAAGACTGTAGAAAGGTACTTTTGGCACACGATCTTCGAGCTTTTCCCAAGCATAAAGAAAGTTATAGCGGAAAAGTGGGTTGAAGGTATCGGTTCATTCCTATATGCCTATTTATTGTACTAGTATCAGGGGGATTCGTCTAATGCCTTTAGGATAGGTGGACTTCCTTGGTAATACTGGTCACAACAGTGTTTTACAAATGGTAGTGGTAGTTTCATTTGATTTGTCCTTATTTTCTTTTTCTAACCTTTAGATCGGTCTTCCTACAGGCAAGAGCTTGGCTTCGAGGGTATCTCGTCCGTCTGTAGACGATCTAATAAGCCAACGCCAGGTACGATCAAAGGCAGGTCAGCCGACAAGGAAGATGGCAAGGCTAAAGCCGAGGCTCGAAGAGATCAGCAAACCATGGCTAAAGTCTATGCCTCAGGGGATTCCACTCATCATCTGAGACGAGCTAATGGCCATGGCGCCTTTGAGCGTAGCTCTACTCGTTCCTGTTATCCACTTGTCCGAGCTTATCCTTGTAAGCAACTATGGTTTTGACATAGAACGACCTGACATGTGGGTGGTTTCCCCTCCGAAAGCAGTTGAGGAAGGAACCAGGGAGATAGCTACCCCACCTGCAATCATGGGAGACAAGTGCAAGGATCTCAAGGTACTCGAAGAGCCAGGTCCAGGGACGAAGAGGCAAAAGCCCCTGGCAAGGGACCCTTTGGCTAAGGGGAAATGGAATGAGTGGCCCTTAACTCATCCCTTCCAGAGCGTAGATGACGTTGGGGATGAGTTTTTAGATGTCCTCAACAACTTCTGAAAGATGGGGATTAAGGCTCATTCATTGAAGCACCGTACATCTCCTTGGATGAGGCATTGAAGGGGGGTGCCCCCGAGATGGAGAAGAAGAGGGCTAGGGGAAAGATCATACAGCCAAAGTGGGAGGTTCGTGCTAACGACCTGATGCTATAGCACCAAACCCTCAGTTACTAGGCTTCAATGGGGTCTTATACCCCTGGTAACTAGGTTGTACTGGAAAGGATCTCCCAAGAGGGTGCGAGCGACCCCATACAAACTGCAAGCCACTTCAGTACCTTAATGTGGTAAGTAGATCTTTCATGCTGTTGTAGTGTTGCATTTTAGTGTCTTGTACTATCTTGTGCATTCTATTTTCATCTTACAATACCACGACCAAGTGCTGCTTGAGCTGAGCAAATCCCATACCACCCAAAAAGAGGTAACTAGGTTGCGGAAGGAGTTGCATTGGCAAAAGAAGTGCCTACTAAAGGTAGAGACTTCTAACAAGAGGTACTTGAGAAAATTTGCTCAAGCTAACAGGCACCTTCACCGCTCTATTGTGCAAGTGGTAAGGCTTCAGGCAAGGCTCAAACATGTGGAGCAGGAGAGTGACAAAGTAAAGAAGGATGCCCGAAAGGTCATGGAATTGAAGGCTCAGCTGGAGAATGAGTAGAAGACAAAACCTTGTCTCTTGTAATGAATGGAGGAGGAGGGCACAACTAGGGCATGAATCGAAAAAGAAAATGTCGAGCTAAAGGCTTCCGTAGCTGGGCTGAAAGCTGAGCTGGTGATGAAGGCGTTCGAATGTGAAGGTGTTAAGGCCACGTTACTTAAGCTAGCCGACTCAAAGGCTACTATGGAGCATCAAGTCGAAGAACTGTAAGGTAGAGTTTTAGAGATAAAAGAGATCATCTCCAAGATGGAGAGTAGGGAGGTCCTCAATGATGTTGCCACGAGGAAGGTAGTTGCCGACTATAGGGCTACCAAGGAGTGGCTAAAGGAGCTGGAGGACTTGTCTACTGATTCCATCTACTTCACCAGGAGAGAAATCCTCTCCCATTATCCAAATCTAGACCTAAGCTTCCTTGATTTTATGGACTCCCCCACATTCATCGAGAAAAGGAAGGCCCTGGCTAGAGGGGAAGGTACTTTTACATCCAACCCCACTTTGGTAACTCAGCAGGAGGATGCCTCAAAAGCTATCCATAAGGAAGATCCACTCGTGAGGGGTCTTGCCGCTCCTGATTTACATGTCTCATGCTCCTCTACAGCTCAAAGCCTACTAACTAAAGTGCTTGCGGATCAATGCTCGAAGCAATGTAGACCCTTGGTCAAGGTTTTGTTTGGGGAGTTCCTTCGTGGAAGGAGTGTTTCCCCTTACCGAAGTTACCCTAAGGAGGCAAGGTCAGTGACATTCCGACCTGCCCAGTTTGTGAGAGTTCCTTTGTAGAAAGGGTGTTTCTCCTTGCCGAGGTTACCCTAAAGGGGTAAGGTTGGTGGCATTCTGACCTGCTCGATTCGTAGGAGTTCCTCTATGGAAGGGGTGTTTTCCCTTAGAGGTTACCCTAAGGAGGTTAGGTCAGTGGCATTCCAACCTGCTCAGTTCATAGGAGTTCCTCTGTGTAAAGGATGTTTCCCAAGTTTACCTTAAGGGGGTCAAGTTTGTAACATTCCAACCTATTCGGTTCGTGAGAGTTCCTTTGTGCAAGGAGTGTTTGCTTGAGTGGCTATTTGTATACCTTTTTGAAAGGCTAGCAAGGCAACTAAAACAAAAGGAGAGAGAGAGAAGTATACAATCAATTGAGAGCTTTTTATTTTGACTCAAATTGAAAACAAAATTGTACATTATGAAATTTTAATCAAAGTAGAGGCATAAATTGTCAATGTTCCACGTGCGTAGATGTATAGCTTATATGCACCATCCAATATTTCCAGCCTAATGGAAGGGGTCCTTAAGGTCGAACCTTCTGATCATAATACCAAGCAGCCCGATATTGGTATGCAATAACCCAAGTGTCTCTGATTTCCTTGATTATGTCGACGCTTGCCTACAGCAATGAGTCGTTCAGGGTGGTGTCGAAACTTCAAGTCCAAATATTGGGGAGTTTAAGTTTGATTGGAAGGATAACTTCCAACCTAAAAGCTAGACAGAAGGAAGTCTCGTCTATCGAAGTACGGTGCATGGTCTTGTACCTCCACAAGATATGAGGTAACTCATCGGCCCAAGTGCCATAACATCGGTCTACTCACTTCTTAAAGCTGTCTAAAATGACCTGATTAGTCACCTCTACCTGTCCATTCAATTAAGGATGGGCAACCGAAGTGAAGTATGCAACGATGTGGTGCTTGGCGTAGAACTCCCTAAAATTGGGGCTATCAAATTATTAGCTGTTGTCTGTGATCAATGCATGGGGGACTCCAAACTGAAAGAGAATGTTGTTTCTGAAAAATGTCCTTATACTCTTCTCTGTGATTTTAGCCACGACTTTGACCTCCGCTTACTTTGTGAAGTAGTCCACAGTGACAATTATGAACTGCCGTCCTCCTGATGCTTTTGGGAAGGTGTCGAGGATATTGATCCCTCATTGGACGAACGGTCATGGGCTCGTCAGGGGTTAGAGCACGGTGCTAAGTGCACAACTAATTGTTACGTGCTTCTAGCACTTCGGATAATTCTAGACTATTGCCTTTACGTCTGACCTCATGGTAAGACAATAATATCCAAGTCGTAACACTTAAAGGTACAGGGCTTGGGACTAAATATGATTGTTGCATACTCCGGCATGCAACTCTTTCATGACACACAGTCCTTCCTTTTCTCAAAGACACCGAAGCAAGGGGAGGCTAATTCCCTTGCAGTATAAGACGCTATCGATTAGTGTATAATTGGTAGCGTGGTACCGAAACTTGTTCAACTCCCTCTTATCCTCTAACAACGTTCCCTCCTCCAAGTAGCTCCAAATGGGATCCATCCAACTTGACTCCAGTGCTGCGGTAGTTAGTTCTAGAATTTCAACTAGGCTTGGATCTACGCTTTTTTCTAGCAAGTACTTTATGAAGATCTTATTATCCTTCATCTTGGGCTTCCGTATGTTAGTGGAAGCCAACTTAGATTGCTAATCGACCGCTGGAATCGAACCAAAACTTGAGGGTGTAACAAATGGTGACCTTATGTGGACCGATCAACACAAAGCCTGCACCTCCACCTCCAGTGGTGGATGATCCATCGATGTAAAGAGTCTAAACCGATTTGTTATCACCCAGTGATGTTTCTTCTCCAGTATATTCTACCACAAAGTCGGCCAGGATATGTGCCTTGGTAGGGAGTGTCGACCCCATTAACATCAACATCGAAGAAGGAGATGGAAGTTTCTAACTTCTGTCTCTTCTCCCTAACTATTAGCACCTCTAATTGAGCGTTAATCGAGCTACTAATGTTTGGTCGACTCTTAAGGTACGGGCCCCCTATAATTAAATTTATGACTCCATTGGGGGCACAATCATTGCAGCGGTCGTTATTATGCTCTGCTTGGGCGTCTTCAGTCCGTTGCCTCCGAGGTGCCCTATTAGTGTCATTGTCGAAACGATCGTCATTCCGGTGATGTGCCACGTATTCATTGAAGAAGCCATGTTGAATGGTGTATTTGACGACATTCTTCAATTGGAAGTACTCTTCAGTTCTATGGCCGTAATCATCGTAGAACTAACAGTATTTGTTGAAGTTCTGGTGACTGGGGTTTCCCCACATTTTCTATGGTCTCTACAGCAAGTTTCGGTACTTCACTTCGAAATAGACTTGAGCTATAGGTTTATTCAAAGGTGTATAGTGATTGTAAATGGGAGGGGGGAGAAGGTTGTGCTATGCTCGATGTTTCTTCTTCCCAAAGCTTTTCTCCTCTAGCTTACTCGGCATCCTTTTGCTAAGGCAATCTTTAATGGACAATTTCTCCTTGTCATACTTTTTACTCGATCGGTATCGCATCTGGCACGAATGTTATCTTCTTGGTCGATGTACTTCTAGGCTTTATTCCAAAGTCAACCAGGGTGTTTGGCTTACTCTTCGCAAGCGATCGAAAGAAATCTCCTAAGGGTCTAATGCTGAGCTGTGCAACATGGACAGCAACTCCCTCATCCAGCTAAGGGATCTTGACCAAAATATTATTGACCCGAACCATATAGTCACATAAGGACTTACCCTTACCGTGCCTTACCAGGTATAAGGACGATGTGTCCTTGGACGGAGGCTTACTAGCCCTGAAATAGAGGCAGAACTTCCTGGCCAGCTCATCGAAGGAGCTGATGGAATTGTTGAGGAGGTGGTTAAACTACATCCATGCTGCCTTCCTTAGCATGCTCGGGAAGGCTTTACATAGAATGACATCTTTATGACCAAAAAGGTTTATGAGGGTACGGAAGTGAAGGAGATAGTCATTGGGGTCGCTTGTGCCATCATACTAGTTCAGGGATGAAAGTTTGCCATTGGGGGATAATACTTTGTCCTAGACACCCCTGGTGAAAGGGGTCTTGTTACTGATGACTAGCCCAGTGTTGCCAGCATGTTTGCTCTCCTATTGCTCGAAGAGCCGCCTTACCATCACACAGAGCTCATTTAAGTTGACGTCGTCTGCCAAGTGAGCTTGTTGTATGATTAAATGAGCTTAAACTCCCTACTAGTTCGCTTCCTACTCATTGCCAACCAAAGCTCGGTCATGAGTAGTCACAAACCTTGCTGTCTACTATTGCAACAGTGGGTCGAGTTGTTGATTCCTTCCATTTTGCAGCTGCTGCTGCTGCAACTAGTTGTTGTCCTGCCTAGTGTAGGCATCTGAAGCTTCGGGGTGGTGAGTTTGTTTACTGTGACACTTTACTTCGTCCAAGAGAGCTCGGAGCTCCCTATTCTACTTAACATACTGCTTAACCAAGTTTTCCGCGTGCTCCAGGCGTTCTTCTAGCATAGCTCTTGGGAGGGGCTAGTTGCCCCCAAGTTGGTTGTTTTACAACTGTTGATTTCCTTACTCGTCCCGTTAAGACATAATGTAGAAAAGCTTGATGTAAGTTATGTGTTCGGTGTGTTTAGGATTTCAGGTGTAGGAATTCTCAATTCCCACAAACAGCGCCAAATGTTGTTCCTCAATTTTTGTCAGTAGTTAATTAAAGTCTATACGTACTAAGCCTGCAAGACAATGCATAATGAACAGACGTTAAGGGATTATTCGACGTAACCACTCTGATGTTTAAGTCAACAATAAACTTTTTGTAAAATAGAATACTAAGTACGCAGGCTTAGAATGCAAAGTTTGTAAAGAGGGTTACCATTGAGTAGATGTTTGATATTTATAGCAGAGTGGAGCCAGTCGTTGGAGATTAGTTGGCAGGAGAAATCTTATTCCATAAGTATGAGAGAGTAAAGCTGTCATGTTCGACGTGTCCCTAATATTTAAGACATAGTTTTTTTTATTCTTATTTTGTAGTTTATAGCCGTTACAGTTCTTCATAAGCCTAGGCCACTAAAGGCCAAGCTAAAGGCCAAGCCTGAGGCCTAGGAAGGCAAGGTTTGGCGAATCTGATCGAGCCTAAGAGGTTTTTGCCCAAAGTACCCTGTTAGCAGTTCGTATTTAGATCTATCATCGTGATTCTAATCGAATCCAACTTGATCTAATCTACGATTTCCTCAATGGAAGGAGTATCATCATCAACAATGCTCAGACTCATGGTAGTGGTGGCGGTTTTATCCATAGTAGACGTAGAGGGTCAAACTTATGGGTGTGTCCGTGATGTATGTGCGTGGTTGAGTGGCTCATAGTTATGGTTCTTTGGTGGTGAAAGTAGAAATAAGGAAAAAAAAATATAGAAGAGTAAATGAGGGCAATAGATGTAATTATGATATTGAATTATAATTCACAGGTGGAAGTAAGGAATTGCAATTTCACAAAGTAAACAAGGTAGATATCATTCAAGGAATAAGAAGAGAATGAAATAATTATTTCCTTAAGTAAATATGTAGTAAATGTTTATATAATTAATAAAAGACATTATATAAATCTCTATATTAACAATTTTTTTTTTGGGGCCTGTACACTATATTAATAACTTATTATCCTTATTTTTCACAATCTTTGTGTAACAAAATCAACTTCAACTCGAAGAGAGAGAAAAAAAGGGGGGAATTTGATTTAAAGAATGAAAAGACAAACTTTATGTTAGACAACTTCAAGCATCTACAATTGATCTAATGTACACGAAGTACCACATGATCAAAAACCATGTTTAATAAATATGCATTTCCACATAAAGCAAGATGTGAAATAAGTCAGGAAAAAATATAATTTTATTCAACTTGATTCAAGATTGAGATTTTGACCAAAATAATAAGTGATTTGATTAGGGAAAGAAATAAACACCAAACCTAATTTATTTAAAAAAATGCAACTATTCACATAGTTGTATCTTATTATATAAATTAATATCCTTTTAGAAGTATTTATAGGATATGATTTCAATTATTATCAATATGTTTATGCAACGTTTCAAATAGTTGTATTCTTGTATAGCATCACAGTTTTTCGAATAATATTTGGAAGACATAATCTCAATGTTTTTTTTTTTTTCCAATACGTAAAAAATTACTAAAGAGTTTATTCATTTACAATATGAGAATTATCTCAAAATTAAAAATATAAATATACCTTGTAAAAACTTATTGAAAAGTTAGATCTTTTATATAAAATCATATCCATTATTGCATACAAAATCATTTTGGAAATAAAGCTATTTTCAATCTTTGTCGATATATATTCATACATCTTCTCGGAGAGTTAGCATTATATGTCCTTTGGAAAAATTATTTATAAGACATGATTCTAAATTTCATCAATACGAAAGATACTTCCTAAGGAGATGGCAAGTGAAATACTTGAAATCAAAACTAATATGGAGAGTGTTTCTAAAATGTATTGGACAGTTTGGATATCATTGCATATACGTAATTACTCGTGATACACTAAAAACAAAAGTACTTTGTATGAGATTTTCCGATATTTTCTGGTCATGCGAAGCTTATCTCCAACTGTTTTAATTTTCAAATTTTCCTTAAAATTTATATCTCTAAATTTCGGACGTTCGTCTTCGTGTCATGCGAAGGCATGCCCCCTATAAGCCACCTTAGCTCCCCTACTCTGATCTCACCATCACAAAACGATGAGAGACAGAAAGAGAATCTAATGGGTGTGCTCTTGCCAGCTATGAACATGAAGGATTAAAGCTTTCTCTAAGGTCAAAGCTGGCAAATACTTCCCCCTTCTCTCTCTCTCTCTCTTACCTCAAAACCCAACACAACACCCACACAACCCCAACCTACTTCCCTTATTATTTCACATTCGCACTCACTCCTCCATTTAAATCACCCCCCACTCCCATCTCCTTTCTCTCTCTCTCTCTCTCTCTCTCTCTCATATTTCCATTTTCCCTCTTCTTTCTCTTTTTTCTTCTCCCCATTCATTCACTTTGTTTGTACATTCTCTATCCTTCCCTTCCTTAGTACATCTCCATTTAATATTGATACTTTCCATATGTAGGAGTGAACAAATAATAAGAAAAGGAGAAGTTGTTTTCATGGTTGATTGTTCTTCTTCAGTTCCTCGAACATCATCATCAATAACAACAACATTAATAACCATGGCTTCTTCTTCTCCTTTCCTTAATTCTAATGAAAGAAAACACTGGTGGCTCACTAACAGAAAGGTAAAATATTTATGATACTTCCCTGTTTACGTGTGATATGTGGGGAAAAAAAATATATAAAAACATTGTTTAGTGAAACCTTATCACCGACTAAGTCTTGCTTCAAAGTTCTATGAATGTTTACATTGGTCTTGGTTTCGATTTCATTTATCTGATTAGAAATAGCACGACCAGATTGATCGAGTTGTGATTTTTGTAATGGGGTTTCTTGTTTTATTATTTAGATTGTGGGGAAATACATTAAGGAAGCTCGACACTTGATGGCGACTCAGGAGCCCGGCGAGATCGCTTCGGCACTCAACCTTCTCGACTCAGCTCTGGCCTTGTCGCCTCGGCTTGAACTCGCTCTTGAACTCAGAGCGAGGTGTCTACTCCAACTCAGACGATTCAAGGATGTCGCCGATATGCTTCAAGACTACATTCCTAGTCTCAAGTTGAGCAGTGATGACTCGGGCTCCGTTTCGTCCGATAACTCATCATCCTTACAGCTGTCGAAAGAGCGTGTCAAGTTGCTATCCTCGTCCGATTCGTCACCAAGTCGGGATCCGAGTTTCAAGTGCTTCTCGGTCTCGGACCTGAAGAAGAAAGTCATGGCAGGGTTGTGTAAGAATTGCGACAAGGAAGGACAGTGGAGGTAATTTTCGCAAGTGACCGTAATAAATGTTTTATTAATTATGTGTTGTGTTGAAATGAAAAATATTAATTCATGGGCTAGTTGGTTCAACTGAATTTTAAAGATTAAATGAGGTATTGGGTCATTTACATTAGGTTCTCCTTTTGAGGAAGCCATATTTTTTGAAAACATCAGAGGAAGAGTACACTTTTATTTATCGGATTACGTATATAGTAAACACACCGCCGTCGATTGAGGAATTTCTGACCATTGACTGAATAATTTTAATTATTATTACCATAAAAAGTAAAAAGCCGTGTTTTTCCTAATCAAGCTCCTCTAACTCGTCTTATCGGTTAGGTAATGGATTGGGTGGGTCGGATTTTATTGATTAATAGGGTTTATTAATTTAAAGAGAAAAGTTACCTTTGGGTAAATGTGACTCTATAGTCAAAAGTATGGGAAAAAATATATATTTTATTGTATAGTTCATCATGGCTGGTAGTTGGGTTGGTCTTTTTTCTCATAACCTGCCCAATGATTTCTCTAATTTGTATTTTACCTAACTCAAAAACAAGTGATGTGTGGTTATTTTTGGTTTTTAGAAGGAAAGCAATGATTTCTCCAAATTTTACTTAATGGAAATGAGTAAAAATGTAATTATTGTGATTTTTAATTAAAGAGATAAATTGATCAAATTCTTGAGTGGTAAATATTTTTGGTGGAATTAGTTGGGTTGAAAAAAACATATATAATATATAAATATTAAGGGCAACGTGATTTTTGATCCCTTGATGCAAGTTGTTGAATCTGGGTGCTTATTTGAACAGGTACTTGGTTTTGGGACAAGCATGCTGCCATTTAGGCCTAATGGAAGACGCAATGGTCCTCCTCCAGACCGGAAAACGCCTTGCAACCGCGGCATTCCGCCGTGAAAGCATATGTTGGTCTGAAGACAGCTTTTCCCTTTCGAATGAAATAATCTCCATCCCTACCACCTCCCCCAGCACGCCACCCCGCTCCGTCCCTGAATCTGAATCCATCACCCAACTCCTATCCCACATTAAGCTCCTCATCCGCCGCCGCACCGCTGCGATCGCCGCCCTTGATGCTGGCCTTTACTCCGAGGCAATTCGCCACTTCACAAAAATAGTGGATGGCCGCCGGGGAGCCCCCCAGGGATTCCTTGCAGAATCCTATATGCACCGGGCTTCTGCATATCGTTCCGCAGGGCGTATCGCCGAGTCAATTGCGGATTGTAACCGAACCCTGGCCCTCGATCCTAGCTGCATCCAAGCTCTGGAAACCAGAGCTTGCCTCCTCGAAACGATCCGGTGCTTACCAGATTCATTGCATGACTTGGAACACCTTAAGCTGCTCTACAATTCCATTTTACGTGATCGGAAACTACCTGGCCCGGCATGGAAGCGACACCATGTTCATTACCGGGAGATTCCTGGAAGATTATGCGCGCTAACAACAAAAATAAAAGAGCTAAAACAGAGGATTGGTTCGGGCGAAACGGGCAACGTGGATTATTATGCATTGATCGGTTTGAGACGGGGCTGTTCAAGATCAGAATTGGAGAGAGCCCATTTGCTGTTGTCCTTAAAACACAAGCCCGACAAGGCAATAAGTTTCATGGATCGGTGCGAGTTTACAGATGATCGGGATTTCGATTCAGTTAAGGACCGAGCAAGGATGTCAGCTTTGCTACTGTACAGATTAATTCAAAAGGGCTATACAAGTCTGATGACGACGATAATGGAGGAAGAAGCGGCGGAGAAGCAGAGGAAAAAGGCGGCTGCTGCATTGCAAGCAGCTCAACTTGCAACGATTCAAGTACCACAACAAGAAGGTAATGAGACCAAAACGGATGCAGAAATTAAGACGATTGTGGTTCCGGGGTCCAAATCCTGCGAGAGTGATTCGGAAGTGAACCGGATCGATTCGAGCGAAAGCAATCCGAATGCATCAATCTTCCAGGGGGTGTTCTGCAGAGATCTTGCAGCAGTTAGTAATCTGTTGTCTCAAGTTGGGTTTAACCGTCCACTTCCAGTGAAGTATGAAGCACTAAGTTGCTGATATTAAGCTTCAAGTAAATGGTTTTTATATACGTAGATGATTTTGAAGTTACCGGCACAGAGGAAGTTTAGACACTACATTAGTTTGCTTTCTCTGTTTGTACAATTGGGACGTTTAGATTTAGCCGGAAAAATTTTGTTCATTTTGTCTTCTTTTTTTTTTTTTTTTTTTAATCTTCTTTGTCTATCTATCTATGTGTATGTACATAATTTTATTGGTAGTGAATGTTTATCTACTTTTGATGTACTTATTATTGTATAGTTCTTCGTTTGCGTTTTGAATCTATTTTATTTTTCTCTTGCAAATTAGATAGAAATCATTATTATGTAATCTTCGGGGATATATATAAATTAAAACTCAATGGTTTTCTTTAGGATATATTGCATACATTAGTGTAGTACGCGCCAACGAATCCGGAATGGAATTGAGGTACGTGCCGATGAATTTGGAATAGAATTCCCTTTTTAGATACAATCTTAATGATTCCACGTTTGAGGAGCCCAATCACTATATTATCCTGTTTTCATTAATTATCACTAATTAAAATTATTTATTTAATATTTAAACTAATTATAATATTTAATAATTGAGATTATTTAAAAAAATATTATTATAAATATATCTGAATCCATTTCATTATATAACCATTTTCAAACACACGAGTAGACTTATTATTCTAATTCTAGTTTCATTCTATTAGTTTTAATCCATTCATTTCCATTTCATTTATTTGTAAATCATTCCTACATAAGTTTTACATAATTAAAAAAAAAATATTAAAATTTATGGGTAAAATGGTTATTTGATGATAAAAAAGAAGTAATTATAAGGAAGCAATGTTATTTATAATAATACATAAATCAATGCGAAAAAATTTATAGTGGATCCTTAAGGGACTGATCGGAGATCGGATAGATTCAAACAGAAGAAAACAAGATACGAAGATTAAATGGGAAATTTTTTATTTTCTTTTTTTTTCTTGGACAGATATACCGGTTGTAGATTTAATGATGTGCAAAAAGAGCAGATAAAAAAAAGTGTCCGGATAATGGATACTTTGCTGAGTGTGACCATAAATATTTAGGAGATACTTGAGAATTACAGATCAAGCACGGAATGGCTTCCTTGAGAAGAGAGAGAGAGAGAGAGAGGAGGAGGAGGAGGGGAGGATTGGGTTCTCTACCATGTCTTTTGTGAGTACAATTAATATTTATCTAGGGTTAGGGTTAGGGTCTGGGCTTGTCTATGCATCTGACGAACTCTGACATTCCACTAGATTTCATTTATTTGCTAAACCCAGTGCTCTATTGCTTCCTCCAAGGTAATGGGCTATGTAAAAAATACTTGTTTTTTTTCTCATCCCATATCTCCATGAAATTTCACATCCTTGGGTAGATCAGCTATTTTGTGTTTTTGAGAAAACCTTTCGTCATCCATGTTGTCATTTTCATATAATCAAATAATCGCCCACAACTTATAACTATTTTATTGATGGAGATAAATAAAATGGATTCATGTTGTTTTGATAGGTTGGAATAAATATTTTTAAATAAACTTATACACACTAATATAATGAATTTTCTTTTAATATCTGTGATATTGAAAAATAGGATCTATCCTTAGTATTTTGAATATTTATATAAAGAACAATTACAAATTCATTTCACAAACCATTCATCAGATATAAATAAATTTTTAAAACTTTCAAAATCAATGCTTCTTCTCATAACTTTTAAAAATATACAAATAACACATCAATCATTGCTAGAACCCTAAAAATGTGGTAAAAAAGACCGAATATCTATCATTTTGGAATTTTGAGAATGATCTTGAACTTATGTTTACATATTTGAAAGTTGCGAGAAAGTAAATTTGCACTTTATTATTTAAGGGGTTCTATTTATACCCGATCCATAGAGGAAAGGTACATTTGCAAATTGTCTTATTTGTAACACTTTGATTTTAGTTTAAAATAATTGATTTGGATGGGTATGATTGCTGGCTAGAAAATGAGGAATAACTATGAACTATATTGATTGTAAATTTAGCTTGCCATTAAGATGTCCAACTACTTTAACTTCAAAAATGCAATCTAGTGAATCGTTAAAAAGTACTCGATCTATCAAACTCGATAAAAATCTTATAAGATATTACTATATAGGATTTAAGGTTGAGTTTTGAAATTATAAAAAAAAAAATCCAATAAAAAACCCAACTCGATTAAAATAAACATATATTAATAAAAATATTTATTCTTAATTTATATAACTGTATATCTTGTATAAGTTTTATATTATATATCATATTTAATTTTTAATTTTTATTATTATATAAGTCAGTAAATATAATCTTGATTCTACGTAACTTCTTTCCTTCTATTCTCTTTTTAATCACATATAAATCTTATGAAAATCCATCATCGAGAGTCCTATAGAATCAGGTTTTGAGAATAGGAAGTAAAATCTCATCAAAGTTTTGGAAAACACCAAACTCTATAGGAAAAAGTTTCAGTTTTAGTTTCACAAAATCCACTCCAATTGCATTCCCACTTAACTTCTATCTCCATAATACATATGCAATTTAAAATTTAAATACAAATTGAAAATTAATATTATTTTTACTATTTGAATATTACACAGCTTTGATATAATATAAGTGTTTTCGCTAATATTTTAGTATGTAGTTAGTGCTCCGAGTATTTCACTTTTTTTTTTTTAAATATGCTAACTAGTGATAAAGAGAACAATTATCTTTAGGGGAAAAAAAATAACGAAAAGCTACATACATTTAAATGTAATAGTATTTTTTTTAATTTATTGAATAAATAAATTCAACATGATCAAGCACGTTCACAAAGATGACAAAATACAGTAATATCAAGTAAATAGGGTTAGTTTGCGCTACCATATGTGATCCGAAAGACGAGAGAATAAGCCAAGCAATGGAATGATGAGCTTTCATTACATTTTAAAAAGAAAGATTTAAAAAAAAAAAAAAGTAAACACAAAACGATGGTGAGTGTGTGTGCATCTTCGTGGTCCTTATATGCAAAGTAAAAAAGGACTGTGTCCTCCAAAGGACGATGAATTGGCTTAGTTAACTTACCAGCAACCAGGAAAGAAAAAGGGGGTTTGTCAGTTCTTTTTTATGGGTTCTGGCAAGATGCATTCACTACATAAAACAAAAGAAAGGGTCTAATCATTCACTAAATACGAGAAAGAAATAAGAAAAAGAAAAACTATAAAGATTAAGTTCATAAAAGGAGATGTCACTTCAACTATCACTACTTTCCCATCATTAGAGTGATGGGCTTTTGAGTCTCGTACACCACACTCTACTCCCTTCCATTGCCATAGGGTTATATTTTTAAACCCAATATCCCAAGTACCTGCATGGGACAATTGATCTAGACATCCCAAAAAAGATCAAAAATTAAGAAAAACACTCAATTTTACCGAAAATTATACTGAATTCGAATCGAGGTTCAATCCGATGAATCCAACAATCCGATTTTAATAATATTGTTTAAATCGAGCTTAAGCTTTAATATCTCACTGACTCATCGAGTTAAACATATCAAATTTTAATTTATTTAGCTTAATAAGTTTCTATTAAACTTGAAGCAAACATATTTAATGTTTATTCAGCATATATCGATTTTATATCTTAATATAAATTTAACTAAAACAAATGCAAATCATCTAAATAATAAATTTTAACAAATCAAGTGAGGCTCAAGTTTTTTTATTGGTAATGTTAATCCAAATTGTTAACTTAAAAATCTAATCTTAACAAGTACGTATATGCTTTAACTTTAAATAATTAAGTAGGGCTCAAGCTTAACAATGTAACGAAATCCATTTTAATTCTTTCCCACCATTAACTCATTGAAAAGGAAGGCAATTAATTTGTTCCTATTGCAAAAGGGAATCGAAAGAAGTATTGGACATGCGATTTAGTCAATTTATACCATAAATGAAGATGCAAAAATGGTTCAATAATTGAGCAAAACACAGCACAAAGTCTTTGAGGATGAAGCTGTATGGACAAGGACCATTAAGCGGGGCTGTTGAGAATAATATCTTGTGTGGTTTTTGAGCATGACCTTTCTCCATTTCATTCCAAAAACAAGGCCAACATTGCACCGCAATTCCGCTCTCTCATACAAATTTAGACACTTGTCAACTCTCAATTATTGTCTTCTTCTATTTTATATTTTTCTCCTTTGCTAAATGAGTATGGGGTGATTGAAATAATTTTCTATCATTGTTTTTTAATATTACTCACTTACAAAATGCTAATCAATTTATTGAATCGAGTTCAACTTATCTCTACTAGTTAACAAGTCTAATCGTTATCATATTAGTATAAAAATAATAAAATCATATATTTATCTTTTTATAATATGTAAACCTCTTTATTGTTTTCTGTTTGATGTTTGTTTAACTACTATTTTCCCTTCATTACAACGGTATTGAATAGTTTGATGGTGTAACTTTTGTTATGTGAATGAAAATGGTAGAAGTGTCATATTTTTCTACATCATTTTATAACTATTTCTTTTTTCCCATATTATTTCTTATCTATATGGATATGTTTTAGTGATTAAAACCTTAAACTAAAATATTGGAACACTCAAGTTTAAATCTCGTAAGGAGAGCCAGAAGGGAAAATAACCTTCCTTATGAACCAATAAGAAAGAACATAAATGTCACTATTTTTTTCCCATTTCGAACAATTAACCTAGCTCTTCCTCTTCCATATTAAAACTCAAAATCTTCCCCTACTTTTTGGCTAAAGTGCTAAAATATAGGCTCCCTATCTTTGCTTGCAAGTTGAAGTTGGAGCTGGTTCCCCCTATCTTCACACGTTGGTTTCGACCTTTCAAGCTACTCTAGCCAGCTATTATACTGGCCTTTTCCCTCCAAAGCCAATATTATGATTAGTTAGCAGTTAGCACAGATCTCAGTTCACACCCAACCCACTTAAACTTTTCTCTTTTATTGCAAATAATTAACATATGACTATGAGTAAATGAAGAAACCTTTTGCTTCCTTCTCCTTTTTCTTTTTCTTTTTCTTTTATCCTTTTCCTTAATTAAGTTGATTGCATTTATTGGATTCTAATGGCAAAGTGCTGGCGGATGGATATTATAGATACTTGTTAATTGTCAAAAGAGAAATTTATATATATTTCTATGTATTTACTCTTTTATAAATATTTTTAATCTCGAAATAGCCATTCCTCTCTAATCCATATCGATTTTCTACTAATGGTTTGTTTTTGCTTTTGTTTTTTTTTTTTTTCCTCCGTATGTTTAGAACTAAATTGAGGAAAACAGTCTGATTTTCTCAATCACAAATTTACTTGTAAAAGCTTGATTTTTATTTTTTTCTAAAGATGTATTTATTGCAATTAATGATGCTGACAATTCATGAAATAACAGGCTGTCCTAACGTTGATGCCAAAGTATTGCCATGTTCCTAAATGATAGCCCACTTTCAAATGGTAGCTATAAGCGTCGATTTGGGACTCCACCACTTTTAATTTCCCTGGTAACGTTGCTTACATTTTTTGCTGTTTTTGAATGTTGTTTGTGGACGAAATTATTGCATTACTGGCTAAGCGTGACTCCACGTGAAACAGCTACTCATCGTACAAGTTGCTCCAAATTATTAAAAAAAAAGGGGGGGTATAATAGTATTTTATGGTGCTAAAATAGGGATGACCATTGGTGGGAAAAAGCTGAAAAATGCCGCCACAATTTATCTCTCTCTCGTAAAATTAATTATATTTTCCAACCTTAAATTATGCATGCTAATCTTGCTAAGGAATGATTGTATGTAAGGTTGTCAAATTTTCTATATAACAAAGTAAAAGAACATGAATTCGATATAATTTGAAATATAACTATGAAAATATAAAACATGAAACTAATACGACATACAAATAAACATGATTATAGCAAAAAAAAAAAAAACATGCGCTGTAATGTAAGCTAATAATATATAGTCTCTATTCAATTCTATGTTTCTTTTTTTTTTTTAAAATATCGAACAAATATGATTCAAAACAAAACATAAATGTGGTTGCTAACATGAATTGCCACCTTTGAATCAAGGAATATTCAAAATTATTTAGTAAAAATGATAAATTGTAAATACATCCCTTTATATTATATTTGCTTAATATGCACTCAACCCTCTATGTTTAAATTGAGTTTAAGATGTCTATATCGTTTAAAATAGTGCATTTGAACTCCTATCTAACCATTTTATGCTTGATTTTATACATTTTTATATTTTATTACTTTCTTATTATTTCATTCAGTAGTAAAATAGTATAATAGAGTTTAAAGGCAAGTTTTCAAAAGATTCAAGTATCCAAACGCATGATTTTAAAGATAGAGTATTAGGTATACATGAAACAAAGATAAACGGATATATTTATAAGATAACCTAAAAAGAAAAATTAGTATATTAGAATGTAGAATTTCCTTTTATAATCTTTGATGGGTGTTAATTTATTCAAGATAGACATTGTTTTAACAAAATCCTTGTAAATATTATCAATACACGAGATAGCACACGATAAAACCAATGAGAGTTAATTTCGATGGTATAGGGAATTGCATTTCTTATTAAACTATTTGATATTTTGAGATCTTCTACGCTATCTTTGAAGCATATTTTATTTTCTTGTGGCGAAAGAAAGGGTGGATTTGCACATTCTCTCACGAGGGGTCCATTTTAGGGTTTTACTTCTTTATTCCATAGGTTTTTTTTTTTTTTTTTTTAAGTGAAGTGACTTTTGGGCCATCCCTATATGACTTTATAAAAGTCTCTCTCTTATTCCACCAATATAATTCTCCAGTTTGCTCTCCACTGACAGAATTGCCCTCACATCTTGAGCAATCTTAAACACATGTTAGAAGAATTAGAGCCTCATTTCATCTCTAAATTATTAAATTTCTTAAGTTTTTAATCTCTTATAACTTCGAAAATGTATAAAAATAACCTTAAAACATTATCAAACTCTCCTCTAATTTGCCCTAAATTGTCATTGCACTTAAATGAATGTAGTGTGAGGAAGAAGAATAAGGTTTCTTGCGAGAAAATGGCACGTGATGTTTGAATGTTGGGGACATTGGAAAGAGGAGAAGTCGTGGCCAGATATGATGATGTCAGTGACACCATGTGCGAGGAATCATACCCTCCTCTCTCTCACACACACACACACTCTAGAAATGCATTTTCGTAAATACGAATTAAGGTCAGGACCCAATTTCTACTCCTCTATTTGTCAAAGTATGGCTTAAAATGATACGTTTAAATCTGACAAATTCTCTTCACACCAGCTCTTTCGTATGATTCCTAGTGTAAAACAGGTGATGGAATTCAAGAAGGCTACAAAAGAATATGTGTTTTTTCTTTTTTCTTTTTTTTTAATGGAGTAGTTAATGTTTGATTACTGTGACCTAAACACGTTTATTGAGATCTGAGTCTACACTTTAATTATACTATATACTAAATGCCAGGCTGTGGGTATTGCAAATTCTTCGATTCCTAATGACACCAGATCAGAAAACATGGATAGAAATAGAATTTTGCTATCTGGTTCACCGTGTTAAGTTTATGCTCACCAATCGCATTCACAATCATAAGTAGATCATGAAACAAACTTCTATATTTATCAACTTCTATACTTATAAATAAATTATATGTTTGGTGGTTATACGCTTCAAACAGCTAATTTAAAATAGCAAAATCTCGTCAAGGGAATATCATTATTGTATCTAACACATTATATACGTTTATTTCTTGTCCACATCCATGTGATATAAATAACACACCCAATATATATATATATATATGCTTTATGGAAGTGCCCAAAATAAAAAATAAATATTAATTTATAAATTGTATTGAAATTCTAAAACATATTTTCTTGATAATTATCCTTAAATTTACCAAGCAATTGAAGCCCACATATTGGGATGGGAATTTCTATGGTTTCATCAATGAGACTATCCATTCCATTATATGACTATTAAAATATCTATAAAAGTTAATGTAATAGAAATTCAAACAATAAAATGATAAATTGGAAAGTCCCGTCCACATGACATTAGAATAGCTCAAGGAAACCATGTTGACAAGGTTTTACCACGTTTTGAGAAATTTATGACAAGCACAACTGCAATGTGGAACCTTGTTTGATTTAGGGTCGGAGAGGGCTTGGTCTTAGGAAAGATAATTTTAGTTTAGGCCATAAAAGCCAGCTAAATCCTGGTTAATCAGCGTTAACAGAGATGTTTAATTAGGTGAATTAAAGTAAAAGGATGTCATTAAGATATTTATGTTGAAAATGGTGGGAGGATAAGTAAAAAAGATGTTAGCTATGTGCTTGGATTAGGAACATTCATGAGGTCACATGTGGTTTTTGGCTCTCAACACGCTTATTCTATTCACTCGTGCCTATGCGTATCAATGTTGAACTTTACCATTTAAAGAAAGACGCTTAGCTGTAACAAAATTAGTTTATGTATTAATTCAAATGCAATATGTCGGTTTTCATGGTTCTATAGTTTGGAACTGACTTGACTCACTAAGATACTAGGCTAAATCATAGAGATACTTTTAAAAATTACTAAAAATTATACAACCATCTTAAAGTTTTAAAATAGCAAACTTATATCCCTTTAAAAATGTTAATACCGGAAATTTTTCTTTTAATATAGTATCAAGTCAATATTTTATGTTAACAATTGCGATAATTTTTTAAAAGTTGATTTACTACCATGCTTAACCAGTTTTGACCAATGAAAGACTAGTTATATTTATATAAATAACACCATCAAGTCGAATGAAAAATCAACCTAAAAGATATTTATATGCATATCTCTGTACAAAAGTCTAATTCGTTAGAGCATAAGAGGAAAAATTATGCACCTTTTAAAATATTTAAAGGGGTCGAAACGTTGTGTTTTGAAAAAAAAAAAAAAAATCAAGATTTTTCATAAAAACGATGGTTTTCAAGGAATTTAATTATAATTTAGCCTAAAGATTTTTATCTTTCGTATGTTTAAATTCGGATAAACAAAACAAAATATCATTCAAACTTTCACATTAAAACAACGGCTGGATGCATCGAATGCCAAATCGAAGCAGACCTTCACACTTGCGCATGAAAATGTTTGTCAGATAAGATGTAAATAGAATAAGAATATTGAAACACACTTCTTCAAAGAAACACGATATTCCAGTAGGAGAAGCAAAGGTTGACATTACTTGAGTCATGGTGAAACTTACACATCTAAAAGCCAAAGTCAATTGCATGAAGAATTTACATAATGTGAAATGGAATAAATAGATCAAGATGTGAACTGCTAAGGAAATATCATGGAGGTTCAAGTCAAGCATGCGCAAATGAAACCAAAAGAAATATTTCGAGACTCAATTCATCTGTTCAAGAAACGTGCAAATGTATTTGACATCTTGGATTTTTTAAGAGGAAAGAAGGCTACATGCATTTTGTACACAGTTGGGCATCACCATCGATGAACCAACACCATATTATTCTAGAAAAGTAAACCAGAAGTGGATATGCCAAAGATCATGATAATTTGGCTAAAAGTGAAGAAATATAACCCCTTAAGTAATTGTGTGAAAAGCCACAATATGAATTAACAGTTAGAGATGTAATAAGACAGGTGCAAAATGGGTTTCTTACACCTTAAACACAAATCCATACTTTGTTTAATATTATAAAATATATCTAGATTCCATATGTTATCTTGAAATATGTCCGAATCTCCAGGAAAGCCATATGAGATACTCAAAATCCATATAAATCTAATCAATAAGCTAGTCCGACAAAAATAAGTTATTTTCACATTCATATTTCTACAAGGAAAAATAAGTATCTAGAAAAACTAAATAATTGAATAAAAACTCAAAGTTAACTTGAAATTACTTATTTATTCCTATAGCAATATAGTATTATTTTCTTTTGAGAAAAGATTAATAAAATCCTAACTGGACCACGAGCTCATTTTATTCTTGACTAAGTCAAACTTAAGGAGAGGTTTTGGGGCCTAGAAGATTCTTTAAATTCCAAGCTATGTAATGAATCACCCTGATTTTAAACACTTTATTAGTAAGAATTGAGCTTGCTCGAGTGAATCGCCCCACCCTCTAAGCGTTTGCTCAAAAATTTTTCTCAAACTTTTAGTGTTTAAAGGCAGTTTATTATTGTCATTCTTGAATTAGAGATAAAACAAAAATTTGTATCCAACCTGCTGTTCTACTTCATATAACATTTAACTCTAAATCACTTCTTATTCAACTTAACAAATAACGGTTGAAGTTTTTACAAAAGTAAGTCATACTCAAAGTGTCATAGTTATACACTTTTATACAATATAGTGATCCATTACAAGTACATACATTTGACCATAACTATTGTACTATATCTTTTGTGAGGTAACCCCAACATCTTCCTTGAAGAATTTCCCACATAAACTTAAATCGTATCTTGTAACCAATGACTCCTCCCAAGAGTCTATCTTTAACTAGTACTCTAAAGTCTCTGTGCCTTTATAGTAGAGTCCTGTATTTAACTCATCTTTAAATTGAAGATAAGATAATTTATTCTCTCAACTTATTATAAGCTAAGTGAGAGTGGATAAACACACAACAATAATAACGCAAGCATATCAACAGATAGTTAGTCAAATTATAATTTATTATCTCTGACCAATCAAACAATTAATGTAAATAATGTATGCTATGCTAATACATATAATATGTATCAATACTGATATCCTAATTTAGCTTAGCAACTCATTCGATTAGTCAACATACCCAAACATCTACTTACAAAGTCTTGGAATCAAGTGTCAATAAGGAGTAGCCTAAGAGTAAGACCCCTAAAACCTAGCCAAACACAAACTACATGAAGTGGTTTAAAGATGCAATTTTATATACTCGAAAACCCAACCTTTATAAATTAAGTTGTTTTCTTGGTAGACCTAAATTTTAAATGTCAAATCATTTGCTTGGTAAAACCCTTATTTGCTTTCATTAAAAACTCATCTTAGCAAAATCTAAATTTCATAAAAACTAGACCCACAAATCCTTTTCATATCATGCCATGAATGAATCGAGTTACATACTAAGCAATACTTAGTTAATTCAAGTAAGCTTACTCATTATTTATTAGCTAACCTTTACTTAGTTTCATTGCCATTTCTAAGATCTTGGTATTGAGTTCACTTAAGTGAACATCTCAAGAGATAAGGTTAGTCCTTCCATATTTTCTCAAGTTACCATAAAACCCAGCAAATGTCACATAAGTACTTAGTACACAATCACAACAACCAAGTCCAATATCAAAACATTATTTAGTCAACAATAGCTATAAAAAGAAACATAACTCACCAAGCAGCGTTTAAAACTCATACCCAAGCTCAACCAAGCCAAACATCACAAAGCATGCAAAGTTACGAGTAGACATAAATTTACTCAAGGCGCACAAATATCTACTTACCTAGGCCTGTTGATCACTCTGACACTACTCGTTAACACGAACCTCCTCTCTAACAACTTTACATAATAAGGATATAAGGTACTAAAGTCAACTACAACATGTGTGTATATATTCCAGATTGATGTTAACTTGTTAATTTTAAGTTTTCTTTATTAAGAGAATATTTGTCCCAAACTGCCTTTAAATTAGTCTTTAATTTAGCCTCTGACTTAACTCTTGAATTAGCCTATAAATTATCCTTTGATTCAAGCTAACTTCAAAATTCCTAAACGAACTCTATTTGACTTATATCCTCAACTCTACCAATTAAGAATCTCTATTACTTCACCTACTCAATCTTAAGCATAACTTACATAAGAGCCCCTAAGCGTAGTATCTAATTCTTTTTTTTATTTTAGGCTCTAATTTAACCAAAACGCTATATTCACTTAAAAAATTCTCACTTTTCAGTCAAGCCAAATTAAGATCAGAAATAGACATATCACATATAATAGTAACTAGGACTCCCTTCATTAACGTATTAATTGTATAAACTACTTTATTATTCATATTTAGTAATATATATACATGAATAATAGGAAAATATTTAATCATTAGTATCCATACTCTATTCCATCCGCAAAAAATACTATAAACTCATAAAAATATATATTTTAAGGTATGATTATTATAACTCTTAAATATGGCCATTACATATATTTTTTAAAATATTGATTTTAAGCATAATTTTGCTAAAAATTAGCTTAAATTAGGTAAATAACCAAATAAAATTATAAGATCCAAACTAAATACTTCCAAAATCATAACTAAGCTCCAAAAATCACTACAAATCAAATTCATTAAAAAATTCAATTAAAAACCTATTATTTCTTTTTATATGGAAAACATGGTAGATTCAACAAAATAATTTTAATAAATACTTAAAGTATATTTTATTAAAAATTATTTTTATGGAAAGTAAATATATCGTATAAAGAATATGTAAATAAAAAATTAGCTCAAAACAACATCATTTACTATTTTAAAAAAATTATGCAAAATTCATTAAAACAAGACAGTTTCTTAAGAAACTAGTATAAGAACTTCTAATTTCAAAATTCTTAGTTAATATTTTGATTCTACATAGACAAATACTTAAGAAAACCATGTTTCATAATTTTTTAATATCATTTGATATTTTCATTAAATAAAACAGCTTACAATAAAAAAAATTACATCACATTGTCATTGGAGCTCCAACCACCATTAGTTGAAAAGGGGTGGTCGGCCGGACTATTCACCAGAGGTTCTGTCAAGTGATGGTGGTTGTATAGTGTCAAGTTATAGGTTGCTATTAGAACTATGTTTTCCCCATATTTTCTATTATTTTTCCTTTTTTTCTAAATTTTTGTTTTTCACTTAACTAAAATTTTTTAGAGTGTTTTTTACTATCTTAAGAGCTTCAAATGAGTGGAATCTCACTCCCAAGGTCTTCTTATAAGTTGATGGGTCAGTTGAATTTTGTATTTTATTTTTTCTTTTATTTTTCCCCATTTACAATTGTAAGCAATACTTATGAATTGCCACCTCATGTTTTCAATAGTTTAATGTTTTCTACCTCAATTACACCTAGTTCTAGAAATTTACAGATGTGTTATGTATTTTTTTAATAATTTAATGCATTTCTTATCCATTTATTAATTTATTATGTTAATATATATATCGGTTACATATAACACATATAACATAATTGTATAAGTAAACTACACGTTATTTGACCCCTAAAATTATTTTCATAGATTAAATAATTTATTTCTAAAGTCTCCTAATCATTTTGAACTCAAATTTCAAGTTTTCAGTAATTATTAAGTATACCTTATAAAAATGCTTTTTATTGAAATTAAATTTTATATAATCTCTATTTTGGGAAATTAATCTTACTAAAACTCTTCTTCTTCTAATTTTTGTGACTTTATATTAAAATTTTACTTAATTCAAACAACTTTTCCAAAAAGTCATAAATCGTACCATATCCTAGCTCGTATCGATATTGAGCTGTTAAAACTTGCTATACAACTAAACTTATTTCTCAAGCTTTCCTTAATAAGTTTACTTCCATTATTTCCTCAACTATATCCTCTAGTTCTCATGTATAATAAAAGTAATCCACCATCTTGGGTCCACGAAAGTAGGTCAAAGACCAAGGTTTCACATCGGGGTTTGATTTAGTTAAAGACCTTGACACCTTTAGGGAGAACTTAGAGATTAGAATATAAATATCTTTAGTTTTCTAATGGTAGAAAAGAAAAGACTATATAAGACCTTGGATATGCTTAAGAGAAGCTTGAGTACTTACCCATCTCAAGAGACTCTAAATAGAACTTATTTTGTGAAGAATGAGTTAGAGGAGGTTTATAGAAATGAAAAGATACTTTAGGCCACTAAAGCTAGACTAAACTAGTTAGGGAAAGGCAAACGAAATACTATAACATTTTCATTTTAGTGCCATGGCAAGGAGAGCAAAAGGAAAAATCTTGAGTCTATTTGATATTGTGGTTAACTAGATTGTTAATGAGGAGCAACTAACCAATAAGGTAACCAAATTTTATAAAGACCTTTTCTTTACAAAGAAAGCTTGTTGTATTATAAGGCATCAATTGCTTGATCTTGGTGCAGATATATTGGGATTAGAAGAGATTGGCCAAAGTATTCAAAGCTCTAAAATGTATCAAGGCCGATGTATCTACAAGAGTTAATGGATTACATACTAAATTGTTCTGAGCTTGCTAAGAGATCGTAGGTAATACTATGGTAGAGGAGATTTAGAGTATGTTTTAGCTAGCGGTAATTTAAGAAACTTATTGGTTCATATTCTAAAAAAATTTTAGACTAAGAACCTTCAAGACTTTCGACCTATCACTCTTTGCATCACCACTTATAAAATCTTAACAAAGGTTTTAGTGAACAGGCTAAGGCCTTGCCTAAATTCTTTAATCAGCCTAACTCAAGTTAGTTTTGTATTAAGAAGGCTTATGGTTGATAATGCAATACTTCTAAGGGAGATTATGAGTATGTTTAGGAGGAAGTAAGGGAAAAAGGGTTGATTTCTCGTGAAACTTACTCTCTATAAAACTTGTGATAAAATGGAATGGGACTTTGTAAGAGAGGCTTTAGTTAAATTAAATTTCTTGGGTCAAGTTAATTGGCACTTATCTTGCTTCATCTTCTTTTTTAGTTATTTTAGATGGTTTATAATCAATAACTTCATAGCCACAAGGCCTGAAGGCATTAAGATAGGGCGATCCCATATCCCCTTACATTTTTATTTTGGTTTTAAAGGTATTGAGTAGATGGATCCGAGGCAATATATAAATAAGATAGTAAAAGTCGATAAGAATCTAGGGGTATAGGATACCCTTATCTTACTTATTCTTTGTGGATAATATCCTACTCTTTAGTGTATCTATAATGACTAATGTATAGTATATGTTACAATTAATGCAACATTTTAAAAGGATATCAAGATAGAAAATAAATATAGAAAAATTAAGGATAATTTTTTCTATGAATGTAAATACTCAATTGACCTAATGGAGATAGTGAATGCCACTAACCTATTTGAAGCAAAGAGCCCTAGTATATACTTAAGGTTTCTAATTAATAAAATGGGAAGACAAGAGATAATGAAGTACCTTTTGTCTTAGAGAAATTGAGGAAGAAAGGAAACTGGCAAGATGAAAAGCAAATATGTTAAGTATGGCTGGGTGATGCTTATTGATTAAGTCAATTATTAAAGGGATTCTAGATTACTATATGCAAGTGTTCAAATTATCTAATCAATTCTTATTGGAAATAGAGAAAATTATAAGGAATTTCTTTTAAGGTTCAACATTGGAGATGGAAGAAATTTCATGGTTTATCCTAGAGCTAGGTTGCTAAACCCAAGGATCAAAGAGGAACAGGGATTTAAGACCTTAAGAAGAGACATTTAACATGGATGGTGAGCTTGATATTGAAAGTTAAGATGAAAAGGCTAAAAGAATAAATGAAAATCTAATGGAAGTAGATAAGAGGATACAAAAAGAGGATCTTCATCTCCTACCTTAAGAGGATATAAATGAATTAACATTATTTGTATAGGTTGAGGAATGGAAGATTGACAAGGTTTTGGACTATGAATTGGATAAGGAAGGGGGGCCTAGTAAACTCATTTTTGGTCCTTTGTGTAGGAAAAGTTTAAACCTGTCTATTGAAAATTTTGGCAAGGTATAGATTGTTAGGATGAGCAAGCAATTGTGCACCCATTAGATGATGGTATTAAAAGACTATTAGGGAGTGTTGTGCTTACATAAGATGATGAGGAAGATGTGTTAAGCTGGGCTCTTGAGCTTTATGGTGAAGTGTCAATTTAATCAACCTAAAACCTAATGTTTTCAAAAGTGTCTTCTGGAAATGAATTGAATTAGGAATGGAAGTTGCAAACTACTCGAAAATTAGAATGTTTATTTGGAGATGTATAACTAATAGGCTTCTAACAATGGATAATTTGCTTAAGAGGGGGACAAAATGTGGATAGGTTGATCTATTTTTGTGGTGAAGAGCTAGAATCAACAAAGCACCTCTTTATGGCTTGCTTAAGGACTAGAGAGTTTTGGGATTTGCTGAATGAGGATGTAAGGTTCAAGAACTCTTTCTAGTATGAGTTAAATGATTGGATAAAGATTGATTCGATTTTGCACAAGAATCATAAAAGTGCCAGATGTCCATGGAAAGTTAATTTCACCATTGGTTTATGGAGTTTATGGAAAGAAAGAAATAGGATATCGTTAATAATGGAAATGGAAACTCATGGTTAACAAATATTAAGATAAAAGCAACAAATTCTAGGCTCAGATTAAAAGAGAGATTGGGCAAAAGGAGGAGAGAATTTGAGAGTCTAATTGGCAACCACCCTCGAAAGGTGTAGTTAAAGTTAGCAGTAACAATGCATTTAATAGTCAACAAAATATAGCAAAATATGTTTATGTGTTTGGTGTGGGGGTGGGTGGGGGTGGACGGCGGGGGGATAGGGGTGGCAACACGCGTTAGCTAGCTTGGAATGCTTAAGGGATTTATCTAAGGGGTTTTGTGAAGAGTGTGTATTCAACTTCTCCACTTGAAATGGATTTATAGAGTATCCATTAGAGTTTAAGACTTACATGTAAGCAACAATAGAGGAATGTGATCTTTGAATCAAATTATGTCGAAGTTATTGATATAATAACAAAACTATACAACAATTGTGATTTAATGCCTAATGTTATAATTCTGTCTAGGCTATTTTTCTAGCAAAGGACTTCCTAGAGCTTGAGGTGAACTAGTAGAAGCCTAAACAAAGAGGCACATGTCTTTGCTACATATGTTATAAGCAACGTAGAAGATGAAGTCTTTTTATTTTATCCCTCTAATCGTTTCTATTTTCTTGTTTTGTTTGAACTTGTGAATTTGTTTGGTGAAGATGTCATCTAGTTTAATGAACTAGTTTTATAATCTATAGATACCTTCATTCATGCCATGTGATTAGAATCATATTTTGATACAAGTTGAAAGTGAACTCAAAATATGAGAGATTTTATGGTTCTATCCTTCATCTTGACGGTACTAGTCCTGCTCTTTATCCTACCATTTGTTTCCATTTTTTTTTATCTAAACCATTAAATTTATAGTTCATTTAATAATTCAGATTTAAAGAAGTACAAATCATGAGTAAAATGAATAGCAGAATCAATCTCCTAAAAATAAAGATAAGACTGTAAAAAAATATAAAATATAGATTATGAATATGTAATCATTAGGTAGTTATCCAAAGGTCTTAAGAGGGCAACAGTGTATCAAGAAGTAATTTGTTGCTTTGTAAGTGAATAAAGAACCTTTCATTGGCTACATGGTCTTAATAATGGCAACTTAAGTAAATCAATAGTGACAATGAGATGCTATCACATTAATTATGAGTTAATCATTCTAAGCGACCAAATTCAAAATGATTGTATCAATGATAATGCATCATGCATGGTAAGATTAGAGACACGGCAAAGCAATCCAATTCTATGATAATTGTTTAATTAGTGGTTCATAATTCTTAATGAATTTTCCACTTAAGGAGATTATAATTATTGTTATATAGTTGCCATAGTATGAATTTGAGGTCTACATACTATAATAGTCTTACGAACATAGAGGTTACATGTAATAGCACTTAACCGAGATGAGTCAAATGAGCTAGAAATTATTTTGAGTTAAATTAACAATTAAAATGTTGAAATGGTATCGTCGAAGAAAATGTGAAAATGAGTTATGAGTCCTAAAGTGAGCCACATAACCAAGTGAATGGGCCACATAGCCCACATAAAGAGATGGCCCAAGAGAGGACCTATTTGTCCAAATGGGATGTTTAGAACTATCCATGTCTTAGCACTATGATGGTAGTATTTTTTTTTTTTTTTTTCTTAAGGGTAAATTGTGAATACATCCTTTTATACTCCATCCTCACTAAGGTCTTATATCTTTGAAATTGAATACTTAAGCACCCATATCTTTAAAAATAAACAACAAGAGTCTTTAGACCCTATTCCACTATTTTACACTAGGATAAAATAATTGAAGATACTAAAAGCACCTTTTTCTTATTTTCTTAAGGGCATATTAGCTATATAGAGGTTTAAAGAGAATATCTAGGAATTTAAATGTGCAGTTTCAAACATAAGGGAGTTTAGGGCATATATAGAAAATAAATAAATAAATAAGTGAGTATATCTCCGATTTACCTTTTCTTCAAAATGAAACTTTTACACTTTGGCCTCTAAAAGCTCCTTTGTTGAGCACACACTGCTCTTATAAAGAAGAAATCTAGCCATTATAGTCTAAGAGTAACAAATGAGCATGCCTGTGAAATCATAGAGGAATTTGTACGAGCAACTCTTGGAGCCACGAAAAACTTAAAGCCTCCCTATAGGGCCAATGGTATTATGGTTTTTAGAGGAATCCCTAAGATCCAAATTCTATTGAGGAGTAAGGTTGGTACTAATTTCTTTTCCTTTCATGAAATTTAATACAACAATCCGATAATTAACGGTTCCTTCCAAGTTTTTGTCAAAATTATTAACTTGTTTTAGCTTGTAAAACCAAACTAAGGATCATATACACTCGTTCATACTATATGAGGGACCTTTGTCGCATTTACATGTGGTATTCTTTTGGTGTGGTCGAGTTAGTCTACCTTATACTTAGATCCTACATTCATGAATTGGATGACTTTCCCCTGGTCATTGAGTATAACCTAATTCAATACATATCTTGGTTTGTCCGTTTATGTTCTCTCTAAATGTACATTCCAATCGGAGCTTTAGATATTCCAGTATATTGGATTTCTCAAAAATGAACATATTGTAAATTTTTCCAATATTAATCAAATTTTTTATGCTACATTCCTATTCTAAAGCACGAGCAAAAAATGACGATAGAAATGAATCAGTATTCGCCTTGTATTAATCAAGAAAACGAGTATCTGTCATGAAGAACAGCAAATTTTAAGGTAAGAATGAATTTAGATTGCAGTACTTTAAATTGATGAGACAAAACTGGCCACCAAGAAATCGACGACACCAGTAGAAGTAGACGAGATTAGAAGAACTTCTATCAAAAGCAATCTCCAATCTCCATAACCCTTTTCTTCATTGTATGAAGTAACTATAAACAGCAGAAATATACGATACAGCATTACAAAAATCGATCTCTGTTGGCTCCCGCATGAATTCTTTTCCCACTGGCATTCTATACAAGTTCCCCACTCCCTCATATATAAGCATTTCCATATGTGCAAATCAACCAATAAAAGAATTTAAGGACACGCGCGTGTGGAAAACAAAAGGTTGTAAAACACGCACGTCAGCTTTCCTTTTCATCCATGGTATAAACTGGTATTTGCCATACTTTGGTGTTCTTTTTTGGGTCGTCTGTAAGGCTCAAGTCGGTATCCGCTTCCTTGTATGTTTTGATAAATGTCTTTGCTCCCATCCAGATTAGCCTCTCGATCATGAATAACTGGTAATTGCTCTCCACGACAGGATCAAGGATGTTACTATAGTTTGATGAATATGCCAATTTGTACCTGACAACAAATGTTAATCAGAAATCATCACCAGATGTGTAAACATTTGTACCCATCCATACAAGCATGTTGCACTAAGCCAGGGTTCCACAGCTCCCTTTGGTGGCAATGGCTAGTGCCAGCCAAGAAAACCCCATTGAACAGACAAACCCTTCTAACATCTCCAAAAGTGCATAGTTCTACCTCCCACTGCAAGTACCAAGATCACAGTGATTGCCAACATGGGATACCCTTTGGCTCAATATCCAATACAAGAAAAACCGAGAATATAAGAACATGCTATAGAAAAGCAAGGAAAACACAGTTCTTGGTAAAAAAAAGTGAAGTATATGACACAGTGAGCAGATGGGGTTGCAATCAGCAAGTAAGACCATTCAATTGCGAGTGTCAGTAATGAGAAAAATGACTACTAGTTGTGTCATCAAATACCCCAATCTAATAAATTATTGAAAGCTCATAAGGCTGATCCATGAACATGAAGGCTTGCATGATAACTAACAGTATAATAAGCACATCTTAATTGGCTTGGAAGAGCACAATGTACCAGATGGAAAAACAAGATTTTTTGGGATAATTGAAAAACGAGATTTGCAGTGGCATGACATTTTTTTTTTAGGGATAAATAAGGGGAAAAAAATAAACCATAAGATTGCATTCCTTCATGGACTCCAGGAACCCATGCCTATGCTTTGCTCGCAAGCAAACACAATCAAGCGAGGCCAGGGGTCACAACTCATAATCTACTTTTGAAAATGATCAAGCCAGCCTAAGGAGGTTTACCTCACAGCAAGAGGTGAGAAAAAACCAGGCGTCCTCTCATTTGAAGCAATAAAAAGAGTTCTGCCAGGCTTGACCCATTTTTCAATTTTACGGAGAATAAATTCAGGTCTGGTGTCCCTATCCAAATGAGGGTGTAGGGTCCTTTCAACTCCATTCCTGTCCTTCCTGGTCTTCAATATATCCCCTCGACGAACATGCATGGCATCATAATCACCAAGTAAGGTCTTAATCTGTGGACAGGAGATTAGTGAGATGCTGAACATTTGAAAACTCAAGGCAGCAAGCATTTTAGACAAGCAAGGTTATAGAAATCAACAAAGCAGAGATTTATGAATGTGCACTAGAATCTTTTTTGCCAAGTCTGAGACTTTAATCACATGACTCATCTTCAACCATGGAACATAAGAACCTTATGCTTATAGAACATAAAATTAAGTGTCCAAGTTATTCAATTAGTAAACCAGATTTGTACGATGTAAACATGCTGGTCATAATATTTGAAACTTCCAGATAGTTCATAACAATTCCAACATGTATATTACCAATAAAGCGAGGAGAATCAAGTTATAACAATATACCTTAACAATGCTGATAGTTTCCAATAAAAAACAATTCCTTACATTGAATCAAATAGACAAATGCAACCATATGAAACTAATCTTTTATCTCTTTTTGTTAGAGGTGCGGGTTCAATTATCACTATGCATTCTTACTATGTCCCTCTTATTATTATAATATTTAGAGTAAAAGAATGGGAACATTCATGAATAGGTTAGTTCGAAGAATAAATAGATTTATAAATAGATAAATTCATGAATTGGCTAAATTAAATGTATGCCACTGTGAGGATCATCCTCATCTCCCATATGAATAGGTCTCAAGCCCTCACTCAAGAAAGAGAAGAGAAGAATTATCTCAGCAGTTTAAGTTCTTCTCTTTTGTTTCTTTTTAGTTTTAAAGTAGTTTATGAGATTGGAGGGTTCTTTTTAAATGAGCCCTCAAGTCCTTTTCTTCCTTACAAATATGACTCGTGACTAGATCCCTAACCCAGGCCCATAACAACTTGGTATTAGAGCCTCTTTTCATGGGTGATGCCAAGAAAGATCAATTTGAATCCTTTCTTCAACGATACAAGCAAGACCAAGCAAAACAAGTAGAGAATTAGCGACCTATAGTGGATACTCTTGCTGCTTTGTCTAAGAATATAATTTCAAAGCTAGCCCAGTGTCTGTGGGACAATTGGGAGAGGATAGCATAGGCAAAGGAAGATGACCCCAGCTCATAACACGTATATTACATCTTTTTGGGATGTGACTTGATCTTCATATGATTCCATTTGCTAACATGGAATGGAAGTGCATTCACAATATTGCAAATACTTATCCATAAAGAAATTAAATTCGTTTTGTTCTTTCTTTGTGGTTTCTTCTTGGTAAGTAAAGGTCTGCACAGATTCTAGATATCTTCATGCACAATGATAGCCGATGTAACATATGTTTGAGTAGATTACTGAAAAAGGAAAGAGAAAAAGTTCTATTTGAGTAAATGTAAGGACTAGGACCTCTTTGTAAATGTCCAGAGAACCAAGATTCTTGATCAAATAATTCAACAAGCTAAACAGCCTCACTGCTTTGAAATAAGCATGGGACAGGAAAATTATTTCTGTAACTGTGGTGAGACTTAGGACAACTGATTTCCTTTGCAAAATCAATGTCAAGCATTTCCACATCTAAAATCTGATACAGCTTTTCACATAACAGGGTTTTATGCAAGAGTGTTACAGGCCCAGATCAGGGATTTGGTTATTGGTGACATTTGTATGAAATGGGTTTGAGGGCTTATTTAGAGAGATACCTCCAATCTTATAAATTACTTGAAAACTAACAAGAGAGGGAGAAGGAAAATAGATTTACAAAACTGAAATAATTCTTTTCTTGCCTTCCTCAAGTGAGGGGTCAATCCTATTTATACAGGAGTTGAGGATGACCCTTACATCTGACGTATAATAAATTTAGCCATCCATGAATCCATCAATGTATTAACCCATTCATGAATTTATCCATTCGTGAATCTATGTTGAACTAACCTATTCATAAATGTTCCCATTCATTCACTCTAGATACTATAATCATAACAAAATGGACATTGTAAGAACATATAGTGACACCCAAAACCCACATCTCTAACAATATGAATATAAAAAAATGCAGAAATATCTTTATATCACCCATTTTGTACTATTTTTTTATCATTATAAAATGAAACTAACCAAAGGAAAAGAAAATAAAACAGAATGCATAGTTAGTTCACTCAAATGTTTTACAGACTAAAAGTAAAAAGAGTATTCCACAGACCTTGTTAGCTGCAATTCTTAATTTCTCTGCTGCATTTGATGGGAGAAAAGAGTATGGCAACATAATAGCACTGAGGTTTTTCCGATCCTTGCATTCCATAAACCTGCAAGAAAAATTGATCATTAGTTACTAATGACAACAACAGCCAATTTAAAATAGAGAGAAACTCCATCTATTGAAGTGATGTTAACATGAAGCAAAAGACTACAGATGTTATCCAAGACAGACTACAGCCGAATATAATCATGCACTTTAACTGAAAAAGACAGCACATGGTAACTTAAACTTAGATACCATGTAGAAGAATGTTTAAAACAATATGCAGAAAAACTGCACCTTCCTACACTTTAACTTCCACAGGAAAGGGCAAAAAAAAGGAAAAAAAAAAAAAAGAAAAAACTAACAGGAAAGGAAAAAGGAAAATAGATAACTTACCAAGAAAGAGGACTAGCTGTTCTGTTTATTAGCAAAAGATTTGAGTAGTTCTCATTTTCTTTAAGCTCCTTGCGGTTAATCCCTTCCACATGGGCAACACCTCTATCTCCCAACTTCATACTTGTAGATAACACCCGATACCACATCTTTGAATTGTCCAAAATTACAGGTACAGTCTCGGAAAGCTTATCAATGTCATACAAGAAGTCCATGGCACAAGAAGATGCTGCCCACCTACCAACGAGAATAAGTTAGGCCTTTTAAGTGATGCTTTCCTTTTCCTTACCTTTCTTATTTGCCCCTCATATTTTCTCCAATTAGATGGAACAAATAATTTGTACTGGCATGCCAAGGTGGAGGAAAGGGTTTAAGAAAAAAGAAAGAAAAATATGTTTCTAGAATAAAGCAATGGTAATGAAATTTCAACAACACAAGAACATCAATATTCAAGCCTTATTCACTTTAGGCCAGGTTGGCTATAAGGATCCTAGTTTGTCATCATGTCCTGTCAAAAAAAATACCTCCATAAATACATAAATAAAAGTTCAAAATGAAAAGAAGATAATTATGACGATGCCCTTGCAAACTTTCTTGACTGTAGAGACCTTGTTTTTTTATTGTACATTACATCCTTAATAAGTTTTATAAATTTAAGGGGTGGTATACAATAAAAGACTTTCTTGTTTTAACTACCAAGGTTTTCAAGGGATGTCATGTAATTACCCAAAATATTAGCTGAATCCACGATGTTCTGACTATAAATCATATGCTCCAGAGTTCAGAGCAACAGAGAAGGGAATTCCAAGAAAGAAACTTACCCATCCTCCGTACTCGCATTTCCAGACTGATGAAGGATTCCCTTCTTATTGTGTATAGGATTTATGCACATCCTGGCAGGCATAACAAACGTTCTGCAGCCACAACCAATGACCAGGCAGCAGAAAACATTGCAAAATATTCAGTGTTAACAAGACAAATGAATAGAGCTATCTATTAAGCCAATAAGACATTGGCTAAGTATTGAAGCATACAGATAAAACCCAATAGTACACACAGGATTAAACTTTAACCAAGATCTAAATTTATATGGTATCATAGTAGTAGTTTCAAATGTCCACTAGGCCATATACAAAATCCTAGCCATGGAGAAGTAGAAGTAATGGAATGTAAACAGAATTATAAGTGTATATACAAGCTTAAGCTTTTAAATCAATTAATTATGAGTATAAATTAACACTCAGCAACCACATGCATTAACAACAAAATAATGAACATATGAGTCAGCAATTCTCGCTTGCTTGCATACTCCGTATGGAAGCAAGCTATAGCTGTTTAGGTTACCTAGCTCTATGTATGAATAGGACTATAAAGAGCATATGCGCACTCTATACAAAGAAATGTAGAAGTGCATCAATAAGTTCCATTATTTCTTAAAAATTTAATACGACTGCAACAAAAGCAAAGATGTTTTGAAGGGTGGGCTTAAGAATATATAAACCAGAAACGAAACAATGGTTTTGAAAGACAAAACTATAAAAACTCTTTAAAGATCATTCAAAAGCCAAATCAACTCCACTTCCTCAAATTTCCCTTTTTTCCGTGTGGGAAATTTTTCCCATGGACAATTTCTCTTTACTTATTTTAAACGTACCTAGTCACAGTAAAAATACTTTAAAAAAAAAAGAAGGCCACAAACACATCCATAGATGAAAAATCTCCATGCTAAGCAAGAGCATTCTATAAACAAGATCATACAGAATACAAGGAATGCAGTTTCCCTATTCCAATTACAGGCCACTTTTTCATGTATTCTCCATCTACACCAACTTTATTCCTCCATTGTACTCAAGTGGAAACCCTATCCTCCATACTAATTAATCACTGATAAATGATGGGAGGCACAAGAGGGGGCATGGAATGGGCTGGTAAAGTTTATCTGAGCTCAAACATAATGGACTAGAGTTCCATTCATCAGAATTAAAATGTGGATCCAAAGCCATGGGTCGTGTTCCTTGGGATCCGATCATGAATCGTTATATGGATTTGGAGTTCATTTACAATCCATGAAACCCAAAATTAATATAAACCAGTAGATCCAATACAACTATATTCCAAACCAACCTCATTATAATGAGAAATAAAACAAACAATTAGCAAAATATCAATATCGCAATTAAAACGTAAATTACAACTACATTCCAATGCCATCAAAATCTACATTTTCACTAACAAATTCACAAAAAGAAAACCAACATTTGAAGCTATAGATTCAAAATATTTAAACCCATTAACTGAAAAAATCCATACCTTTTCAAAAAGAGAGCTTCTTCAAGAGCACACCTGAGGCTGGATTCTTGATGCCCTAATCCAGCACATGTATCGCAGTGCTTTCCAGGGCAGTCAATCCTGTCACCCCAATACAAGTATTTTTCATCGAGAGAATGTTGTATGGATTTGAATTTGTTGAAAATCCTTACAATTTCTAGGGTTTGGGGGGAAGGGAGAGAGAACCCAGAAATGGAAACTAGGGAATTACTGAGGAAGAGAAGAGTTATTATGGTAATGGAGATCGTGAGGAAGAGGAGTAGAGATCTTGGCCTTGTGGGGTTGGGTTTTAGGGCCTTGGGGATAGTAGCCATTGGGAGACAGGAGACAGCTCAGGGCAGTTGCAGTTTAGCTTCAAGTTCAGGGACAGGACATGGTTTTTCCAAGTGAAGTGAAATCGAAGAGGACTCATGGTTTTCCTAAATTTTTATTAGCCTATTAAACTTTTATCAATTTTCTTTTTCCCTTTCCCCCAAAGTTTTTTTAATGCATTGTTACTTTAACTTTGAAGTGAATCCTTCTTAGATTAACCATTAAGTGAACTGTTTAGATGACAAATATCATAAATGGTTATATAAATTTTCTTTATTTTTATAATTAATTACTATAACTCAAAAGTGTCTCATTTGATATTTAAATTTTAATCATTTTTACTATTAATTACCTGGTTTAAGTTTATATTATTAAGTCAAACCCAAAATTTGGTATCTTATAATCCTAAGGTATTTAATATATTCCAAATCCATGTTGTATTGCAATTAGCAAAACTATTGTCAAATCCATCCCCCTACCTCTTCAATTGTCACCCATTAATATGCACAATCTCTCTATTGCCATCACATGAAATTATAAATTCCAATTTGCCATTATAATTAGTTAGCTATTGTTTCAATTTTAACTAGAACAAAAAAAAGCATTAGTTAAACTATATTCATTTTATGATGTAAAATGTTCTAATGGGAGAAAAATGGCTAATACGTTAACTGCTTTCAAGACTATAAAATATAACCTAAGCAATCTAACCCTCGAAGCAAGAACCGCTTTCTTTTGTGGAATCACTCGCAGAACAAGATGCTATGGTACTTGATTTCACTTCTGGATGGGCATTGGGCATTCGTACCATAAGGACTAAGTCTCCCTGCTTGAGAGAGCTTAGTTTGAGAAATAAAAAAATATTGACCCATAACATCTATGTCATTTTATGTTTGAATGCATTTAAAACAATTTTCTTTCTAGACAAATTGTAATGGAGTAAGTAGACGGCAGTGATTTTTTATTATTATATCCTTGAAAAATAAACTATTAATACTTAAATTTTAAAAAAGTAAGAATTCACCTATGCGCTATTTACCAATTATTTTTTGATAATACTATTATAGATTTTATTTGATTGGTGTAGTAAGTAATTAGTGATGGTCAAAATCACTAGTTTAACTTCTAGATGAACTCCTAGTGATTTGTTTGTCATATACGGCAATTGACTTGCAAAAAGTCCCCTATAGTATAGCTAGTGAAAGCCCTTCAATATTCAAGTTAGCAATGAGAGTATTTGAATACAAGAGAGGGTTTGGAAAATAATAACTCAAGAGAGTTCCCAAAAGATCTAAAGTCTCCTTACCTATTACTTCTCTTCTTATTTATAAGTTAAGGGGACTAACTTGTCCGAACACGTAGCATGGGAGGATTAATCGAGATGAAATTTCTAGGAAGTGGCGCTGTTAGTATGAGAAAAGGCTTCTACTCTTCTATCAATTAATAGAAACTTGGAGCATGAGCCAGTCACATTGATTGAGGCAATTGACATAGCCTGGTGGCTAGTTTGTAAGCTATGTGTCAAAGGTCATTCAACATTTAATGAAGAGAGAGAAAAATAAAGAGAAAGGCAATGAGCTTGTCCTGGTGGTAAGCCTTCCCAAGGTCATATCGACTTAGAGGCACACTCTCTCTAAGTAGTCGAATGGTAAGACGCTAGTCCCTTAATTAAGGGTTCTTTAAGTGCTTAGGGCTCGAATTGGAGGTACTCGAGTGTCAAGCTTGCTTGACAACTGTGCGAGCCCTTTTGTTATCCAAATACGAGGGACTTCAAAAGCCGCATGATATTTGGGGCATCTGCAAAGCTTACGAGTTTCTCAAGCTCGACTGGTGGTGCTAAGGGTTGTATCGGGTTGTTTAACATACTTGGGAAGAGAGAAAACCCAACTGGAGAGAACAGCTTTCAATTAGGCCTAGATGAGCTTTGACGATGAGCTTAAGCCTTCATGACCTTAGGCCAGAAGATGACCATCAACACTATTTTTATTTTTTACACATGTATCGTAAGTACATATTTACTGAAAAGTCTATAATCTACTTAAAAAGTTCGTATATAGTAAACTAAAACTTTTAAACTTCAGATAATTAATTATAAAAATAGAAGAAATTCAAATTTCAAATATGAGATTTGCTCTTAAATAAATTAATTAAAATTTTTATTTTAATCTTTTTTTAATTGCATAACATGTAACGTATCTATAAAATTAAATTAAAAGATCATAATCGGTATCAAAAGTAAGTATGTGCAATTTATTCTACATAAGTTAATTACATCCTCTACTTTCTATGACAAAAATGATTTAACTAAGCATAAGATTGCATTTATTGGTTTTTGAAAAACAAACTCATCTTTTTTTTTACTATTCATTTTATTTTGTGTAAGACAAGTAGGTAACTTTATTATATCCTATACCTAATAGTATCTTACTCAACTAGATAAATTTTAGGTAGATATCGAAGATAAAATGATAAGTTATGGATATACTTTTGGAAACTTACAAGTATTGTTATTAAAATTGCGATTCTATTATTCTTTTGAATGTGTAGAATCATATATTGAAACTAATAAAATCATAAATTTATAAAATCGCATATCAAAATTTATAACACTACAAAAAGTTTATATTTATACGATTTTATATCCATTTTATCTAAGAAAAATATCATAAATTCATAAACTTATTTAATCATATAGTTGACTTACAATTTTGACAACTATACCTACAAGATGGGGCACAAGTTTAGGTATGACTTCTCAAGTCAAACCACAATTTACACATTAACTTTATTGCTTTTTATAATTATACATTTGAAATTTAAATTTATCTAATTATACACCCAATTAAAAATTTAATTATCATTATCTATATTTTAGTTAACTCTAATTCACATCGTTAGTTTATTTAGCTATTTAGCATGATTAGCCAATAAAGTGGCCACTTATAACCTTAAGGGGGTTACACAACTCCTTAAAGGTGGCTATTAGCAACCTACTACAAAATGACCCACTTTAAAAATATAGGTTTGTGACCCACTTTAAAAATATAGGTCACGAGATCCACCAACGACCGTAGATAGTCGTGTATGGCCTTAGGGTGATCACATAACCCTCCTAAGGCATTAGGTAGCCACCTTATTGTCTTACCATGTTGAATAGTCTATTATTATAAATTGAAGTCAACTGATGTATAAACATTGATAATTAAAACTTTAATTGATTGTATAATTAAATAAGTTAAAATTTCAGCTATATAATTGCAAACAATAATAAAGTTGAGGTGCAAATAGTAATATTATCCTATAACTTCTCCATACACTGTACCTACCTTAAAACTAGTATTATAAGATATGCATGATATATGTTTAAAGGTACCCTCTACTTATTCATGAACATCATTAAATAATAATAATGGCCATAAAACCATATTATATTTATATTTTATCTATTTTAAGTTCTATAAAAAAATAAGAAGATATTTCTATATTTAAAGCATTTTATTTTTTATATCTCTCTTGTCTCAATTATACAAATATAAATTTATATATTCTACATCTCTTATTACATTTCTCCTTCATTAGAAATCATACTTTTATTGTTATTTTCCGCCTATCTTGTATCATTTCTTTCTATTACTAACTTATTTCTCACTACAAGAAAGGTATATATATTAACTTTTCATAAAAATCAAAACTTCATTCTTTACCTTCATATTTTAAATTTTAATTCACTTTTTTTTACAATTGAATTTTTAAGTTTCATATACTATGCTTACATGTTTTACATGTCCTATATGATATTATATACCTTATAAATGTTATAAGTTACATATTCCAAGATGGTTCTAATACATTACGAAATAAAAATCCGTGTATTTAGATAATAATGTGAATAGGGAACCCACTCTATACCCACTCACCTATACTTTCATGCCATCTGCTTACCTATTAACGGATTAATTCAAATTTTCTCATTTTTATAAGTAACCCAATGCCAAAGCACCTTCACTTCATTAGTGCTTCCATGATCCATATATTGTTTAGACTCAAATTTAAACAATAAACAACTTTACCATTAAATAACGAAAATATTAAGGAGTAAGAACACTGTAGTTATTAATTTTTTGCATTTTCATGCATGGTCTCAACCATTTTTATTTCTTTTCTCCCTTTTTTTTTCACACGCACATGATCGCACTAATAAGGTTGTACGAACAAAAGAGAAAAGTAGTATCAATCATTTGTTTGTTAAATTTAAAAAATACCATAGGAAAAATAAAATTAGTTGAATAATCTTAAAACTTTAGCCCTAATTGAATCAACCATTAGCCTCTCAACTCAATCATAAGAGACATAAAATTACTTAATTAATATTAAAACTCCAGCTCTAATCATCACAAGTAAACCATTAGCCACTTATCTATGAGAATTAAATTATTTAACTAGAATTAAATCTAAAAAAATATGATAAGAGAAATAAAATTACTTAAATAACCTTAAAACTCTAGCCTCGATTGATATTGCTCGTCATCATTTAGCTATTACAATTCTTTTCTTGATTATAGTAGGTCACATGTATAAGACCAACTAGGGCATTGGGTATAGTCTAAAAGATATTCTAGAGATCCATAAAAGTCCATATATATAGGTTAGGGGCATAAAGGCATTTATAAGATTATAACAACCTTATGGAAAAACTAATCATGACAATCAACCCATTAGCCACTCACCTCAACTACACAACCTATACTTTAACTTGCATCACATGACCTATCTAAATTCATGGGTACCTTCAAACCTAAAATACCTAAAATTATAATATACCTAATTATTCAAAATCTATAATTAGTCTAAGGTTTCATATTCCAATGAAGAATTTATCATCAATAATAACCTCATCAACCTCCAAGTTTGAACATAGGATAAAAACTAAAATCTTACCAATTTAAGGGGAAGAAATCAAATTCAAAATATAAAAGCTAATGCTACGCCCCAAACTGGTGGAGTCATAATAGTCCTACTATAAAAACCATTTTAAGATAGAAACTAACTTTATAACCTATATTTTAGACCTAATTTATATAAAGTGTCCACAGCTAATTTACTTTGAAGTAAACGGTTCACAATTTAAATAGGATTTTTAAATAAGAAAATATGAAAAATAAATACTAAAATTCAAATATTACATTGATTTCATAGCATAATCTTACCGAAGTAATACCTTATATGACAATTAAAGATTCTAAATTAGAATTAAAACCTTAAAAATGTATTTGTTCTTCAGTTTTTATTTCCTCACCTCCTCAGATCTAATAGTTACTAGCTTCAAGATAGTCATATAGTCACTTTCTAGTTAGCACCTGCAATAACATCCATAGGAATGTAAACAACCAACCACTCAGTAAGTTGGGATGAAAACTTAAAACTACACATTAAGCACAAATAGGTTATCAACCAGTTACTTTAATGCAATGCAACAAACGAATTCCATTGCACGACGTTATCCGGTCCGTAGTGAGACTAAAGAAATTACATCTACTCTAATATTGGTTAAGGAGTTTAGCGTACGTATTAACAGCTTATAACCAAACCTAAGCTTGTATAATGTAAAACAGCGCTCTTCTCATGACCACCTTCAAACCATTGACTTCACTCTTACCGCAATCTTCTCTTCTGTCACTTAGTTCAACTAAGAATAAAAAAGGGACCAATTATATTATATAGCGCTATCCCTTTTGAAGGGATCAGTATTTAGCTGGAAAACCCAAAATATCTCCTCTAATGGATTGAAATGCTTGACCAATTAATTTTACAAGCCATATATTATTAAGTCCAATTAAGGTAATCGGTCCATATCATACAATACAAAACAATTACAAGCCAGTACGGTAAGCTAATAATACACAGTGCATTTAAGAATATGCACACATAGGCATGCAAACATTTAAACTACTTATAAGCACAAATAAGTATAATCTTAAACTTCAAAGTACTTTGGCATAATATGTCGAAATACAGTGACGTATTAGTCCCAAACTTACCTAAACTTCCCACTTGCTCATTCATTGTGCAATTCGTAACAAACTATTGCCGATAATCCTTATAATATGAACGTTATTTTAGTTCTCATATAACTACCATAAATAGATTTTATTCTATAATTTATATAATTATTATTTTTAGGTTAGGGTCTTACTACATCTAGGTTAAATCCTTAATTTTAGTTTAAACTTATAGTCTTACTCAATTATTTAAGTTCTATATTTCTTATAGCTAGGCTAATTCTAAACCGGTTTCTAATTTAATTTTTGAATCAGTTTTGGAATTTAGGTTATGTTTTAGCTTTTGGTAACTATTTTTATTCGTAAACTCTGAATCAATATGTGAAATTTATCTAACTATACTTACGTATCCTAAATTTCCATTTAGCTTCTAACAAGTATTTTAGTCGGTATGGTATACTATATTCCTAATTTAATTACCGAATTAGCTACTGATGCAAGAATAACCCACATTTTTCATATAATTTCGTAAATTCATATTCCAAATAAGATTTATATCATATTCCTAATATTATAATACCATTAATTTTTTTACTTAATATTTTCTACCCATGTAAATCTAATATATACATATTATGCATTATTACATATTATACACTTATATTATCTATCTAATACTTCTAACACAACATATATCATCTTTCACTACCAAATAACATGTTAAGATGTCTAATTATATCATAAATCGGAATTTATACCTAAATAATATCTAAATCACAAGATTAATTTAAATATATCCTTTTTACTTATTATTCAATTACACATATTTATTATATATTACACATAATACTCACATCTAACACTCTAAATACCATAGATACCACGCTACATCAACAAACAACATCACATGATACTTAATTACATACTAAATCAATATTTATACAAAATTAATCCTAAATTATAAAATTAATTTAAAATATATTCTTTTTTCTACAATTTTAAAGCCAAAAATTAGGCAAAATTTTAGAAAATTAATTTTTGAAAAACCTCTTTGTAACACTATTATAAATACTCTAAATAGTTTAGAAAAAAAATTTGAGATCAAAACTACGTCATTAAGGTTATTTAAATTAAAATCGAAAACTAGTTTAAATTTAGTGATTTCTTAAGAGCAGTATATCTCGAGACCTAATTTCATCAAATTGACATTTTTTTTCCTAAATCTACATACAAAAATATCCCATAATAACAAATTTCATGATTTTCCATAATTATTTGATATTTTTAATAAATTAAACAAAAATTAGAAGGAAATTTGAACTCACTAGCGTTGCTAGCTTTGGCCACCATGACCTTATCAGCACAACTAGGCAGTGGATTTGTTGTCAAGTGGTGGTAGCAGCCGTCTCTCTCCAGGTAGTTGTTGCATGTGTCTTCCCTCATAATGCTTTATTTGCACATTAATTTGCTAATTTTTTCTAAGAATATTCTCTCCTCTATTATTAACTTCTCTCTATTTTTCTTAAGTTCCCAACATGTTAAAATAAATTTCAAATGGTCTTTCTCCATTTTATAGAGTTGTTTAGAGAGTTAAGGAATTAATTTGTGTCATTTGTCCCTTATCTATTCTTCTTTTCGCTTTCTATTTGGCTATTTTTCATTGGTTAATTTTCCAACTCCCATTCCCAACCTTCCACACCATATTTTCTAGACTTTTCTTCATTTTTCCATAATTTTCTTTATTTTTTATGAATTTTTCTTAATTAATTAATATTATTTTAGCGTATTTTAGGTAATTTAATTAATTCTATATATTTTTACTTACACATAACTATACATGTGGTACAAAAATACTCTAAATATTATTTAAGTTATTTTTTATTTTTAGTGTACATATAATTTATCTTTATTAATTCGTTAATTATCGAAACTTATTTTATGCATTTCTAATAAATAACGGGTAATATATGTATAATTCAATTTTATAATTATTTTATTATTTATTTTCCTAAATCCAAATTCACGGGATCATTTTTTACTAATATTCTTAACTTCATTATAAAATTTGGACTCAATTGAGCAACTTATTCGATTGTCTTAAATTTTAGGTATCTAACCCTAATCACCTGACTGCGAGACTTATAACTAACAACATAATTACCCATTTATGTAGACCTGTTGATAGGCTACTTCCAACCTAAAGCAAACCCACTATTAAGGCAAACTTTTCTTATTTCAAATGGACTTTTTCCTAGTAGTTGCATCACCGATGATAAAGCAAACTTGTCTAATTTCTAATAACACTACAAAAACATAATAAGATTGACTCTACACACATGATAAGGATAATTGGAGCAAGAGAAAAAGTTAGCTACAGACTACTGTACTCACTCGAAATGCAAAGGAATAGGACAAACACACACATACTTATATCAGCAAAGAGGATACAATACACCTATAATAGTAGGCAACAACAACTTAACTTAAGTCACACTCCATAACTGAACAATAGTAATAGGACTTAGATCCTATGAGACGCAATAGAATAATAGCAACATAGGACTCAACTTTGCAAGGACATGATGGAACACCATATAAAGTAATAAACTCAACTCCACCATGAGACAACAAAACATACACATGATAGCATGACACAACAACTATGCACAAGAACTAAGTTACCATTGTAACAACAATTCCTAACTTAGTGGTTTGCTTATACTTGCATTCCATTATCGTAAACTACAGCTCTTATAAGTATTGAGTTTGTAAGTTTTATCTCACTAAACATAAAGAATAGCTTGCGGTGAGCGAGTTGAGGGTAACTTACCTACCAAAGAGTTTTGAAAATAGAGCTAAACCTTACAAGGATGCCACAATGATCCACATTAATCTCCCTTCAAATCTAACAATAGTTTAAGCTTGTAAAAGGGAAAGCTCTATTACTAAACATGAAAGAGAAAAGGAGAAGGGTCATTAGATACCACCTTCTCTTTGTTGTCGAGATGAGAGTGAATAGACTTTCTTAGATTCATACGATTTTTTCTAAGAGCTCAAGAGCAAGTGTAATCTCTAGTGTGTTTACTCTGCTATAGTTGTGTGCATTGATTCTTTATTCTTAAGGAAAGAGTTAAGTGTCCGCTACACTTTTAAAAGAGAGAGAGGATTTAGCTGCTGCTATGAAGATTTCTTAATGTCCTTAGTTTTCAAATGTTAAATCCTTACTTTTGGAAATGGACAAACTTCACGTAACTAACTCCAGCAGTAAGGGACACCAACTTATTATTTGAAAAAGAAAGAGACAGTTCTCCTTAGGTTGTCCTATATTGGGTTGGGTTGCATGAACTAAGGAACAAATACTTATACAATGGATTCTCACAAGTACTTGGAAGGAATGTTTGGCTACAATTGAAAAAGGAAAGGATTTGCTACATGATACAACCGATGTACTAAGTCTTTTGTCTGAGTGTAACACGACTATACACACAATCTTCACAAGTTAAAATATGTAAGTATCAAGTGTTTTAAGCATTTTTGTGTATAATATTTTTATCGTACCTAAGAGTTATTTATATATTTTTAAAGATAACTTGTAAATTGATTTAAGAGCAAAATGCATAAAACCCCTTAAACTTTGACTCAGGTGTGGATTTTCTCCCTAAACTTTCAAAATATGGTTTTTGCTCCCCTAAACTTTTATAAATTAACAAATAATACCCATAAACCCTTAAATTTTGATTTTTGTGTATATATCTCTTAAACTTTAATTTTAGTGTATAAAAACCCCATAAACTTTAATTTTTGTATATAAATACCCATTAAACACCACATAGTTTGGGAGTGTTTACACACTAAAATCAAAGTTTAAGGGGTTATTTTCAACCTATGAGATTGTTTGCCAATTTATGAAAGTTTAGGAACCAAAAACCACACTTGGAAAGTTTAGGAGGGCAATTCATACTTGAGTCAAAGTTTAAGGGAGTTTCATGTAATTTCCTCTTGATTTAATTTATCGACTTGAGAAATCTTGACAATATATTGTGGATCCTTGACAAATTTAAGGGCAAAGCTAATCGATAAGCCAGACTTCTAACTCAACTCAACACTTTAAACGGTCGTCTATATCTTAGACTCAACTTTCCCTTAGTTCAAACCCAGTGTATGCTTTTAATAGGGTTCACTTTCAAGTAAACATGATCCCGGACTTAAAACTCAACTTCCCTTCTCTTTAGATCTGCCTAACTATTTTGTCTATCCTAAGCTTCTTTCATCTTTTGTTTGATAATACCTAGCTTATTGGCTACTTTTTACACCAGGTTTGGTCCCAACATTGACTTTTCTACAGCATCCCAAAATAGTTGTTACTGGCATTTGTGCCCATATAAGGCTTTTGTTACACCCCAAACTTGAGGAGTCGTAACAGTTCTACCTTGTAAACCAACCTAAATTAGAAGCTATTCCCTTAACTGCTAACATAGATATAATCCACACAAGACAAATAACGACTCAACCAGTTTTGAAATTGTCATATGGGCACTTGTAGTATATAAAACCTATGGAATAGCACTTTACAAAATACATTTTTTTTTCATATGTGTGGATAGATTAGTTGTTATACATAACCTTATATACATCTCTATAGGATAACTATATTATATATATAGACATAATGGCAAACCAGCAAAGATTATAAGGCCTCCTAGGAAGACCTTATAATCCTCTCACAAAAGAAAAATAAAAGTGTTATGAGCTTTAATCCATTCATTAAACGTCATCACTTCACTTTCCAACCTGTTGGAACTAACTTGTAGATAACTGTATTGAGGCATCTTCTGGTACTGCTTTGTACCTACAAAACAATCTATTGGGATGTGAGCTCAATTAACTCAGTAAAAAAGGACGGAGTCATAAGAATACATTACGGACATGATTGTTCAATCATTAATTAAATGCAAATGCAATAGACAAATGATATAACATCTCACAATGTTTAACCAGTTTATTGTAAAGTCAAAAATATTTTATCCGCTCTAACCTAGATTTCAAGGAGTTTCAACATAACACTATCAAACTAAATCCGAGCTTGTGCAATAGAGATACTTTTCCTCCCTAGACAACATTCAAACCATGATTCGCAATCTTATTGTGACCCCCTCTCCTATCACTTAGTTTGATTAGGGGTAGAAAAAGAATTATTTTTGCTATCCTCATTGAAGATTCGATATTTAGTCTAACAACCTGAATGTTACCTATATTGGGTTATTGTGAATGTCAAGTTAGGTCTTTAATCAATTCAAGATTAATCAAGATTATTAAATGAGCAACCAAGTTCATACACACAAAACAAGATATATCAAACAGAAAATAGCATTCGGAGTTCAACTCCCAATCACCACTTAATATCACAAGTACACACATGGTCCATGTACATACAATCTAGTTACGATTTACAACCACAAATAAGCACTCTTACTCCTCCAAGTATCCTAACATGATACTTCAATTCCTACTAAGCATAGATCCCAACTTACCTACACTTTCTAGCAGTTACTCTTGACTCTGGCCTCCTTGATCTTCAATTATCCCTAAAAATACACCATAGATTAGTTTTCAAGCTTTAATTCCTTAGTCATTAGTTTGTTTTATATGTTTTTTGTTTAGTCATAAATTTCATAAGTTATGTCCACTTAAAAATCATAATTTCTTAACTAATTAATAATTTTTTACAAATTACCCTAATTAGCAGAATCCTTAGAGCTATCATCTAAATAGATTTATAATAGTTTTCTTTACTTTAAAATCCTTCGAGTTTGGTTCTAAGAAGCTTTATAATAGTTTTTTTTTAACAAGAAAATCCTATAAGCTAGATTCTGAGTGGATTCACAATAATTTCCTTTAGTCAAAAATCCTCTAAGTTTCTCTCTGAGCTAAATAAGAGTTATTTGTTATACTAATTTTATCTTCTAAGACATTCTTTGAACTTTTCCAAGTTAAACTCCCTATTAGACAATCCTCTAAGCTGTCTTTTGACTCTATTATCTATAAAGGTTTTGATAAAATCATCTTCTAACTATTCTTTTACTTCCCCTGTTTTCACATTTACATAATAATTTTTTACCTTTGACCTATTCTCTGAGCATCAATTTAGTGTAAAATTCATCCTCTGAATCCTCTAAGTTATCATCTGCTCTCAACTAAAGTCTTAAATTTAACTAATTTACTAATTTTCTTCCAATTTATAGTTGTGAAATAAGTTTTTAAACAACAAGTAACACTTAAACAAACCTTCCTTAGTTTCTTTACTTCTCAATTCATCATACCATACATCATAATTCATCAATTTATCCCAATTCAACTTAGATATCTAAGTTAACAACTTCATCTTTTAAAGCCAATATACAATTTTCATAACTTCTCACTATACCAATCAATCAAACGACTCCAAAATAGTATACATACCCTAAAATATGATTTAAATGCAATATCTAAGTGAGATTATTAAAAGAAACATATTCTTCTTCACTAAAACACCCTTTTTAGGCATCATTTTAGGCTCAAAAATCAAATAAAAATATAAAAAAGAGTATTGTGAAAAATTTTAATGTAGCAAAATAGTATTAACTTAGAATAGTTTTTAGAAAAAATTTGAAGTAGAAACTACATCACTTGCCTAATTTATCTCAACTTCAAAAATCATCCGATTTCTTCGATTTCTTAAGGATGTATATATTACCTACTAAATTTATACAAATTGATATTTTTCCTAAATTCTACACATAAAAATATCTAAGAATAAAATTTTTCGTAATTTTCTAGGCATTTTTACTATTTTTTTACAAAATTTTACAAAATCAAACAAAAATAGACATCCATCGAAAAATTGGCCTCCGACTACTAGTAGTTGCTCCTTCCTTGTTGGCGGTGCTAGGCGATGGGTATACCCTTTGGTGGTGGTGGTGGTAGCTAAGCTGTAGCAACTCCCTATGCCATCGTACCCTTTGTTGCATAGATTATACCCATTTTGTGTAATTTTTCCTAATTTACTTCCATAATTTCCCAAATCCAAAATCTAATTTTTTAATACCCTAATTTGTATATACTATCCAGTTAAGTGGTTTTTCGTATTTTTTAGGATTGAATTCTTTGTGCATTTGAATTTTCTTCTCTCTCCTCAATTTCTTAAGCCTAAATACATAATACTATTGCGTGTTAATTTTTCTCCAAAATTCCAACAGTTGTCATTAGCCTTCTACACACCCTAAAATCCAATTCCCAGTTGCCCATGAGTTTTTTTTTTATCATTTTTTGTAATTTTTTTATTGATTTTCTTAAGTTATTTTAACATAAAATGTAGATATTGTGGTATTTTAACTAAATATGGGTATATGTACATACTTAAAAATTACACACAATGCATACTTATATATTACATATGTTATTTTCTATCCCATATAAAGTTTATTACATATATCTTTAAAAGTTTACTAAATAACGAAACCTATTTTACGTAATTACGGAGAAAAATATATAATATAGTTAAATTGTATTATTTTAGTTATATTATTATTTTATTATATTTTTAATATCCAGATTCACGAGGTCTCCTCGTCTAATGTCTCGAGCCTATTCGTAAGTTTCTAAGTTAATCAAGTTAGTTTCACAGATATCTTAAATTTACTCACTCGATTCCTATTTGCTGACTATGGGGCTCACAGCTTCATAGGGCAATATTTGAATTGTAGAGTGGTAACTATTATTATAAGTAAATTGAACCAGTAGTAGATAGGTATCTTAATTTCCTTTAAACTTGAGGGTATAAGCTCAACGTATATCTTCTAAAGTTTGAACGATCCTTTCTAATTGACCATCAATTTGGAGATGGTAAGCAATACTGAACTGTAACCTAGTTCTCGAGACTTGTTGAAGTCTTATCCAAAATTTAGATACAAATCTAGGGTCTTTATTTGAATTGATGCTTATGGGTACTCCTTGAAGTCTCACTACTTCCTTTATGTAGAGTCGAGCTAGCTTCTCTAATGAATATGTCATATTAATGGGGAGAAAGTGCGCTGTATTAGTAAGTCGGTGTATAATTACCCATATCGCATCAAAGTCGATTGCAACCTTTAGTAGTCCTAACACAAAGTCCATAGTAACCTGATCCCACTTCTATTCAAGAACTTTAAGCGGTTGTAACTTCCCTCCAGGTCATTGATGTTCTGCTTTTACTATTTGGCATGTGTCACATTTCAATACATAATTACCGATGTCTTCCTTCATACCATTCTACCAAAAGCTTTTCTTTAAGTCTTAGTACATCTTGGTCCCTCTCGAGTGTATGGAATATTCAGAATAGTGAGCTTCCCTTAGGATTTCATTTCGGAGCTTAAGGTCATTCGACACGCACAATCTTTCATCTATATGGAGGGCTCCTCTCTCATCGATCTTAAAATCCAAGTACTTTCCCTTGGTTGGCTCCTCTTACACTTATACTAAAGCTAGATTGCTTTCTTGAGCCTTTACGATCCTTTCAAATAATGTTAGCTCTACTATTAAAGTTGACAATTCGATGTTAGCCTCATGCCAAGAGAACTTTAAGTTGAGTCTTTTAAATTCCTTAACTAACTCCTTTTGGTCTGTGAGCAATGAAGCTACTTCTGCATGATTCTTCCTGCTTAAGGCATCAACTACAACATTTACTCGCCTCGAGTAGTAGTTAATACTTAAGTCATAATCCTTGATCAACTTTAGCTAGCACCTTTGTCTCATGTTTAACTCTTTTTGGGTAAATAGGTACTTTAAACTTTTATGATCCGTATATATCTCACATCTTTGCCCATACAGATAATGTCTCCACAGTTTCAAAGCAAATGCTACTGCTGCAAGTTCTAGATCATGAGTAAGATAATTTTGCTCATGCGATCATAATTGTCTCGACACAATACCCCGAGAGGGGGATAGGGCTAAGCGGAGCGAAAAGGGTTTTCCATGAGATGTGAAATGAAAACTATTAGCCTCACACGAGGTTGGTAAATAAGTAATTGTCTGATAATGAGCAAGGAATATCCGTCTTTCTGCTAAACAGGATGTATTGAACTCATAATTCATTAGATACTTTTTATGAATGTCAACTAAGTATCGTAAGTAAATTACTCTCGGTTGTTCAATCATTTGATAACCAAAGTCATTCTTTGATAAATGATCACTATGCGTTAAACTCAATAGAATTTGATCAATCCTTTTTTCTGTCGTTAAGGTGGAAAACTGAACCAAGAATTCTCTTTCTTTATCATCAATCGAATCACTATTCATGACCCAGGATTCTATTTTATCATCAATCCAATCACCATTCACATTTTTTTCTTTTTCTTATCAATGAATAGATCTCTTTACTTGTATGACTTAGATGTCTCATATTTTTCGAAAAAGTGATTCAATGGATGGGATTTGGTATATGCTATAACCTTTCTACTTTGCATTAATACACACCTTAAACAATCCTTAGAGGCATCACTATATACCATAAAGGGCAACATAAGAATTGGTGCTAAAACTAACCCGTTCTTCAACTCTTGGAAGCTCTTTTCCCTCTTCTCATTCCATTCAAACTTAACATTCTTTTAACTTAATTGAGTTAGAGGTCGCGCAATTGTAGAGAAATCCTAAACAAGCTTTCTGTAGTACTCTACTAACCCAAGGAAACTTCTTACCTCAGTTACTATTTCTAGCCTTTTCTACTCAACTATGGCCTTGATCATTTCGGGATCAACTGAGATTTCTTCTTTGAGATGACATGCCCTAGAAAAGAAATTGTCCTTAACCAAAAGTTGCACTTCAATAACTTAACATAAAGCTGGTGCTCTTGTAGAGTTTGCAGTACTACTCTTAGGTGCTCTTCATGTTGCTTAGGTGTAGATGAGTATACCAAGATGTCGTCTATGAAAACAATCACATACTTATCCAACAAGGGTTGGAACACTCTATTCATCAAGTCTATGAATGCTGTAGGAGCATTGGTTAACCCAAATGGTATTACTAAGAATCCATAGTGTCCATACCAAGTTTGAAAAGTGGTTTTTGGTACATCCTTTGGTTTGATCCTCAATTGGTGGTAACCAAATCGTAGATTAATCTTAGAGAATACACTAGCCCCTTTTGATTGATCAAATAAATCATCGAGACAAAGGATATTTGTTCTTAACAATCACTCTATTAACTCCCAATAGTCTATGCAAAGTCTTAAGAAGCTACCCTTTTTTTTAATAAACAACGTTAGTGTGCCCTAAGGAAAGATGCTTGGTCTTATGAACCCCTGATTTAATAGCTCTTGTAATTGTTTCTTTAGTTCTCTTAATTCAACTAGAGTCATCTGATACGAGGCTTTAGAAATTGGTTTCATTCCCGGTAGCAAGTCAATAACAAAGTCCACTTCCCTCTTTGGTGGCAACCCTAGTAATTCACTCGGAAATATGTTTGAAAACTCTTTTACCTCTTGAATCTCTTCTATATTAAGTACTTTTGCCTTTACCTCCAATGCGTTTACCCAACTGATGTCCATCACCAACTCAAAAGAACTCAACTCTAAGGTTTTATTTACTAATGGCTCACCCTATAACTTAGCCAACCTCCCATCAGAAGCATCAAAAGTCACTCTTCACCCTTTGCAATCAATGGTGGCTTTGGTCCTTGACATCCAATTCATTCTTAATACAACTGCATATTTGCTCAAATCAATCACAATCATTTCTATCACACTATTAAACCCTTGTATCTTTAATGAAGATTTAGGTACAACTTCTCTTGTTAATACTATACTCCCTGTTGGAGTCCTTACCCTGAAATTGACTTCAGCCTTTACCATTGACAATCCAATTTGTTTAACTATCTTAAGAGATATAAAGGAGTAGGTCGCTCCAGTGTTGAGCAAGGTATACATAGGGTACCTTACTATGTTAATGTCACCTATCACAACTTTAAATCTTTATATTAGTTTTTCTCAACAAACAATATAAGCTTTTATGGTTTCACTTCGTTTTTAGTTATTTATTCTGGTTATCTTAGAAATCATTTATATAAACACTTGAAAGAAGAAATAGATTCATACCTAAAATAAGCTTAATGCTTGAAGGGTCTTCAGTTTCCTCATAGATGTCTTCCTCTATGCTTAAATAATCATTACATCCCCACTCTCCCTCAAGGTTGTACATACATGCCATGTTCACTACCCCAAGATGGGTGGTTCCTACATTGGAATTTCCAACTACCTTTCCTGTAGCTTAAGGTCCTGTAGCTTAAGGGATTTTTGTGACTGGAGTGGCCATGTGACGTTGTGAGTAAGTTGTAGAGAAGTACCCCACTTTATGACATATATAATAAGTGGTGGAGTTCTTCTTTGGGCAATCTAGTACTTAATGAGATCCATCTCTACAAAAGTAGCACTTATTTTGAAGTTGGGGACAATTTTGAGGATAATGATTTTCTTTACACTTCCAACACTTTAATACGATCCCCATAAGCTTCTTTTAGATCCCTTTTTCAGATTTCAAGATTTTCTTAAATCTATTGGGGCCTTCATTGCTACTACTTCATCCTTCATGTGTCTTCCTTGCAAACACACTGGTTCTCCTCCTCCCAATTTCTTCACTTTTCCTCTTGACATTTTCTAAGTCTCTCACTTTCCCAATTGTAAGCCCCAAAGTTCAGCCAAGTAACCGTAAGATTGAACTTAGAACCCAAGGTTTAGGGCGATCGGCTAAAGGATCCGATCACACCCAAATTATAAACTATTTAACAAGATACCAGTAAAAATGACCCTGTAAACTTAAAATTAAGAAAATAAGTAGTAAAATAGGAGACTATAAAATTTTCAAATTTTAAGCATAATAACTGCTAATTA